>JAWLRI010000224.1:39792-164839 GCA_034781795.1 Crypturellus tataupa
ATAAAATAAAATAAAATAAAATAAAATAAAATAAAATAAAATAAAATAAAATAAAATAAAATAAAATAAAATAGCCAGTTGACCTAAATAAGAAAATAAGGAGCAAACATAGGTAAAAATTCAGTCTGGTAATATTTACATATGGAGCTAAGGATCAGAGTAGAAGCTGATAATGCCAGTCTTACTGCGTAATTTGTGATTCAGTTTACCTCGCCAGTGCTTGAATCACAGTACACTTTAAAACAAAATGCCAGTGTGAATATGTCTTGTTTAAGGATATCCATTTCCTGTGAAACTATCAAGCATACATATTTCTGTTTCCTTTAGAGCTTCACCAATGCTTCACAAGCTGCCTTTTTATAGATCCCACCTGTTCTGCTGAAACAAATAAATAGCAATGCTCGGACCTTCTCTGTCAAGTTCTCTGTAGCACTTGATGATAGTGACTATTTTGCATGTACTCCTTGACCCTATTTTATGAGTGATTTTGTATAGCTTGCGGGTAGTCATGTAAATTATCTTGAAAATATATTTAAAAATTTTTATTAATTGGTATGAGTAAGTAATAGTAAAAAATGCAAATATAATAAAACTCTCCTAAAATTGCAGTCATATTGTGAAGGCCAATGAAAGATCATAATGTAATTGCAGCTGTGGTAACTCATAATTGATAATAGAATATGAATCAAAAATCTTTTTTTGTTTTTTTTTCATTCAATCAAAATTACTTTTTCCATTCATCATAGTTAGTTAGAAATAAAAACCAAATTCCAAAAGGACAGATATGAAATCATCCACCCAAACTGATTCTGTCCAATTTACCTTCTTACTTTCTGTTGGCTTTGTCACTGTGATTACAATATTTCTGGCTCTGGCTACTTTCTGTCTGTGGGGGCCTAAACATTTCTTTTGTTTCCTCAAAAGTATTTTATGTGGAAACGCATTTGTTTCTATATTGATCTGTTTTAAAAAGTGAAAGTACTAACAATTTTGTTGTCAATCCCCTTTTATTACTTTAATCGTATGCCATAGGATTTAAGTTTGTATCATCTCTTGCTTAGTTAAAAATAAATATATATTTTTGAAAGAGTTAGAAAGACATAACTACTGACATTCTAATTAGAGCTGCTTACACACAAGTCCACCATGTGCAGTGCAAAAAAAGAGAACAAAATGAGTTATGGAAATGAAGCTCTCATGATTAAATTGTAAACATCAAAACTAGACTTCTATAATTGCTTGTAATGAAGTTTATGTATGGGGAAATCCAAGACATATATGTTTTACTCAGGCAAGGCCGGAGAGTAGATCAGTGGCTATTAAGAGTTCCCCACATGCTCATTCTTTTGGACTTTGGTTCCTTTGGGACATGGAGTAATGCATTTTTAAAACTGTGGACACCAGTAAACAGTGCGCCCGGGAATTTAACCAGAGGAAGTCGGGAGAGTGCTTTTAAGAATATAAATGGGGAAAAAAAAAGTAATTTTTCTCCTCAGAAGGTGAGATTCTGTAATCAGGTTGTGACTGAATTTATAGTTGTTTAAAACTCTTTTTCATAGTTACCCATCAATTTTTGGAATGCATCAGTTTAGTTAAATTAAACTATTAAAATGCTTTGATGGCATTTTGGAAGAAATTGTATAGAATATTTCCACTGTTGGAACTAAATTCAGAAAGTTTCATTTTTGAAATAAAGAAAATATGAAACATGGAGTAGACTAATTCCTGTAATTATGGAATTACTCTTAGTAGTACAATCAAGGACAAGATTTGCAAGGAACACAAAACATTGCGGCATATCTGTTGAATGCCTGGTATCACAGAATCACAGAATGGCTGAGGTTGGAGATCAGCTAGTCGAACCCCCTGCTCCAACAGGGACACCCAGAGCATGTGGCAGAGGGTGGCATCCAGGCGGGTTTGGAAGATCTCCAGAGAAGGAGACTCCACAACCAGGGCTCTGTTGCAGGGCTCTGTTATACCTTAGGTATACAACTGTGAAATGAGCTCTTCCTTCTTCCTGGTACTCATGACTAACCATTTTGTAGATTATAAAGAAGCAGAATAATGTATACAACTAAATGAACTGCAGTTCAGCATGTGTTATAGAATTAATATATTTATGCCTAATGTAATATTTTCATCTCTTTATATAAAAAATCAACAAATATTGATATTTAATAAACTTACCAAAATGCCAGCAAATAATATAGAAAAACATATTTTACGCTAATATTGATATTAAACAAAAGGTCAGTTGGCATACTCTTTGCCAACTTGCCATATTTATTGCTAACATGCTGTTTCATACAAATGTTGTTAATATAGAATACTGTTCCTTGCAAATCTCTTTAAAAAAATCTGATTCCAGTGGATCATACAGAGATCAATATTCAAACTTTAGATATTTCAACCACTAAAACTGGAACTAGCATTAAAATTATTCATTGTCCTTACTCCCCCCCAAAAAATTAGACAGAAATGATACATAATAATAATTATTTGTTGCAATTAACAAACTACCAAGTATTATTGTTGCTTTCTTTCATTCAGATATATCATTTAGAGACTTTGATGAAAACAAGTAATGAAAATCATGGAGGTCTATGGACTAGCTTGAGAGTAGTCTTTAAATACACTATTTTTCCAAATGAAACAAAAAGATAGAAACGTTGACTTTATTTTTTTCAGCACTTCTGAATATTTGGCTCACATGTCCGGTTCTTTCTGTAGAGTTGGCAGACAGTCATGCAACCCTATTAGCTGCTATGAAAACAGAGCACACACAAATCCTACAGCACATATAAATAATTAGACTGTAAACTGCTTGAGAGAGGAACTTTTTTTGTGTGTGTATTTACTTAAACATTGCTAAGTGGAGCCCTGATTTATTTTTAAGTTGAATGCAGAACTTCAAACTGAAGAATTAGGCAAGGAATAAAGCAAAGAATTCTCCAAAATTTCATTTTATCAAATTTAGGCTATTTTATGTAACTGCATTTGTTTGCATGCTAAAAACACTTCTTAGGTCCAAGATGGAAATTTGTACTTTAAATGTAAAGACATAGAATGGGAATATTGAGAATCACAGAACACAGTGATTCTTCAGTGAAGTGCAGTGTATAGCAAGATGTTCTCAGGAGGTGGGTCCCTGTTTTTTTTTTTTATTATTATTTTTTTTCATACTGTTGTTACAATGCCAACATATTTGGAAACCTCGTACTATCCATGAAAATGAGTTCTTTCTACTAGCCCTTCAATGATTTGGGAAAATAAAGATATATTTTTTTCCAAAGTACTTGTGACTTTAAGGATAATCCTCATACTTTCAAAAGAAAATATGGCAGAGCACATCTACATTGAATTCTCTTTACTTCTTCTCTTGAATAAGCCAGTTGGACATTGTTTATATTGTCAGAGGAATTTGAGACAGAACTGAATTCTCTTCTGTTGCTTGGCTATCAAATGTATAATTTCATCATGAAAATCAACAGAGTGAGAAGTTTTTAGTTTGTGTTATTTTCAGAATACTATAAGACCAACGTAATAGGAAATTATGTTAGTTTAATCTCTATTCCGATTGCTTTTCTGTTTCCCTTGATATATCTGACACATGTAGTAACTGCATTTTGAACAGTTACAGAAAACAAATTCTTTAAAAAAAAAAGAAAAAAAAAAAAAACTTGGAAGGAAAAATTTTCCCAATTAAGAAGATTTTTGAGGCATACATTTTTTTTTCCTGCAGAGGTGTATGCATGATTGAGTGTTTTGAAATTTGTGTTCTCTTATTTTAACAAATGTATTTCTCTTGATACTGTTTTAAACTTTATTCTATGACTGTTCTTAAGATCCAGACTTCAAAGTCTGCTATATCTTATTCATTACCTGTTATGGTAATTATGGCATTAACTATTTTAACACTTACTCTCTCATGTGGAGCATAAATATAAACACACCTTCCTGCTTGGTCTGACTTGGGCTGAGCTTCAGGGAGATCAGATGAATCAACTTCCTAGGTAAAGTCAATATGCTTAATTAAAATGGTCTTGAACACTTAAGATGTGAAGTGAATATACATAAATTTAGGCATATTTAAACACCTGTGAACTATCTCACTCAGAATTAAAGTGACTTTAGAAGGCTGTAGTTTAGAATTCAAAAGAGTAAGCAGCAGCTGGGTGCCTAGACTTTGCATAATAAATATATTTATCTGAATTGATATGATGCTGGCTTGGATGCACAGGAAGGTAGGGTTCTCAGTGTCCTCCATGGCTCCTTCTCTGATTCGCTGTCGGCAGAGTTTTAACTGTGGGCTGTTGTTTAGCAAGGCAGATTGTATCGAGACCGTAATCTAATTTTTCTCTGCTTCTTGACAGATAACTGTCAATCAGCTGTAAACTGACTTGAAGACAATTTCTGAATGTACACCAGAATGTCCTTTAATCTCCTTTAATTCCTTTCTTGAGAATATTACTCTAACCCAATTTAATCAAGTTGTTGTTAGTGAGGTTGTCCCTGTCTGTATTTTTCAAAATCATTGGTTAAATCAAAATGAGACTATAATTTGACAAATGATTCTATAGACAAGAAGTTAAGAATATTTAGGTTTTTTGTGTGTGTTTTTTAAATGACTTCAATAACAATATTGTTATTGAATATAACATTCAATTATATATTATTATTGTTTTCAATAACAATTTTAGGGTTTATCTTTGTCCATATTTTCCAGTCCTACTAGCATCTTGGGATTTAAAAGCTAGTCTGTTTTTTAGGATATTCAGAAAGATTGTCTTGCTGAATTGTCCTGAGATAGTAGGATTGCACAAAGATCATAAGAGGTACGGTTTGTAAAGTCATACTATAACATATGTTATAACTATATTTCTAGTAAAGAGAAGAACCCTCGTTGCTATAGATGTTATTTAAAGGTGTGAGAAGCTCAGTATATTTTCCATGAACAAACAAGAAAATTCAATGCAGAACTGAAGACGAACCATAAAAAGACAAATATGCACAGTTGGGGTATGGTAGAATCACATTTCAGGACTGACCTGTTTTTAGAGAAATCAGCTCAGGAATGTTTAGCTCCACAAAAGACAGACATTTATTCACTTGTTTATTTATTTTCTATTTCATTTCTCTATAGATTTAATATATAAATGGAGATGTCATGATAAATGAACCTGCACTCTTCAATGCCACATTTCATGTGTCTGTTTTGTTGAAACACAAGTATTATAAATATGCAAAGATGAGAGGAGGAGAGAGGGACTCAGGAGTATATTTAAGTATTTAGTAATTAGAGAGTCTTTGGAAAATGTATTTTTCTTCCAAAATCTTTTTTTTGGATTGTAAAATTCAGGTAACAGTAGTGTTCTATTGTTATATCAATTTTGCTTTGGTGTCCAAAAGATGCCACAGTTTAATTAATTATGGTGAAGTACTTTCATATGTCTATGTATTAATTCATATTATATTTGTTTTGATTTTTTGTCTCTTTTTCTCTGATTTAATTAATGAAAGAAGTGAATAACTACTGACTCAGCTGTCAGTATCTTGCATTTAGCAAGATGCCTTGGTCCCAGGTGGAGGTGTAGTGGTTTGAAGGTTATTGTGCCCATGTAGGATTAAGTCTGTTGATGGCATTTATATTTGGAGCTTAAAGAGGCTCAGTGTTAATATGAATGCCAATCGTCAGTAAAATTCGATGCATAACCATTGATAATATGCATTGATTGATGCATAACCAATTGATGCATACATTTTCAACATCTAGCTGTTATGTAAACTTAATCAAAAAGCAATGCAGAAACTTTGGAAGCCAACTGCAATGCTTTTTCAAGTGCTTGCGCTACATTTTAATGGGAACATTTAGGAGAACAGAAGAGCAGGTGGAGTTCTAACCTATTAGGTGATAGCTGGCAGGTACCTTTCCTAGGAAGAGATACCATCACCACATACGCATGTATCATCATAAAATGGAGTGAACACTTTTTGCTACATCTGTCATTTTTTTTCTAGTTTTAGTAAGGAGATATTAAATCATGTGCCAATAAAAAAGCTGAATATTTTTTATATTCAGCAACATTTTCACAGTATGTAAATATATACCAGCTAAATATACCAGCAATATATCTAGATTAATATTTCAATGAGAGTATGTCTATTTATAACTAAATAATGATACAGTTCAGAACACTGAGTGAGATTATTCAGATTTGGATATTTATTCTCGTATAGGAAAATAATGCAGTAATTTAAATAGTGGTGGTGTCTATGCTGAGAAATACAAAATAGAAAACATTGTTGCTATTATGGTATAAATATCAAAAAATCCTTTTCTATGAAGAAGATAACAGATAGAGTTCATATATGACAGCTCAACTCTTTCTTCTCTACATATATTATGGTTTTAGCAAGTCTTACTTTTAACAATTAGGTTAGTCCAAATACCAAGAGAATATACCATTTGGATGTCTTCTTTCTAATACAGTCAAATAATTCTATTTTCTTTCACAGTTTTTGAAAAATCTGCAATTATTTATGTAAGGAATAGAATGCACCTATAAGGTGATTGTTTATTGCATTTCAAAACAAGTGCCTCTGCATAAGACATTCTCACTTTGAACAGTTGTTTGTTATAACAGGAGGTCAGGAGCAGTTAATGAACATTCAGGACTGACTATAGCAACTGAGAAGTCTCTCATGGAATTTGTTTACTGCACACTTCTTTTTGTGTGTGTATGTGTGTGTGTGTGCTTTCTTATTGTTAAAGAAAACACTGTGAGGTCTAGCATTCAGCGTCATCAATTATGAACAAGGTACCAACAAATTACACAAAACAATTGAGTTCATGAATGTTTGGCAATACTGTATCTAATATATTGGACCTTGTAGTAATTATTAAAATGGACATTATAATAATTATGAAATTCTCCAATGATATTTTTTAGATATGATAGAAGCGACACGAGTGTTATTTTTCAGACAGAGCGTTGATTTATGTAAATTGGGAGTACTCTCCTTCCTTCACTGAATCATGCTCAGTGTTGGGGAGAAATGAAAATTTTAGTCTATAAAATTTGTAAAACTACTGCCAATTTTTATCTTTAATGTTACTTTCTCTTTCCTAGTATTTATGTCTGAAAATACTTGCACTGGAAGTGATTGGATCATGTATGTGTTTGATAAACTAATGTGAAACTCTTTTCAGGTTTTACTGGTTTGCATGTGTCTTCTCAGATACTATATTGCACCAATTTTCAAACAAATACTGAAATAAAACTGTTTTGCTTTATTTTGCTTAACAAAATGGCAAATATCTGATCCAGGTAAACAGAAGAGTAAGAGAATCAGCATAGTACTGAAAAATAAATTCACAAAGTGAACAGGACTTTTTCCAGATAGCTTAAAAACTAACACACAAAATGTTTTTTTGTGTGTGTGTTTTCGTCTGTGTATGCACTGGAGTTTAAATAACAGCATACAAAGACATATTCAGAAAATAGATCTGTATTCATGTTGTAAATTTGATATTTGATTTACACTGAAATCACATACTGGAAATATATTTTCTTCAAACTATTCTCTGATTGTAAAAATATCTATATTTTATTATATGCTTGCTCTTTTTTTCCTGAATTTTGCACTTCCATATATCCTTTTCTTCTTCATCAGTCTCCACAGAATTTGATCATACATATCAGAATTGATAGCAGAAATAATATTAAAGATTCGTGAAATGAGATCATGGATTGATGAAGGAGATTCTTCATGATTCTTCTTATAATGAGCACAGTTATACAGTGCCCTAGCTAAGTTAAATTTTGACAGATGACAAATATGACTAAGGTACTTCATACTTCCATTTGTTTCTACAGCTAGAAAATCTGTTATTTATATCTTACCAATATATAATGATAGCAAAATTAATTGATTCTCTTCCATGCAGAAAGGTGCATGTGGAGAAATGGGCTAATTCAGAAATATTTCTGCTTTTTAATAATATAGTAAGAAAGATCCCAAGTTTTCCCATGCATTTTTTTTTTCAGTGTACGTATCTGGTACTTTTGCCTTTTATTTGTATTTCTCTGCACATCTTGTGCCAGTGCTAAGTACTTTACATAGTGACCAGATACTCAGGGATTTTTTTTTTTTTCCATTTTCTTTTGTCTTCAGTGCAGGTAATTATTATCAAATAGTTAAGACAAAAACATGACTCTCTCAACAAGTGGTGGTGTTTATTCTACTGAAATTGTAGATAGAGATTTTTGTAAATTTAATAACGGCAAATTCTGGAAAACATTCTAGTACATGCACAAGTATTTCAGTGTAGTCAGAGTTTCTCTTAAAATATGTGCACATAATCATGCACATAAAAGTGTTTATATGAATGTGGGGAGAGCTAAAAATGCTGATGCTGTTTACCACCTATTTGTACATATCTTATTAGCTATGATGGCCATCATAAATTTGCTAGACTGGAGGGAAATGTCCTTTTGTATCTTTTTTTTTAATTAATACTGAAAGTAAAATCCGTGGCATTTCTCTTACTCTACTGAATAATACCCCTATATAATAATAATAATACCCCTATAAAGAAGAATAAAAACATTAACTTCAGGCACGTATCATGCAAACCTTGAACTTGGGGACCTAAATGAAAATTATGAAGTAAAACTTAATATTGTACCTTTATGTAAAGCTGATGTTAATCAAACCACTCGAGACTCCAAAATTATTTGTTATTGAATCCAGTAAATAGTTAACATAGGTGTGCAAATGTTACCTACAGAGTAAATAGTCAAGGAAAATAAAACTGGCTATGCAGTAGAACAGAGAAGGCTTTCCCCTTGTCTTCTCTCAAACTGCTAATCTGCCTCAAGGCACTTTTGGCTGATTTCAGTGCAGACTGCTGAGCATATTTCAAGACTAAAAACATGGACAAATACACAGGTTTACCCTTTTGAATATAATAGTTCTGGCAACCAATTGTTTGAAAAGCTCTGGCACTCATTAGAGAATGCGTTACAGACTTAGACTTTATCAGGATTTTGTAGAAGGGTTGCGCTCTTGGTCTTTCTCAGGACTTCGTGGCCTACTCTGATTAAGCTGAGCTTTGCACAAGGTGCCATTTGTCCTATTGCAATGAGGTATGATGAGTTAAATGTGGCTTGGACCAAGACTAAAGCAGACTCCCTAAGACTTCAGGCTCAGGTTGCTGTATGTCATGTTGAGTCTAGGTTCAGGGTAAAAAGAGGAGACAATCTCCTCTGTGCTGTCAATAAGACTTTTCTACCCTCAGGAATGATCAGCATTATACAGATAATCCATTCCTGTCCTCACTCTCCCTAAACGTAATACTGCTGACATCTGAAGTATAAGTTATTGACACTATTAATAATGCAATAGCATTGATTGTATTCTTTTATGCCTCTTTCTGAACCTGGTTTGGCCTGATTTCAGCTTCTCTGTTTTTTCTGGTTAGCCCCACTGTTTTCTGCAGCTACACACCCCATCCTTGTGAAGCTACCTGGACCCTTCTCTTCCACATCAGGGAAGGACTGTAGGACCACTCCTTCTGCCAGGGATCCTTCCCATTAAAGGGTGGCCAGAAGCAGCAGTCTCAGAGTCCCAGGGCAAAGACTGAGGGGAACAACTCATGTTAAGGCACTCAAGAGTGTTGTGGGGAAATAGGCAATTCTTAAGAAGACTGAAAAACTCAAGGAGAAATCTTGACTCTGTTACTGGGAGGAGAAGTGGAACAGGGAGAGAAGAGAGTGCTCCTTGAGATCCTACTGGCTCTAGGCACCAAGTAGAAATAAAAATCTCTTTTGACAGATAGATTTACAAACTGGGACAGGGGCTGAGGGAGCAGGAAGGAGGTCTGCTGGGATGAGGTGGGATCCTTGGAGACAAAATGAGAAAGTTGAGTAAGGGGAGGAAGGTCAGAGAAAGGAGAAGTGGGGCAGAAAAAGCAGGAAAAAGGAAAAGGAAGAGAAAGGGCAGTGAAGGGAGTATGTGGAAGAGTTAATCAGATAGAGTGCCCTGTAGAGATGAAGAGACTGAAGAGATTAAGACTGATGGTAGTGGATGGGCACGGCTCATGCCTGGGCAGGGAGATGTGAGCAGGAGTGCCACAGTAGGAGTCAGCTTTGAGAAAACAGACCAAGGAATGGGACATCTGGGCAATTAAAATTGGATGAAGGAATTTGAGATAGAAATGGGAAAATGACTATATAAGAAAAGAAAGGGAAACTAAGGAATCCTGAGAGTGTGATATAGTGAAGGAATGCTTAGATAAAGCATGTAAGGGGAAATGTCTGAACTGAGGAAAAGGAGCTCAGGTTTGAGTGAAATGCTTGTGTGTTAAAGACATGACCAGAGACAATGCAGTAGAACAGTATATATTTATTTGAAAACACATGCTTCTAGACCTCAAGTTTCTCTATTCCTCTGATATTAGGAAATAGACATTCTTTTCAGTCAGTGTCTTTCAGTCAGACGCTTTAGACGACGTCTCATTATTTCTGGTCCTGATTTGTAGATAATAACTTGCTGATGCTATCAGTTACTCTGGCTGAAAGATCTGTGAATAATCTATTTTTAGTCATGATTAATTTACGATTTTTTTTCTATTTTTTAAAACATTATTCTTGTAGTCATATAGAAGTCAATAGAAAGTTTACAACTTTTCCATATACATTATGAATCAGTTCAAAAAACACTAAGGCTATACAGAACTATATGTGGGCTGTGTGGAGCAATTTGGGCTGAATCGGAAGGCAGAAGCAAAATGAAAGGTACATGAAGGAGGTAGTTTGTATGCCTGTCATGTTAAAGCCTGTTGAAGTAAGAGTATCTCAGTAACCAAGGCAGAAAATAAGAGGGTCCACCTTCACCTAAAATACTGTAGAGATAGTTTCAGATCTTTGGGTCCTGGTGATTGTTATCTAAAAAGCAGTACAAAGGAAATACAGTGATTTGAGGAATGCCTATGTGTATAGTTTCTTAGAACAACTTCTTTGTTATGTAATAATGAATCTAGTATTTGCAAGTTTGGAACTTGAGATCTTGAAGTTTGATTAGCAACCAGAGGGAACACTTCACTGAAAATATCAAGTGCTTTATGTAAATGTAGACACCTGAAATTGGAGGATACTTAATTTTTTTTCTGTGCTTATATTCCTCTTCTATAAAATGGGATAATAGTGCACTCATCTCATAATGGTGTAGAAATTAATTTATTGATAACTAGGAAGAGTAAAAGAACCTGATGAGATACTGTAATTTGTGTTCAGAAAATGGTTTGAAGGCTCTAAGAATTAGGAGGAAAGAGGATGTTGAGTAATTCCTCATTAAACAAGCACCACCCATGATATGACTGAATGCAGAAGGAATTCAATGGAAAAATAGTGTGTTACCATGTCTATAAAACATGTGCGTGTACGGAAAGGTTGAATACTCAGGACTGAATTAGCTTTGCAACACAGTAAGAGTTTCTTTAGAAGAGCTGTTTTATAGTTACTAAATATAATTTTATTCATGGCTTGTGTTCAGAAGAGGAAAAACCAGATTTCTCTTTTGTAAAGCACAACTATGCAAACACATTTATAGCAGAAGGAAGTGCTAATACCTTACTTATAAATTGTGGTCCCACTGATATCAACACACAGTGCTTGCCTACTACTGGTATTTTACCCTAAGTGATTCTTTTTTTTTTAGTGCTTTTAGAATGTAAGAACACAAAGACAGGTATCACACATTTTATATTTTAAATGAATAAGACTACAACTTGGGATTTTATATTTCTGGTGGAGTTAGTATTTTCATTGTTAATAATTTCTAATTCAGGAAGGAAGCATGTCTATCTTTAGCTATATCTATTTTTGGAACATTCATGAGGAGAGTTTATTTTTCTTTTTTCTTTTCTTTTCTTTTCTTTTTTTTTTTTTTAAGAATAACCAATATTTTAAAACATGCAGGAAGTTAAAATCATTGAAGGGAAGTATACCAATATATTTAAAATCTGAACCATACAGTGAATAGTCAACAATTAGTCCTTGCACATCTATTATTTTATCATTTACAAGTAGTTTGATGTACACTGATGTACACACATTTCAATCCTGGTTCTGGAAGTTCAAATGTATATACATATATACATATGTATATATATATATATGTATGTATGTGTGTGTGTATATATATTCATTATGCTCATGCCAGTCTTAACAAACTTCTGATACAATTGCTTAGCTACATACCTTGTCTCTTTCATTCTCCACGAGATTCATTTGACCTGACTTTTGGAGTTTTTGTTATTGGACTGATGCCTACAGTTCCTCTTGTCTCTTCCTATCCTAGGCCCTGAAAAATCTATCCTCTTCTCCTTGTACTCCTTTAAAACTGCTCCCACTGATCTTTTATGACCTCTTTTTAGACAGAAAACCATGAGAAGCATTACTTCATCCTCATTACTCCTATGCCTTTAGCATGGTCATCCATGCTCCCTTTCTTAATTTTGTCCTTTAATGGCCTTTGTGCCATTCTTTTCTTTATGTTTTTCCCACTGTCTAATCAATCTTCCAGTGTATAGTCATATTTTTAGCACAGATGGGCTTTATCCAAGCTTCAGTATATATTTTATATAAATATATATAAAGGATATTTAAAATATATATTTTAAATATATTAAAATATACATAACAAGGACATATACCAACCATAAAGCTAGTAAGAGGAATGATTCTCCCTCATAAAAGAGTGCCTCTGCAAATGAATAAAACTAGCAGATTTTGCTATTAAAATTATTTTTCCTAACTTAAATGATTTTTTTTTTTGTCTTTTAATCAGATTCTCATTGCTTCACTTTCCAGAATAAAATATTCCTGCAACTTTTCTATTCTCTTGCATAATTCTCTGTCTTCCACATTTGGAATCTTATTTTTGCTAAATCCAAATCAATGAAACCCCCTCTCCCAATAGAATCCAACATCTAATAAAATATAGCTCCAACATGTCCTTAAAGATGTTGGACATTTCCAATAATTCCAACGTGTCCAACTTCTTCCAGTTGTAGGAAGACCTATGATCCTGGGAACAAAAAGTGACATGAAGGTCACTTCATGAGAAAATAGACAAGGAAAAAAAAATGTTTTTGTTTTTCTGCTTTAATGTTGATTAAACCTTAACGAATTATAGTCATTTGTTCATTGACTGTAATAATTACAGAGGAATTTATAAAGGCTCATGCTTCAACATGGAAGATAGCAAGCATTCAGATATAATGATGCTGATCGTAGTATGAGATCAGAAGTAAAAAGGTAAAATCATCATAAGAGCGAAGGAACTAAAAATAGCCGGTCAAGCAGACATGCAAAACCCAAGATTGTTGCAGTCTTTTTAAGCAAAACATTTAAAAACATGCTATAATTCCTTCCAGAGAAAAGTCATGAACTTAAGTAACTGGATGAGTCCCCCGTTAAATCTGGATCTAGTTATCGGATACCCAAGAGAGTTCTCATTACGCTCTGACATGCTCCAGTCTTTCAGTGGAGGCTGTTTGATTATACAGAGTAGTCAAACAGTGTTCGACATCTTGCTACAGGAAATTCACTGTTTTTTTTTTTTTCTTTTTTTCCTTTGCAAGACTGGTAATGGCTGACAAAACTAGCAGCTATGCCATGTATTAAGTTAACTTATTAAGAAACACTTCTTGAAATGCTTAAGGTACCTATTTTTATTTAGTTTAAAACAGCTATCTTTTTCAAAAACTTTCAGTAGTCATATTTCATTAATTATTCTTTGTTTTAAAAATGCAAATAGTGCTAATGTGTGGACTGAAGTGCTTGAAATTTATTGCATTTGGAGGAAAAAAAAACTATTTATGTGTTTTTTAAGGGCATATTAATGCATATGTAGACTTTTCTCCATTATTCATAGCAAAGTTAAGAAGCTCAAAACAGTACTGATTTTTGGAAGCATACTTACTAGCGGTTTCAGTGTGCTGGTTGGTTAATTAAGAGCTATTAGAAAAGAAAATGTTCTTCTCTCCCTTGAATTCAAAATATTAGTCATAGTCTAACATCATAAATGGTTATTTTGAAATATTTAATTGAACTTTTTTATTGTTCTTATTTTCTTCACCTGAGAATTCTGTCCTAATATAATCCATTAATTTCCTTTTACCTAGAAACCACAGACTTGCATTACATGCCAGTAAGTAGTAAAAATCCTTCTATTTATATAAATGGAATTCAGATAAGGCTTATTTTTTATAAGATAAATTACAGCTTTGTAATAGATTGATCTAAGGAAAATTCTTTTCTCTGTTAAAATTTTCCCTTCCCTTTTTATTTCTACTACTTTCCCAATTTTCCCATCCTAAATATCTACAAAATTGAAAACTGTTGCCTTTTGTTTGCTGTTTTTTCGGTTTGTTACAATTTATGCGTTATGCTGTATTTTGCTATTGCATAGAACAATTGCTTGAAAATTTTGAAATAGAAGATCTAACAAAATGCTTGCATTGGGAAACCACGTGTTCCACTGCTAGCAGACAATTCTTCACCAAATTGTCTTCTACCTGGAGAAGATGGTGTATTTAGTTTTTGTCTTTGAGTTGATTTATCTACCATGTAAGTACAGATTGGTAGGAAAGGGACCTAAACTATCCTGTCTATACTTTTATTAATGTGTCAAAACTCCTTGGCAGGGAAAAAATAATGTAGGGAGGAGGAGAAAGCAATCCTTACTGTGTGCACTCACAGCCATAAACTGGCTGTACATTCATGCAAACACTAGGAGAGCAAGTCAGTATGCTGTATCAAAGGCTGCTGTGACATTAGATATAACTTCTTCATTTGCATTTTCCTGAGAGATATCTTAAGGATGTTGTTTCATTTTAACTGAACAGATAGGAGTGCTCCAGTTACTGAATAGTTAATGGAATACGTTCATTAAGTTTTATTTCTGGAAAAGAAAATCAGGGAAATTTTTTCCCCTTTAAGTATTGTGAACAAGTTGTCAGGCAGTCATTATTTTATACTGGAACAAAAAATTAATTTGTTTAATCTTACTTTATATTCTTCTGTCAAAGAATATGAGAGAATTTTAGCTTTATACATTTTGAAGGCATTGAGCCTTGTGAATTTTGATTTGTTTTCTATTTCACCTTTTTGCCCCTTATTTGTAGAAGACAGTAAAGAAGAAAGGCATTAAATATACTCATATATCATAAGGATGCCATTTATAGCTAGGGAGCAGAAGTAGTAGCTCATCCATTCTGGTCTTAATCTCACCTGATTTGGTAGCTGCTATTAAAATGTCAGCCTTTGCTATCAATTCCTCTGGCACTGAACTTGCAATACTGCCGTATTTCTCAATAGGTAGAATGAAAAATAGCAGTAGTATTTCAGATATTCTATCATTTAAATTTTTAGGAAAGATCTACTATAGCTTATAACTGCAGCATTGGTGGAAGATTGTAGGAAGTTAGGAAGTGGTAATCACAAAAGAAAGATCAATGGAAGTATAAATACAGATAGAATTCAGTTTGACATATTGTTGAGCTTCTTGTTTCAAAAATCAATAGCAAGTGGTTGTACACCGTGTAGGTGCTGGTTCTTTCCAGACTGCAGTAAGAATGAATGTCCACTCAAAACCTTAAGTACAAGACAGTATTTCATCAAAATATTCACACATGGGCAGAATGGAAGTTTAGCAATTAAATCTTATATCTCTTCTGGTGCTGGACACTCAAAGGTCGTACAGTGTAGGACAAATTTCTCACTGAGGGCATGCCAATAGGTAGTTGCTAATAATAGGATTACACTCAGGTGAGTTATAAGATGATAATCGTGTTAGCCACAGGGCCTAGTCCCCCAAATATGTCCCACTAAGATGCTGTTGTTTCATCACACACACTTCTAGTGGTTTGAATAATTTGCTGTTTTTCATGCATCACTGTTATTTCTGTGTTATCTCATGGTAAACTTACGCTTATCAGTTATTGTATCTGATATTCTAACTCTGTCATGGATTGAAAAATATCGTTCAGAAATCCTCCGAGTACCAAACCCAACTTAGAAGTTTAAATATGGTCCCTATAATGGTCACTGTCAGGATAGATAACCTTGCTGTTTATACAAGAGGTCCTTGTCCCCTTCGCAATTTAAATTCAGGGTGATCATTGGATCCCAGCTCTGCTGCAGTACCGAAGAGCCATAACTCACTGTTGTTTTTCCCCCTCCAGCTCTAGGGCACGCCTGGTCAGTCATTGCCCCAGCTACCTCCCCACAGAACTCATCTCTTTGTTGACCCACCCGTTAGTCCTACATGTTGGTCTTTCCAGGGAGCTGCTGACACTGTGTCAGATACCGATTTTTCAAGAGCTGCATCATGTGAATCCAGCTGTGGAGGCACAGCTGGAATGAGCACACAATCCCACACACACACACACACACACACTGTACAGCCTTCAATATTTTGTTTTTCCCTTTTAGCTGCTTATACAGATCCCACAACTCAAGAGTTATCTTTCCATCAATTTTACCCTTAGCAATTTTGCCCTTTTCTCCATGTAAAAGTGTCAAGCATGTTTCCTGGTGCATTACCTTTTTCCTGGACCTTCAGTTTTCTAAGGTGCAGAGCTGTGAGAGAGGCAGTATCACATCCCCCACAGGCATCCCTGGTGCAGTCCCCCGCAATGCAAAATGAGCAAGCCCCAGCTAGCAAGTAGGACTGCAGTGCAGAGCCAGGGGCTCAATGTCGCAGCTGTTAAAAGCCAGGGTGTAAATTCCTTGCCTAGTGGCAAGTTCTCAGAGGTATCCTGCAGCTCATCTATATTCTTCCAGGATCTCACTTAATCACAGGGATTGAAAGGTGAATGATATTGCAGCCTTACAATGCCTTGAAGTCATTCCCAGAATGTATGAGATCCCTTTTGTCTCAAAATCTCTTTAGTCTTTGTTATCACTGAGGTTCTGGAAAATGATCCCAGAGGGACAATATAGGCCTTTGCCCTCTACTTCTTCAAGAGAACTTCATCCCCTTTAACCCCACACCTGTAGGAGCCATTGACTTCTCTCACATGACCTTTGTCAGTAAGACTCAGTTAAAATCTATAAATTGGGAATAATCTCTCACTAATAGTTATGTTGGGGAGTCCCTGAAGATCTCTTTGTGTTACTTATAACCCAAGGATGTTCCAAAACACCTTGATATTTTTTTCTCTCATTTTAATCTTTGATATTTTTATGAAAACAAAACTCTTTCTGAAGTCACTTGAAGAATAATAACTTGTAGAATTGTCCTGAGACTAACTTTTACCCCAAGCAGGGAAAGGGGAGATGAGAGGAGTAAAAGAAAAATCCACATCTATTTAAAGTCAAACAGCATTATTCATACAATTTGATCACGAGCATGATTCCCTTGTGTTTAGTTTATGTTTTATGTAAACAATTACATAGTTTAAATTATGTTGAGGAAAGGATAGAGAGTAGAATGGTGTAAGGCTATAGTGATACCCTAATATCCTAAATGATTTCCAGGGTACTGATGCTGTTCATATTAGCGTCAGATGAAACACTGACATCTGATTACAGTGAGAACATAATAGAGCCCTCATTTTGAAAGGCCTCAAACAGATAACTGGTTTATATAAATGTCTGTATAAATGGACAGTAATTGTGGTAACTCAGAGGAAAAAAAAAAAAAAGAATGTAGGTGTTTCTATACTGGCATCTTGAGAATATAGACTTTTTTTCTCTCTCTCTCTTTTCTTTTTAATTTTTTTTCTTGTTTTTCAAGTTAATAACAAGTATCAGGGTATTCGCTGAAGGCTTCGCAATATGACAGAATTGCTTCATACCCTCTTGTAGGTATGTTTAGCTCTGTGAAGATAACATGAGAGGAGCTTTGCTGTACTTCGTTCAGGCTTATCTAGAGACAGACGCAGGTTTCTGTCATCCACTATAGAAATGCTTTCTGTCCTCTAAGTTGATTTCTCTTCTCCAGGCAATGAGTTTATCTTCTTCATGGTACTTCTCTAAGACAACAAGATATGCTATAACTGCTCTGCATGGCCAGCAGAAGGATGTACATTCTGTAAATTTGTTGTCTTATTCCTCTGAGCATTATCTTCATGTCCATTCCTCAAAAAGGGTTCTGTTTTGAAGTCTGGGTATACATTGCAGTCACATAACATTTTTTCAACTGATTTCTGTGAGGACAGCATTTCATCTCAGGATGTATTTGTGATGTGTTTACCAGATCAACAAGGCATACAAGAGCACAAGTAAAAGGACTTTGTTCTGCTAGGAGGAAACTCTTGTGAGTAAAACTCCTTCATATGTTTGAAAATAAATTCATGGCTTTTATTACTCTGTCACTTAAACGTTTAAAATGAGAATATTTTCCCTTAGTATTTCCAAAAAAGAATAATCATTCTTAGAGAAGTAGACACTGCCTTCTATTTATGTCACATTGAGGAGTCCTTACATGGCTGTTGCAATCTAAATGATGATTTTTTATGTCTCTTCGCAGAGCAAGCTTCTATTGTGGCATATTTCTCTTTATATAAGTATCAACACAGGCACACAGATACTCACACCCACACAGACACATACATTTTATTTAATGATTTGAAATTAGTAGCTATGGGGAGGAAACAATTTAACTGTAATTAACTTCAGCCTACTGTATAGCGGTTATGTAAACATAATGTATCCTCCAAGTCTAAGCATGCTAAGGATTTACAAAAATTTACAGCAGTTTGGTCAGATTGAGTTAAGTGCTTGTGAAATTACTGAAAGCCCTCTTAAACCTTCCCCTGAGAAATCTACCTTAGAACTGTTTGTCAACAATGATTTTAACTTTCAATATGACTGAAGAAGAATGATTTTAACAAAATGTTGATTTTATAACTTTATCAGTTCCACTTTCAGAATAAATGTTAATGTACCCATGTGGAAAGTTGTACATTAAAATTTGTTTTCCAAAACAAAGATCTTGTTAACATGGCTTCTGATTCCTGATAATTTGTGTGTATATGTGTGAATATGTCTTTTTCTGAGGTTTCTTGCTGCCCCTAAAAAATGCAAATTCTCTCTGTTAGTTTGTCAAGAAGTCTGATTCTGTTAGTTCTATCAGGGTATCAGTGCCAGGTCTTCAGTGTTGAGCAGAGAAATGGCAAGATGGAAACAGTCAACCTTTCTTCCTCTTGTCCTTTTTCTCTTCATAGTACGTTGCTCCAGTGTAACTGAAAGTTTTAAAGTTCATTAGGTCAACAGGCAAGTCAGGACACAGTCTTTGGCAAATTATGCTGACACAACCAAACAATTAGGCTTTGTCCACAAGTCATAATTTTAGCATGGGGACCTCCTAAATCAAAGCATTAGCTTTTAGATTTTTCTAGTTGAATCTCTGACATGATGATTTCTCTGGAAATGAAAGGAATTGGGCAATACACATTCAGCAACAGATACTCTGGTTCTTATAAATGCAAAACAATGATGATCAAAAAAAAAAGTCTTATCATGCATGCAGAAGCCATATATATTTCTCCTGCTACAACAATAGACCATTTTTCTACAGTGTCATGATTTAAGTTTCTGAATATTACCATTGAAATTTGTATTTTTGAATGAATGTTAATTTTGATGATGCTCAGCTGAATACTGGAAGGCAGACCATCTCATCACACTTGTGAACTATTTGTGTTTGTGGTAGCAAAAATTTTTATGTCTGCTTACTGAAATTTTTGATTTTCCAATAGTTTCACAGAATGTGTGGCCAGAAAAATACATTTCTCTCTTGTCAAAGGCAATCTCCGATCTTCTGGCTGTAAAGAAGAGATCCCAGAAGCCCTACGACTCTAGCTAAGTCTGTCCTCAGTACTTCCAGCTTCTGTCATGGACTACAGTCCTGATCATGACTGTCCCAAACTTTCCAGCATTCAAATTAATATTTTAGGTTTCTAGGAAGCCTGAGACCTTTCTTGTGTGGGGCTTCCTGGGACATTTCTAGTCCACTTGACCAGGACAAAAATGTTATTAAACTGCTAGAGAGTTTAAGAGGTCTCAGGTCAGTTGGGCCTCAAGGTACAATTTCTTTGAAGCGATAAGAGATGAAGGGTATCTGTCTTGGAAGCTTGCCTAAAATTATAGTGATGATGATGGGGAGGGACCTTTTATGAACAAGTAGAGAGTAACTGTCTAGCAAAGACAGTTTAATTGTTTCAAATCAGTATGCCCAGCCATGTTTCCAATTGTGAAGGGATGCGAAATGTGAAATTCAAATTACAAATGCAAAAGGGAGTCAGTCGGATGTAAAAATTGGCTTTCCTGAGGGTAACAAAAACTGTTTTGATTTCACAAAATTTCTACATAGGCAGTTCTTTAGGATGTTAAATTAGATACTTTTTTTTTTTTTGGCAACATCTCTTGAAAACAAACAAAATTTGTTTGCTTTTGCTCTTTGTAAAGGCATCTATAGGTAGCAAAAGTATTTGTACATAAATGATTCCTATATGTGTCCATCACTCTTCTTAACATAGACCAAAAATGCTGGCAATCCTCAAACCAAAACAGCATTAACTTAATCAATTATTATCTATATGAAACCTCTTCAGAAGGTAAATGTTATTTCTATTTTCCTTGCTCATCATATGACCTTGATCTTTACATAAATATTACATTATGATTATTTTATTCAGTAGAAAGATATGAAAGATACTGAATAAAATCATGTAATATTTATGTAAACTATGTAGATTTTTGTTTTCAAATTACAAAATATCACTGTGGCAAGGAGATATAAGATGAAAAATTGAAATAATGAGCTGCATTAAGCTCAATGAAGCTTATGTATCTTGATAAAAAACAGTAATGGTGGGTTTTACTTTTTAAATTTGGATTGATATTAGTGAAGCTAGGCAGTGAAATGGAAATGAATTTGCATTTCATTGATATAGCTCTCAAAGGGAAATTCCTGTAAACAACACAGTAAAGTAAGAGTTTGGAATATGCTAATTATTTTCTACACTTCATCAGTCCTTTGAACAATAAACACTTCACCCCAATTAAAACACTACCCTGGGGATATGGCTGACCCTTGTAAGTGTGACAAAGTGAAGATGCTAAAGATAGCCACAGTGAACATGACAATGACAGTACATGTAAGTGTTCTTTTCTACTTTAATGTGCTAATGAAATTGCAGGAAATAAGTTTAAATACTTCTACTCAGAGCAAATTTTTCTGCTAGCTATTAATTCTGGAAGTTTTCTGTAGAATTCACACAAGCTTTTGTCATATCACCTTTCTCTATCATTTAGTAAAGGATTAAAAGATTTTTTTTGTTATTTTTGATTTGTTTGATTTGATCAATTCTAGAATGTTTATTCAAAGGAAACCCTTTGCTTTGCTTAGGGGTAGGGTTTGAATGAGGCCCAAGTGTCATTTCTGTGATAAAAATAAAAAGAAGCCAGTAAGAAAAAAAGCCATTCACTTGAATGTATATTTAATGTTATTCTACAGAGACCAGGCAAACTCCACTTTGCTGGACTATGATTACATTATGATGAGAAGCATTTTTGTGAAACACAATGCATGTCTTTTAGAGTTACTCTTCACAAATCTGAACATAAATTACTCTTGAGTAGTTCTCTTCCAAATAAATCTTTTGTAACCATGCTAAATAGGGGAAAAAAAAGAACTAAGATTCTGAGTGGAAACAGGGGATGACAGCCTGTATTTTTCATGTTTAACTATTTTATAAAAATCTGTTAATTGCCTTTGTCAGTTATTAAAACAAGTAAGCAAGATGTCCTCTGTACGTATATCAGGATGACTGGCCTAATCAAGCTCAGCAAATTCAATGAATATTTTGCTAAGCTTAATTAAAATTCAGCCCAGCATTTGAGCAAGCCGCAGTGGTTTGGCAGACCTTCAAAGGGCTATACTGCAGCACAACAATAAAAGTGATAAAGGCATAAAATAACAATAAATTTAATGCAAATATTCCCATTACTCACAAATCAAGTAGGAAGTTGTTCCTTGAAGTACTTTCTGCTTTCTGTGCGTGATAAAATTCAAATTTCTTTCTTTTTTTTTCTGCCTTCAATCTCTGTTTGTGTTTTTCTAATCAATATACCATTTTTTGCTTTTAATAAAACTGAAATGAAATCATTCTAACAATTCAGAGCACTATGTAAATTACAGTTCTCCAACATTAAACATGAAGTGGAGCCTTCCCTGCAGGTACTTCAGTTTTGATTAAAAGATTTTGGGTTTTTTGGTTTGATTGTTTTTTTCCCCCATAAAATCTTTACTATTTTCTACCTATCCTAAATATATTTGTATTGCATTTTTATATTTGATCTCCTTCACAAAAAAAAAAAAAAAAAAAAAAAAAAGTTATTTAGACTGTTATTTCTTTGGCGTTAGAATTTCTCTTTGAAGAATGAATTGTTACCATCTCTTTCAATGTGCAGGGCTTTGTAAAAGTGTTCATTTACAGCATACTCCCATGCCTCATACTTCATGATATCCCATTATCCTTGTCCCTTTAGCTTTGTGTTGTGGTATGTACTGCTGGTATTTTGGTAATTTGTTTGCTTTCTTAGCAAATGCTAGGCTGACAATCAATCTGGGCTAAAGATTTTCTTGCCTTCAAAATGGGAACTCTTGGAACAGTTAAGCCGTTCTTTATCTCAGGCAACAAAGTAAGCTAACAGCTATAGAGACAGATTTTTATAGTCCCGCTGAGAGAGCAAACTTTGGCAAACAAATCCATTTTTCAAACAGCAGAAGTCAAAAGAGGAGAAAAGAACAAAACCTGAGCTAATAGATATTGCTATTGATCAGTATTTCAAGAATCAGATTTTTGTTATCAGAAATAGACCTCATAATGATCTGTAAAGAGAAACAGTGTTTTACAAATAAAGAACACTTGCAAAATAACACTTAGGATGGCATATTCCTAGTTTATGATGTATTATTCGCTTGGAGGTTTGAAGTTTGCTAAAGTTCTTCTCTAACCTTAAATTCTTTGACAGAATGAGATTAAAAATGTTGTTCCATCAAATAATTTAAAGTGATCCTAAATGAGAATAAAGTAGAATCTTTAATTAGCTGAACTTTGTAAGTCTTGACATGGTACAAATAAGAAAGCACTAAACACAGTTGCTTTGCATTACCACAAATGACTTGCCTTTCATATTTTCATTTCTTTTTTCTGTAAATGAAGTAATGGATTTTGCTAAACAACAGCCTTTCCTGAGCATATTTTCAGAGTGCAGATTGTTCACCGTGTTCAATAATCGTCAGTCACCATTTCTACCTCCCTATACAGCCTTCCTGCTGTGTAATAGCCAAGCCTTTAGGAATGCACTTTACAATGGACAATTAGCATAGTGCTACATCCTGGTAAGAGGAACAAAAGGGGATTATGGGCTTTGTTTTGTTTTGTTTTGTTTTTGAAGTGTAGGAAATGATCTTCTGTTTGATGAGAGAAATGGCTAAATGTTCCAGTTGCTAAAATGCTATGTGAATACTGACTACAAATGTTTTGAAATTATTTTCTAAATCATTTTGAAACAAAAAGTTCATGTGTATGTAATATTTAAAATGAGAGGTGTTTCCATTTAATCAGACTTTCCTTACATAACTGTGTTCCAGGATACGTAGAACAATACTACTGATTTAGAATCAGCAATTTTTCTATATCAAAATTATCCTTTCCAAGTGTTCTACAAGTTAAATTAAATGCAATTACTGTAGATTTGTACTTAATTTTAAAGGACAGAGGATTAGCCTAGCCATAGCCAAGTGAATATATCTGTGTTGTAACTTAATCAGTTGCTCATCTGCTGGTATTTGGGTAAGAGACTCCCTGGAAATCCCAGACAGAAACCGGATACCATTTCCTTCATTATCATTTCTTTCCATTCTTTCTATGTCATTGCTGGAAACAAACAAACAAACAAAACAAAACCCCCCAAAAGATACCACTACTGCAGGCTGATGTGTATACCTCTGAAATGCTTAAGCCAGGTTATAACTGTGCTTCCTGCAGAGAAGAATACTTGGGCAATCATTACTTAAAGTTAATTGTAGCACTGGCAGGTGGGAGTGGTAGAGTGAACTTCTAAAGTGGCAGGGATGCAAAATGTTGCAATAAGCAAAATCTTACATCAGAAATTGTACTTTACTTTGCCGTGCTTCTGCTAAGGGTAGCTCATATGTGACTGCATCCTGCAGGCCTTACTCCTGATTTCATAGAATCATAGAATCATTATGGTTAGAAAAGACCTTCAAGATCATAGGGTCCAATCATAAGCCCTTCAACACTATGCCTGTTAAACCATGTCCCTTAGTGCCTCATCTACACATTGTTCTTTTTCCACCAGCTTCTTGCCTTGATACTTTCTAAGGTATGGTTGAGAGTAACTGCAGTACCTTAGGTGCTGAATTGTTAGGAATGAAAATCTAAAGAATGTTTTTACTTAGACCAGCTTATGTTATGGTCCATGTGGAAGAATAAAATAAGTAAAATCAATTAACAGCAGGAATATGAAATAACTTTACCATACACACATTTTCTTTTACTTGAGCTTTGAGTAAATTGCTTATTTTCAAAAAGAAAAAAAAAAAAAATGTTCATGGTATGGTGGTGGCACTTATCAAAAATTTTGTACTAATCACAAAACTGACTATTTTGCTTCCAGTTTCAGTGCTCACAATTGCTTTGTTCTTTCTCCTCTGATTGTAGCCACTGTCATCGTTTTAAAACATTGTTTTTTTTTCTAGTCCAGAGCTTCCACAGCAGTTACAAAAAAGAAAACACCCTAAAGCATTTTACTGTTTGTAAAGCTTCTATATTTTATTTTGCTGCTTTAATAAAAATATGAGAAAAAAAAATGTAATTAGCAATACTCTGTAGTTCTCTCAAGCACATTTTTTGACTCAATATTCTGGATTAATAAATATAACTTTCTGAAAATCATGAAAGAAAACCAGCATAGGGCTTATGCCGGTGTTCTGTTTTATTCTTAGATATTTTCTACTTGACTATGTACAAGATTCTATGATTCTTATTAGATAAATAAAAGGGGAGATTATGGAGGAAATGGTGACACTAGCAACACAAAATGTTGGTTAAGGAGGAGATAGTTGTGTGGCGCTGAAACATAATAAGGCTGAAGTTAGGAAGAATCAGTAATTCATGTGATGTGGTTCAGGTCAACTCCACAATAGAGGCCCATGAGAAAAATGCTTCCCTGAATGCTATATGAAACAAGTTGCCCGTGCAAAGGGGCAGTTCTCACATTTTGAACCTACCTAATCAACAGGAAGGTCAGGACTAGGGAATGGTTTTAGGGCAGTCAATCTTAAGCCGTGCTGATTTGTTTTGTACTGTGTCATGTTTCTCATCTGGCTCCGTGGATCGGTTCATAACTGCTGTTGGCAGCCCAAGGGAAGAAGGCGAGTCTTACCTTTCTTTCAAGAGTGTAAGTGCAGATGATCTTAAAAAAAATAGGTTCTTGAAGCCGCCTGACTACAAATAAAACGTCACTCACATCTGGAGTTAGTATAAATCACCTTATAACACAGCCAAAACATGAGATTTTGAATGACAGTTCTAATACTTCTTGGCACTTTGAACTTCCCATGAACTTCGCAAAAGCTAATAGCTGCACGGTTCAGCCTCCATGACCTTGCTAGGGGATGATTAATAGGCAGCTATTAGTGCAATATTTTAAGAATAGTTAATAGCAGCTTAAGGTCCAAAAAAATAAGGAAACAGTTGCTGAACAGTAGCTTAAAGTGGTTCCTGATTCTTTCACTAATAATTATCATTGGTGATTTTTTGAAACGAATTAAAAAAAATAAAAGAAGAAATAAATTATTCCCATGGCATTTGCACATATTAAAGAAAAGTCACTGTATCAAAGCAAATTTCTGTTGTAACCTGAAACAAAGAAATATATAATGAGGAACATTGTCAGTAATAAACAGTACCAGGAATATTTTTAAGTTATAATGGTATGATTATTTTATCATTAAGATTGAAACATTAAGAATAATCTTCTATTTTCTTTGCTTATAAAAAAACAGAATAGTAGTTGTGGTTAAAAGAAAATATAAAAACACATAATCTGAGCACATATTAATATATATTTTTTTAGATAGAAAACCTGGGTTAACCAGTAAGTATAACACCTACCTAAGCACTTCAGGATCCACAGCTAAATCATGCCCACACCAGTGCTTGAAAGTCTTTTCATGGACTTTCATAAACTCTACAACCAGACCTAAAATTCTGCTCCCTCTACAGTACTCTATATAGTTGCAAAAAAGCCCAACTAAACAAAAAACCTCTCTCCATTCAATTTCATATCGATCCAATCCTATGCTGCATTCACATCTCTATCTAATAGTATTTATAAGCAATTTACAAATCAACTGTTCAGCTTGAGTTAAAACTGCTTATCGTATATCATGTTACATACATCCATATGAGGCTTTAAGCTGTTTATGGTTACATGACTATTTCTTACAGCTTATAAAATTACAGTAATTTTGTTCAGCTGCAAGATTTTATGAGGTGGAATTTGACAGAAGTGCTTTTAAATATATGCTTAAATGTTTAATTGCTAAGCACCTAAAAGTAAATGTACGTTATTTAAGGGAAAACCACATCATTTTCACTCCAAAATATATAAAGCTTGAATCACTTAATAATGCTATTAATTATATGGATAATTTTCATTCCAGGTCAAATGATTTTTTCTTTTTTAAATGAGAGATGAGTGGGTCAGAGAAGGGGAAATTTGCTTCTCTTTCATCAGGTACTGTAGCAAGACGTGTAATGTCACTATGATTTGAATAGATTTCACACGTTTTCTTCATTCCTGTTATTTTGAATGTTTGACACCATCTTGTATATAGCTTGTTTTACTTCTTCATATTATTTTTCTTGTGATTTAGTGTTTTATTTTTCAAAGAGCATGAGGGCAGCACTTTGCAATTAAATAAATAATTTTTACAAATTTGGCAAACACAGGGGTATGTGCACAAATTTAAGTTATTTTATAACCTTTGAAGTCAAGATTATGTTAGACTAACAGCATTCATTTGCTATTCTGTCTGTGTTCTCTCTGATGCTGACATTATGTCTTTGTACACCTAGAGAGAGAATTTGTTTTGGAATCATTTCTTGCTGCAAGATCTTTAATTAATTTCAAAAGCATTTGAATTATTAGAGTCTAACTTTTATTTCTGCTAACTTTAATTATTAGGTCTATATGATGAGTAAACTATATGATAAGTAGCAAGAGATATAAAAAGTCTTCTTACTTTGTTGACAATTTATGATAAATTAGTGATTGCAAAGTCTTCCGGTTGACTGAAATAGACTCCAAAATCCATCTCCAGAATCTCTTTTAATTAAAATAAACAAACAAAAGAAGTGCTATGTTCATGAGGAAAACATGCAAGAAGGCCCCAACTAGTGTGTACGTTTTCATGTCATGTGCTATAGAAACTTTATGTGAGCAACTATACAATTATATAACGACAGCCACAAGTGGAGCTGGACTTTTTTCAGGACCATCAATATTACCAATATTACTAGTCATCTTATCAGGTACTACAGTATGAGAAGCTATATATGAATGTGCCTTTTACACATAAATTTACAAATAACTTCTGTGCATGAATGTAGTGAGCTGGCCCTCCCAGTGATTGCTGATCTGCTCTGCATATGATTCTTGGTTTGGAGTCAGGGAAAAATACATCTTTTTGATGTGGAAACCTTGTTAAATTGGTTGTTAGTGATTTGCATAGTGCTATAGGGTGAGAAACAGATAGAGCTAAATAGCAGTATTTAGATCTCTGGAATCCTAGACTCTTGCTAGTCTGAAAAATATTTCTAATTATAAAATTATAATAAGCACATTAAATTATTAATATTACTACATACAATTATGTAACTATAATTATAAATTAATTACTCAAAATTGTAGTTGTACTAATCCTTTAGTGGTAGCTTCCTAATGTAACTAGGTTGCACACAAAAGCAAGAGGCCTATAAATGCTGGATATTTAACTACATCAGATTAATGACCTTCAGAAAGTAAGTAATAAGAGCTTGCTTAATATCATATATTTTTGCCCTGGATTCAAAAATCATATAAGCCAACACAGTCCATTTCTATGTTGAACTTCAGTTTTTGCTGAGGAAAGTTTTAGGAAAAGCTCTTCCATCCTATTTGCCTTCGGAGCTTCACTTAGTATTCCGATCATACTCAGTTTTAATTGCCACTTTATAGTTTGCAAAGATTGTGTGCAGCTGTAAAATACTACACTTTATTGCAGCAAGAGGAGTATTTATCTGAACAGATACATTGCTGTTACTGTAAAGAATGGGCCTATTTTACTTTATCAGCAAGTGAGGGGAAGGTTAATGGCTATGATGTATCTTTTGCGTTGTGTGTGAAACATGGAGTGTTCTGCACTGTTAAGATTTACAGTGAGGATGACAGAGTAAACGCTATCCCAAGCATTCTTTTAACAGCAGACTGTAAACTCGGGGAATTAGCTTCAGGCACCAATATGCATTAAAACAAGATTAGGAAGGAAGTCGTAGTCTTCTCCTGAATACATACCTGTAAGCACGTGTGTATGGGAAAATCCTATTCGTTTTCTGGTTGTCTGAGATAAGAAAATTATGAAAGTCACTTGGATTTTTGTAATATTTGTTGTATATCCTTCTATATGTGTCAGGAATAAGGAACAAAGGAACACTGTCATGCAACAACCTTTTTTTTTTTTTTTTTTTTTTCCATTTTTTTCAGTGCTGCGGTTTAGGCAGTTGTGTCCTATGTTGCATGGGAATGTTTAGCATGTTAGAACAGTATTAGAATAGTATATTAAATCACCAAAAGGCTGACCAATAATCACCCAGAATCGGTGTGTTCATCATAACTTGCCCAAACAATGCCCAAAACATCAAATGTTCCTGTAATTTGTTTTTCCCCAGAATCTAGACAACTCCTTTTTGTAACAGAAGCTTTCATTCAGGAGGGTCAGGTTACATACCTGACTCCTCCTGGAGGATTTCTCCTCGTGGAAGGAGTTCTCTGCCCTTCCTCTGTGGTGTTGTCCTGTGCTGGAAAACAAGTCAAGATCCATTACTCTTGGAAGAGGCTATGAAAGACAATTTTCTCCAGTAATGCAGTGGGGACGGCATTTAGATGACTACTAGAGTTGCCATATCTCCTGCCTGCTTCCAAGAACATAGATTTTGTAACTATTTGAACAGACTAGGATTTGAACGTCTGTCTCCCTCCTCCTGAAATATTTGTGAGGATTAAAATAATTTACTCCCAACAACAATCTGAATTTCTGCTTTTCCACTGTTTGTAACTCTAAAACTTGATTTGCTTTCAACATGGTGACCCACTTTTAGGAGTGAGGATAAAGACGACCCACTCAGACCAAGTGGTCTGAGCGAACCACTGAGCAAGAGTAAATTTTATCAGGCAGAGGAGTGACACAGGTTTGCACTGTAGGAATTTACTTTATAGGACAATTCCAAATAGTGGTCATATACATTTCTTATTTAGTAGTCTTCTATTTTTTATCTGAGAGTCTTCACAAGACTCTCAGATGAGAATCTCTCCTGTTTACTGTTAATATGTAGTGCATGGAATTGTTTTGCTTCTCCTTTCTGTGTTTTATGTAATTCTTTGATGTCATCTTTTAAAGACATTGCAAACTTTTCAGAAAAGAACATCCTTTTCTCTATTATGAAGCGTTATGTACATTCTCAGTGATCCATCTGTAATAATCTATATTCCAAACAACTTAATACAACCCTAAGAAGGAAATGTTTGGGCTGCTTCTTGTGATAGAAGCCACATTGTAGCTATAGCTAATGGTGCTTTAAATATATATGTATATGTATATTTAAATATTTTATTATATATTTACATATATTTAAAATACAGGGTCTCTTTGGCCAAGTAACCACTCATTTTACTTATTAATTTATCATATATATGGGTCTTTTTATATGCAATGCTAAAATGAGAGGTCATTGTGGAAAGCTGTTACCAGTTGGACCTATGTTCAAGCTTGAGGTCCTTTTACTATCATCTTCTCTGCAATTTTCACATACACTCATTGTGTCTCACCTTCACCTTTGCAGACTAGTGTTTTAAAAAAGGTCTAACTATATGCTGTGCAATTAACATTATGTTAATCAAAATGAATAGTATTTATGATACTATAATTTTTCTTTCTGACAGAGATTTCAGCTTCATATAATGTATTTGTAGAATCCCTACTAAATAGTTTTTAATGTTCTAGAACGCCATGTTTTTATCCTCTTGATATAAGAAATCAGTGTTATTTACTTTATTAATCGAATGGAAAACAGCTTTAAATTAAGAAATATTTAAGATCAGTGAGGTTCCTATTAACCAATTCATACTCAGTTTTTAAAGTTCTCAGAAATGTATGTTAGTAGATTTTCTGGAAATTCAAGTATGGATCTTACCATGATCTCTTCATTTAAAGACTGATGACAGACGTTAAGATCTCTAATGCCAGATTCCATACATAGGCCCTTTTTTAATCTAGTTCCAGCTACTTATACTTTACATTTATATTCCATTGTCTATTTGCCTAGGGGACTTTCCTGTCCATATTTATGTATTTATTTATTTTTATTTTTGTGCTTGCTGCAGAATACCACTCTGCCCTGATCTTCTATGGCGAGGGAAGGAAAGTAATTAAGATTCAGCTGTGCCTCTTTACTCCTCCTGGTGATACAAAGACGTCTTTTTCCTTCCCTGTCACACATGTGCTAACTCCCATTTTTCAGGAATCATATTGCTATCATATTTGCATAAGACTTGAGAACAAAGTCACTTAATAGAAACAAACATTTTATTTGCTTATTTTAATGCTAAATTCATTCTCCATTTGTTGAGATCCCATTTCATTATGCTAGCTCTAATTTCTCTACAGCTCTGAACTCTTCACAGAATCCCCCTCAAAACACAGACATTTATTCATGGGCCTTATGTTCATCCAACATATTCAAAGAAGTCCAAGGATACACATTTCTCATGTTCCTGCAGCAAAACTGAGAACATCTCCTTCCAAGATGAGTGATGATACAAGTAAATCATTTGTGACCCCTGTAGCTATGCCAGTGCTGGAAAAATTCCTGTTCTAGCCATTAATAGCTATAACATCCTGCATTCATAAATCATCCAGTTCTGTTTCTAACATGTTTTACTCCAGTCCCCAAAGGAAGAAGCTGCCAGAGAGCAGAATTACAAAAGGTTTAGGTGTAAATGCCCTAAATTCAGCCAACCTCTTCCTGTTCCCTGTAATTGCTGTGCTTTGTAAGGTTATCTGCAAACTTCCAAGTGAAAAAACAAGTTATTTTAATAAATGAAAAGATGCATGGGTATTGCAGGGATAACAAAAAGACCTGAATCAAAAATTGTAAAATTTAGATAACTCACAGAAAGGTATTGTAATAGAACTTTCTTATAGTGAATAATCCTGATGTTGTTGTCACTATTTGTAATTAAAACAACCATAGTGTATAGTTGTTCTATCATTGGGCTAGTGGTAATGTTATTCTGCACTTTAGGTAACTGATAACTAGAAATTGTCTAGTTGTCTAGTTTGTTGCAGCAATGACAAAGCATATCAATGGATACTAAACAATAGTATATATGTATATATATTCAAATACACACACATATACATGCATATGTATGTATTTGTTCTAGTCAAATACAGTTAATAATTCCAGGCATTTCCAAGTTGACCAGAGAAACTTTGCTTCTATGAATTAGTGATATTTATTTTCGTGAATATTCATAGTCCTTGGAGGGTACTTATGGGATCATGAAGTGGATTATATAATCTAGAAAAAAGTCAGAAAAATATCTGATGTTATAATTTTAGATTTTGGTATTCTGTCTGGAGGTAGAATAGATGTGTCCTTCTGTCACTGTTTGACCTGTTCAAGGTTAAGACCCTGACCAAGGTCAAGACCTGTTTGTCTTCTGAGGCTTTACCCTGGGGCAGAAAAACAAAGGATGAAAAGTAGTTTAGAAAGTTGTAAATGGAGTTATACATGTTATTTGTGCTTTCAAAGACAAGAGAATTTGATTAATTATTTTTTAGAGTGGCTCATTTTCTTTCATGAATATATTACTGGGTGCTTAAAAAAAGGTCAAATAATAAATGAAATCTTAATTAATTAACTTGTCACTGCAATAGGAAGCATTTTATTAGCATACTATTTTATTCCTAGAATCAGCTTCTGTAAGACCATACTGTATTTGCTACCATCTATACCTTATGTATGTAGACTAGTCAATAAAGTTACAGAATTCTTTCTTTTGTACAATTGCAAAGCTTTATTTTGGTTGCTACCGTATTTGCCAATGCAAATAATATGGCATGAATGCCTATATATTTTGGAAGTGGTCCAAAACTACTGCTGTATTTCACACAGGCACTGTGGCCCAAATTAGCCTTAGTTGTTGGCCCATATATTTAAATTTAAACATGTGGTTCTCTTAATTGTTATGTGACTGCTGGAGTGATGGAGGAATCATGCATGTTCTAAAACAACATATTAGAAAGTTTTGATTATTGTCTATTTACCATAAATATGATCTGATGCTGTATAAATTGTTGATTATCAGCTGTACCCAGATAGCTGCAGAAACAAGTGACTATGGAGAAGAAAGCATTGTCCCTAAACCATCTATGCATTTAACATAAACTGAGCAGAATGGCAATATTTTTTTTTTGTAACATTTAGTGCAGTTGTGTTGGTGTTTCTTCTAGATTTATGAATCAGGAAATTTTTTTCCCAGGGAAACTGTTCTTCTGACAGATTAGGATGGGTTGGCTGCTGACATTGTCAGAAATATTCCTAGATTTATTACATTTCAAAGTGTACTGACCAAAACAGTAAGATTGTCTTTTCTTTACTGTTTGACAGCCTTATTTATAATGTTGCCAATCTCATTACTTGAGATTATAATCAGTATGAAAACTGAGTTCTGCAACCCAGTTTCTCAGATTCAAATTGGTCAATAAGGTGAAAATAACAACTCTCCTGAAATGCTCTTTTTTTCCTTCTACGTCTGCTATCACAGGTAAACAGCATTTTTATAATTTTTTATTCTAACCCTAGATTTAAATAATATGATATGAAAAATAAAACTGGACACACAGCATGGAAGTAATTCTGAATGCACAATAAAATTGTTATATTAGGATCCAAAAGAAAAAAAAAACAAGACATAATATATTAGCGTAGACAGGCAGACCATAGCAGAAACATCATATAGAAGTCTAATTGTGTTTGGACGGAGATTATTGAGGTAACGAGATATTTTCTCTCCCTTGCTTCTTCAATTCTGTCCATCTTTCCTTATTTCCATCTTTCTTTCTAATGCATATTAGGAAAATTAAAAAAAAGTCAGGCAGTTTAAATACAGTCAAATATTTACTCTAATTTTGCAAGTTGAAAATACAGTCAAAGTAGTATAGTTCTACCATATATATGGAAAGAAAACACACCCTGAAACTGATATATTTATATTCATCGTTTCAAAACTTTGTGCTATCTTTGATAGATTATGAGGACTTCTCTAACATAGGCTTATACAATACTTGTATGATATGATACTTTAAAAGTTATTATATACTTTTGTATGACACTTTTAAAATTAATATATGATCTCCTAACCATTATTATTATTATTGCTTCAATTGATCTTCTTCTTGTTGAGATTTAGGTGGGTGGATGTGTTTTAACAGCATTTTACGAAGGTGCTATTTTTTCCCCTCAAAGTGATTTGTAGTATTATTCAGTTCTGCCTTGGTACTAGCCCACTATATTATGCATTTACTCATGTTAAAAGAATTTCCTGAAATTTTAATTTGAGATGTTTTCATTTTAGAAGTTACTCATTATGCTCTCTGAAAGAATTGCCAAAAGCAGTACAGAATATTTGTAGTGTAAAAAATGTGTTCTTCCTAACTATGGTGACCTGGTCCTTAAGGATCTTAAAAAAAAATCCTGTGAAACTATGTAAAGCTGAATCTCTATCCTTAAGTTTAAATAAAGCATTGCAGAATTCAAAGACATCAATTTTGTGTACTGGAGGCATGAGGGAATTGGTGTACTTTATGTTCCCAGTAATAGACAAACAAGCTAAGAAAAGATGATTCGACATGCATCCTTCTTCATGATTTTTCTCAAATGTGTGTGACTGGGGAATTCCTGTTTTCACTTTTTAGGCTTAAACTTCTGCCTTTTCTTTTTCTATACTTGCAAGCACAACCTAGATATAATAAAAAAAAAAAAAAAAGAGAGAGAGAGAGAGAGAGAAAGAATTTAATTAGGTCCTACTTACAGGAATCATAATATCTCTTAATATCCCCCAACATTTATTTTTTTATTTGTATGTTTCTTTTTGTTTTAATGGCTTTAGCTAACTCTGTGAAGGAGAGAGATATTGGAGCAAAAAGTTTGAGCATGATATATGTCCCCTTTCAGAACAGCCATATATGTTTGCTTCTAAACCTATCGAACACTGTTGAAAAACATTGTATATCTTTTTCAATGCTTCTTCGAAGATGTGTAGTAAACTTGTATTCATTCTGCCTGAGTTTAAATAATGGTGATTATGTAAGAGCAAAGATCTAGTGATAATACATCTATTACATACTGTATTATTAATCAAGCATAAAGGGATAAAGGATAAAGATTTTTTAAAAAATACAGAGCTGAGAGGAGGAAAAAGTTAATTGAAGTAGGTTCTTCTTGGGGTGGTCATGGTTAATACTGTAGTTAACAGAGCTGAAAACTTAACTTAGTTATTAAGGAAACAAAGTTTATTGGAAGGAATGAAAAAGTGATGCAAACACCTAGTACTTCATACATTTTAGTTGGTTTTGGCCTATAGATAAAGGATTTGTTGTTGGAAGGCATGTCAGTGGAGGGATATATTTTTTTTTTCTTGGTGAAAGAAATGTGCAGAGGGCAAAGAAATGCTACACAAAACAGAAAAAAAAAAGAAAAAAAAAACTTACGAATTTATCCAGAATTTATCCTTGGGAGTTATGTCCATGACTCCTCAATGGCAACTTCTCTCCCTGAGAAAGAGTCTCTAATCCTTAAAATGACGTAATGCTTATTTTTGTTGTTTTGAAATACCAGTGAAGAAAGATTCCTGCTTTTCCACATTTCTATTATTACTATATTCTGATACTAAATTCCCTACCATAACTGTACAAGAATCAATCATGTTTTAGTAGATTTAATTTAGGTACAAAAAATGTCTGAGAATATTTTCTTATTAAGGTTGAAATTCAGTAGTGCATAAAAGTAGTACATGAATCTCTTCATGAGGAAGAATCTCTTGATATAGAGTTATAGATATAGGTAGAAATAGAGATAGAAATAGAAAGATGTATGTGTGATATATAGACATATATAATACAAAAATACTGTATGGTTCTATATTTTCCAATAAAGATTCAGCATTTTCTAGTTTCAGTAGTTTTTTTTTTTTTCTTTCTTTCGTTTTGGAATTTTCTTATTGCTATGATCTGTACAGATAAATAGATATATATTTTTTTTCATCCCACTTGTAGATAGGAATATAGTCTTTGGACTATTCTATTACAGAATGAAAGAATAATTTAAAGTGCATATCCTGATTCATATAAGTGAATCATGAAAACCTAAAACATATTCTTAATGTTCAAATGAATAAACAGAGATTGTTCTCATAATCAGGATCATATTTTCCCCTGATGTACATTTTAGTTTATGATAAGAAATCTACAGACAAAGTACTGTATCCATCAGACCTTAGAGAGTTTATTCATGAATGAGGAAGAGTCCAATATATTTTAGTGTAGTTGGGGCTTAAAGAAGGGTATATAATTTTAACAAGTGCTACAGTCCAGGATGCTCGTAGCAACTTATTATATGAAAAAAGGGATTTGCAGGAATAAGAATTGTTTGCTGCACAGTCTGAGACATACAGAAAAGACTCAGCATACTTTAAAGTTCAAGCCAATTCCATATTTAACATTTGCTGAGCTTTTTATCTCTGTACAACAGGGAACTAAGGACATTTATACTAATATCTGCTTTTGATCCAACCGCGGACATTATTTTGAAATGTCTTTGCTGCCTGATGAATCTATTGACATGGGTATGCTGGCAAGGTGAACATACAAAGATGCAAAAATTACCTAAAATAAGAAAGTTCTTCACAGGTTTTCAGTATCTCCTGGTTGTTGCCATGTAGATTATAATCATTCTTCATATTCTGAGGCTGGAAGTGAAGATTTTGCAGAGTAACCCATGGCATCCAGTATAGAGCTAGTGTAATCAAGATAACTTTCCAGAATTGCAATATAGAACAATGAAAGGGGTTTCTAAGGATTATAGCTGTAGGTGTAAGTTTTCCTTTTATTTTATATGTGAAGAAGAGAAAATTGACAGAATACTATCTGCCTCTTTAATGATTTTGTCCAAATGCATTACAGTCTTGTCAATACAAAATGGTAAACATTGTCATCCATCTTCTAAGAAATAAACAGTGCTGGGTCCAGGTGCTCCACTGCTTATTAAAAATCAAAAACAACAACAAAAAACTTTATTACTATATTTATTGTATTTCTTATGATATTTTTACTATGTAGAGTGCTAGAACATCATATTTGTATAAAATGAAGTAACATTAAAAGAGGGATTTTTCATTTCTTCCTTAGTCATTATGCAATTTGCTGGGCTGTGTTTACTAGTAGACACTATATAAATGCAGCATGTTACGCTGAGCCAGCAGAGATTAGACTAAATGAGAACACATCAGCTATAAATTTAACAGGGTTCATTTTCTAAAGTGACTGCTTTATGCATTTGCAAATGGAAAGAAATAGAGCATCAAATTCTGATTTTTTTTCTACACAAATAAAAACTTAAGTATTGAATGTCTTCATTTAATATCTTCAAGGCAATTTGTTATTAGGTGCTAGAACACAGTACATTTCACAAGCAGATGGGAGGATTTCTGAAGTGTAGTTCACCTCCAGTGACACTTACCTCTAAAAAAAAAAAAAAAAAAAAGTAACATAGATGGCTCGATTGTAATGTTTCATAAGTTTCTATATTTGTGACCCTGTGGGGGCAGAACATTATAAAAGTTTCATTAATGCATTTTAAATCCATTTTTACAGCATGTTTTTTGGGACAATCCACTTCCAGTTAAAGTCATTAGTAATAATTCTACTGATTAGAATGGAAGAAGATCATGAGATTTCGCATTGATTACTGTCAGTGCATATGATGGCTGAGTTTACGTCTCCTGCCACCAAGACTGGCTGAATAAATGAAAAACTATGACTAATAGCTATATGTGTTCATGTTTGTGCGTTTGTGTGAATGGTATATTTATACCCTAGAAGTAATAGTTTTTGTGGATATATATATATTATTAGGAGCTGGAACATTTAACTTTCAAGAAAAATGTAGCTACTAGCTTCTTATGAATGCTGTTGTGTATATGCCCTACCTGTGTGCTATTATGCAGATTCATTATATATTATTTATGTTGCATAAGGTTGTTAATATTTCCACTTGAAAAATAGAAAGAACCAAACCATATGTTTTATATAATGATCTTAAATACATTATATTCTAGAAGTGCAGACAGTAAGATGTATGCGATCTAGATTATAAGAAAAAAGGAATACAGTCTTTAATTGCTGAGAAATAGTATCATGTTACATTTTCTTCTTTCACTTAAATATTCTAAACAAGGAGCCCTATGTTGGAAGAGGTAGGTGGTTATGAATTAGCTAGCTGAAGTGCAGAGAAAAAGGATAGAGAAATCGGTTCGGATGAAGTGTGCGTCTGAAGTGCCAAGAGAAAATGCATGGAAGGGTTTCCCAAGAACTGTGAACACCAGATGTGTGCTCAAACCTTTCAGTATCCTGGCTATTGGGTCTTAAACTCTCTGTAGAGAAAAAAAAAAAAAAAAAAGGCTCATAGCATGGAGCTTGAGAGTCAAATATGGTGCACTTTAGAGTATGTTGCAATAAAATTTGGCATATTAAAATTATTAAAATTTTAGAGGCTTGGCTGAGCATCTGGCTCCATTTCAGGAACCTTAAAAATCTTCAGTAAAGGCTCTGGATTTAGTGAGATAAATTTTCATTGGAAACTCTCCTAAGTTGCACAGTTTCATGTCATCCAAAAAATGGCTGTTACCAATGTCATAGTTTTTCTCTAGAGGTTATCCCAAATTGTATGCTGTCTTGTAAATAATTGGAATATTTCATAGTCAAATAGAAACAACTGATCTCAGTTCTCCAAGACTCTCAAATGTCTTCTATCTAATTAGCATGAAAAAGATTCTCAGACATGGTACAGAAACCCTATGGTGCTTATACCTCTAGTGGTGGAAAGCCTCAACTCTTACTATGCTGCCGAGGATTAACTTTCTGTTCATTGTAGTGTTAGTGTTATAAAAAATATTATTATCCTTTTACCCAAACATACTCATTCACATGATCTTAGAAGCTTTGATGAAGTTGCTTAAATAAGGATATCCTAATGTCTGTGGAAAATAGAGAAAAGAAAAAAAGTAAACATAATCATTTCTTTCAATCTTTGATATAACTGGAAGGCAGAGAGGATAAAGGTGACTCACTTCCCTGAATGTTTGAAGATGAATTTATTTTTCTTCTTTTTGTTTTTTTTTTTCTTTTTGTTTTTTTTTCTTTTTTTCCTCCTCCCTAGTGAACTGGACATTTTTGTGATTTTTATTTTTTATTTATTTGTAATTTTTATTAAAAAGTAAATACTAAATAAATGATAAAGTGCTTTGCCACTTTCAGAGATTTTTCTAAAAAACATAAAGAATCTTCGATTTAAACTAGAATTAAAAATAATCTTTTCATTTGCTGGCTTCATTCATTCTTGAGTTTAGATGACTGGTGCTAACAGACATAAAACTGAATTACAAGTAAAATTAATATTTTTGTCAAAATGGTTGTAATTCAAAATGGTAGTTTTTGAAATGGTTGCATTTTTTTCCTGTCCAAATTTAAAACCTTCAGATCTTCAGACCTTCAGATTTTTACAATATGGAACTTAATTATTCTTGAAGTAGATGATGCTTACTCAGGTATTGTGTCTTTGAGCCTTTGTTCTGCTAATGTAAGAAATCAAATCAAAGAGGCATAAATAGCCAAGAATTATTTGATCAAAGCTATAAACTGTAATTGACTGGAATAGCTCCCCATTTGTTAAATATACACCAAAAATAAATGAATTAACTAAACGAGGCCATTTCATTTTACAGGATCACTGGTTATAAGTGTTTTTACTTTAAGAGGCTGCAGCTACCTTAGAATTTTAGTACAAGTTAGGAGGGCCCTTTTTAAAGTGAATCTCCATATTCTACCTGCTGTCTATGCTCTGGTTCTCATCTTTGGACTCTCTTGGAGAGAACAGTCGGGGTATCTACTGAATGACTAAACCAAAATCTAACATGGTGCTATCTACATGTTTGTGTTTTCAGTCTGTTGGAACAGAATAGAACCCGCAAAAAAAAAGCATTTAATATAGATGTCAAGTGCTCAACACCGACTTTTTAAGTATCTGTATCATTTTCAAATGCACATGTATATATATACTAAATATTGTATATTTCATGAAGCATTAAGAATCCAGCAGTTTGAGATACGAAGGCTGTTTGGACTAATTATTATTATTTTTTTAATGAATGAAATTAGCAGTTCGCTAAGAGCTGTATCATTCGTGTTTTTACCATTAATTCTCTTTCTGGTCATGCAAACAGTAAAGGAGTACCTAAAATTACTGCAGCTGGTACATATTATTAAGGAAAATCCCTGATGTATTATTGAAAGTCCACAAGGTCTTAGGAAGTTATGAATTCTTAAATTAGCTTTAGTTATTAGAAAAAGTGATGACACAAACCTTCCAAAATATAAGTATAATCTTTGGTGAGCAAATTTCATATGAATGCTTGGACTGGAAACATTGAAGTAACTTTTATTGTAAATTTCTTCTCAAGTTTGCCTGAGTATATACATCACATTGATTTTCACAGTTCTGTAGTCACTTCTTGATGTATATATATCTATGAATCTTACATTTAAAAAAACAAAATACAGTTCAGTTGCATGGCATAAATAGTAATACCTTCCATTTTTTTGAATACTGTAGAAGCTAATAATCTTCTTCCTATTTTTATGACTATAATATTCTGTAAATATGTATTTAATTGAGCTAAACAGAATTGCTACATACCTAGGAAACCTAATGGTATCTTAGATGTATGGAACTTTACAGGATCTGTTCAGTGTCACCACGTTTTGAGTGAAAATCCTTTTTGTCTTTTTCCTCCTCCCCACCTGCTACAAATGTGAATCATGCACCTCTTACCTGGTAGGGCGAGTATCAAGCTTATAGAAGATATGTAGATGGCCAGTAAGAGAGCATATGAAGGGGATAATTTTATTATCAAGGAATTTCATTTCTTCTTGCTGCTCACAGATTATCACTGTTTAAAATTTTTATATTAACTATCTTACTGAGTATGGTTCAGTAGAGGTACATATCAAGATAAATCCTTGCCATTAACAGCTTTCACTTTGAACACACAAAGTGACAAGGACATGGAAAAGCAGCAGCTGAGCTATGCAAAATGCAGGTCCCAGTGTCCCTAAAGGTTTTATCTCATTTTCATAACAGTAGTAACATTGCTAGAAGGAGGAGAAAAATGAAGAACTATGAGGAGAACCAAGAGCACAAGAGTATTTTATGATCTGACAGAACTTTGAATACAATGTAACTGAAATCATTTGGGTGAATGGTGAGCGTTCCAGAAAAGCATTTTACTGTCTGAAACTGGAGCATTACTTCAAGATAATAGCTTTGTAGCTGAGAATACAGCATAGGCTTTGTGTCCTAGTATTCACTGGAATCAGGGGAATTAGCAGCCTAACAATATGCATCCATCTGCAGTGATTTAAGTGCATTATTAGCAAGAGTATTGTATCAGGTTAAGAATGCACCGGAAAACCACCAAGATCAAGTTACCAGTTCCACCACCTCTAGCACTCTTCTCCCTTTAATCTAGGGACTCCTACCCAGCATTTCTGTAAGTAAAGGAAAACCTATGGGCATAAAATTGCTTCTAACACACAAAATTCAAGCTTTTATCTGACCTCTTTTCCGTCTCCTTTCAATAAACAACACTATTCTTATCACCTGTTCATGTTCAATTATACCTTGATGTATGATAAAGGATGCCAAAAATGCCTTTGTTGCAAATTGCAGCTACTTAAGTTCATATGCTAGCTTTGGAGATCGTTTCTTAAGTAACCTCATCCAAAGGCCTCTGTAGAAATGCTGAGCTGGGAACTGGGAGAGTGCGAGCACATGCCATGTTACAGTTTTTTTATTCCTATTTAGGCATCTGGTCTGGAACACTCTGAAGAAGAAAACAGGCTTGGTAGACTTTGGATATGACTCAGCACAGCCATTCACGTGTTCTTGAGTTTCTTGGAAACTGTAAATGCTAAGTACAGTAAGAAGATCAGCATCTTTCATGAGACTACAGAGAATCCTGAAATACCAGCCTTATTCATAATAAAACTCATAAAGGTCTGCAGCAAAAATATAAGTAATTTATCCACAATTTTTACTTCTTTATGGACTTCAAGATGTGATACTTAACCTTCCTTGGTCTCAACAGTGTGTGCAGGACACTGGCAGTATTTGTAAACTCAATTTCAACTATAGGTGTGATGTATGGTGTGCATTGCTATATAATCTATTTAATTAGTATTGTTGAAAAGAGGGAAAAAGTTAAATTTATACATATTGTATAACCATTAATTTTAAATTTACTAAAAGAATAAGTATTTTATTGTCTTGAGATGGTACCTATTTCTTCTTCAGTATTTGGCAGTTGCTGCAGAATTTTGCATCGTTCAGATTTCTATTTTCTTTTCAGACATTTAAAGGTATAAAAGTGAATTCTGAACAGAAGAACTTCTGCTTATAGATTCTGATCACTGTAAATCAGTTGCTATTTGGGCACATGAAAGTGCTAGAGAATTTTAACTGTTTAAGCATCATGCCTTCATAATAAGAGTCCAATAAGATCCTAACAAAGTCAAGTTGACAGTGGCTGCAGCAGCAGTTACAAGAAGGTTTAAGACACTGTAAACATTTTTCCTTCAGCCCCTAAGTAACTATAGGACATAAGCAGAACTTTTTATAAAATAGACTCATGTCCAGCAAGTGAAGAAAATAAATCCTGATTTATGGTGTATCATCATAGTGCCTCTGCACCTCCTCTTTACTAGGTTTTACCTTTGTAGAGTTGCAGCAATAGATTCAGTTTGCTGAATCTTTTTTTTTTTTTTTTAATTTCTTGTAATTCCAAAAGGCTAAAATGTATTAAAATTGAAAGACAGAAATCAAATGAAAGACAAATTATCCTCCCCACCACTTTTCTCCCCTCTCTTCCAATAATAATAATAATAATAATAATAATAATAAAAAAAGACAAATATGCTAGAACAATTCCTGTGAAAATGCAAGTATTTGGTGTCAGTGAGATGCTTAAGATTAACAGGTAGGTGGATCATGATTAGACACCTAAATAGAATCTTCCTCTCATTTGGGGAAAAAGCTGAATTTGAAATCTGTACCTTGGGCAAAAGAGCTACTGCTTCTAGTGCAGACCAGTGGACATAAATCCATGTATCTGTGCTTTCCCTTTATCTCTTTAAGCAGTCAGATCTCTTTGTGATGGATGCCTTTGTTTTCCTCCACCTGTCCAGTAGACAAGCTGATATATATTGCCATGGAGCATCATCTCATTTTAAATAGAATTGAAGATATTTATCTTTGAATATAAGCCAGTATAATGTCACCATGCAGGATCACTCGCTCAATCTTGTTCTGTGATGCCTCCCAGTCAAATATTAAAGATTACACACACTGAAGAAACTGACGCAGAGAGTAGGGGGCAAGTAGAGCCTGCAGGCAATACTTGTCATAGCGAGTGGGTTTTCAGTTCCTATGCACCGAGAGACACTTTAAAGGGCATAAGGAAATCAGTGCCTATGCATGCTGCGCTCAAATAGAGATTTGTGAGACATTAATTAGTTAATTTATTACCTTCTATAAAATAGAATAGCCACCTGAGAGTAAGGAGAGATTTCATGAGATAAAACATTGAATATTAATCTGTTAGTTACTGACCTATTATCCAAATCATTGTAGACAAGTAACTTGGGGCAGATTTTTTTTTTTTTGCTGTAGCTTTTGGAGTAATAGAAGGTTCTTTCTGCTGGAACATTTCAACCCCTGGACAAGCACAAATCTTTATTTTTAGCAGAAATATTTCATGACATTTTTCTTTTTCTTAACACCATAGAAGGAGAGTTCTTATAAATTCTATCTCAACATAGTCATGTCTATTTTAGATGCCCATGCTTCCTCACCAAATGATTTGTAAGATTAGTGTATGAAAAACCTTAATTAGTTTAATAATGCAACATTTAGATTTGTATTATATAAACTTCATAGATAGTTTATGTGTATTTATTAGAAGAAAGAATTTTGCCTTCTTTTGAAGACAACAGTTTCGAGAAATTTTAGAGATGTATTGGTGTGAGCATTGAAATTTAGTTTCTCTAAAACAAAACTGATCCAATATCTCAAATTTAAAAGATTCTTTAGACTTAAAATGCTAGATACAACCTTTGTTATCTCCTTCATGAGGAAGAACAGCATTGGGGAACCTACTTTTGGCTTTTCAGACTCCTAAGCAATGCTTATTTTTTTTTGTAAGAATGTTGAAAGTAAATAGAGGAATAGAATTTCTATACGTTGCAAAAGATTAGTCTTCCCAGATCTTTTGCAACTGCAATAATACAGTTGTAATTTTCAGCAGATTTTTTTTTACGTGCACTGAAAATCATTAAATCATTTGGATAGTTTTATTTTCTGCTCCTTCACTTTGTTTTTCATACTCATACTAAATATCGAGACATTCAAATTTATGTTTTTTCCCTTATAAACTTCTTTATAAACATTTCACTATTAATCTTCACAGTATTTAAGATTAATTGGCTAATGCTAGTATTTACTAAGGATTCTAGGTGCGATTTTGAGACACTAGCTATCTGAGGCTGGAGTGTCATTCAAGAAAAAGGTTAGCTGGTGGTTGGTTAAGTAAGTGAATGTCTGCGGAAGCTCCTTTATCGGTATTGCCTAGGGGTTGTTTTCTCATGCATGCCTCTATTGCCCTCTGAGGTGTTTCAGGGTATGTGAGACATCCTTATGCTCCTGGCGAGCGTGACAGAACCAGTTTTCCTCAAGGTGCAGTGAAGGAGGGACACTTCTCCTGCAGCATGTGCTTATGTAGCTGAATACACTCCCAAAAATGGATAATCAGATTGCTATTTACAGTTTCTGATGATCAGTGCAATGCTTTAATCCACTGGTTAACATTGGTATCCACTAGTATTTATGTATGTTTGTTTATGTTATATTTGCGGTAGAAGGGTACCTATGAAGTATTGGAGGTCCATTGGATGGAGAGAAGCTGCTTGCTTACATTTGGATTAAAGAATATTATTCCTCTTTAAAAGTGAAAGGGACTCATAGCTTTAGTTGTGAGTTCTTATGAGAAGCATAGTATCTAGAAGTCCTATGTCCCTATGTCCTTAATATCCTTATGTTTCCATAATTTTATATCCCTGACTTCATGCTAAAGCTGGGAGACAGAAACTACAACCTATTTCCTCATTGGTAGTACAACTGTCGAGTCACTTAACTGACTTTAGAAGATTTTGTACTTTGATTTTGTTTTCTGTTTCAAAAAGCAAGGTGATGAATTACTTATGATGTCAAGTAAATAAAACAGATGGATTTTTTTTTTTCCTAATGGATACGGAAAGAAATGTCTGATTTTATTACTGTAAGCATTCAGTCAGAATGTATTGCCAGGGTTTACATGCAGATATTGAGCCCTTCTAAAAATATTCCTTTAGAAGAAATGTAGGATTTACAATGTCATCAACTAAAGTCATTTGTTTCTATGATGTACATCATCTTGCAATGCTAGTTTAGCAATTTGTCTATTATTTTGTAAGAAATTGCTAAAATATTATTTTATGAGCAGAGATTGTTTGTTTCTGATGCATCATATTCTGATAATAAGGCCATATTATGTGTGGGTTTGTGTCGGTGTGGGTCTGTCTCTGTATGAAATTGTAAATAGAGAATGACAGGGGAAAAAAAAATTAGTTATGTCTTCTTAAACCAAAATAAAGCTGTTTGATGAATGACAATAAGATATCACAAAACCGCCAGTGTTACTAATTAATAGGCTTTACAAGTTCTGAGATATTCAGCAGTGTGACTTGTATTTGTGGTTAAAAATGAATACTAATGATCTGTATAGTGTTGCAATACAGATAGCACATTGTCAAAAACTGTTATAAATGCAAAGTCTCTTTTGTACAAAATCTTTAAGGACAAATTAATACAGCTGTTATTCTCAAATAAGTGATTATCCTCCCAATTTTGTGTGCAGAATCCTAGTTTCAAATCTCAGTGTGACTCCGTGCATACAAAAGGAGACACTCAACTTATATGTTCTTGCAGAACCCTCATTACAATATTATCTGGTGCTTACTGGTTCATCAATCTTAGATTCAGTTCTAGTTCTACTAAAGTTAATATCAACTTCCTCACTAAATTTGTTGGGTATGGAATTTTGCCTTCCTTTCTGCTGTTAATGATAACTCTGCTGAAAATGATTTCTGTTTTCTACTGGAATATGGACAAGATGTAATTTTGTTGATAGTTTCCTTAAACAGTGAGCTCAAGTATCTTTGTAAGTGTTTGCACAAAATAAGCATACAGAGAGCATACACACAAAAATATATATGGTAAGATCACTTTCTTACCGCAGACAAAAATCATGCTGCTCTATATTTTGTGCAATTCATCTAGTGTTTAATTTTCTCGAACCTGAGTGAGTCATGGGAGCAACCACATGTTAACTCCAAGGTGCAGTCATATATCTGATATTTAACCATTCAATAAAATACTCCACAGACAAATATAAATATTTAGAATGAAATGCGTATCTGAGAATTGTATATATTATATATATCAGTAAAAGTACTTAAAATAATACTTTTCAGTTGAAAGTAGCATTCTAAACTTCTGCAAGTGCAGGTTTACCTATCTTCAGACTTGTGGGAGAGAGACACAGAGAATAGGTGAAGTGAGAAGAGAGCACCTGGAAGGGAAGAAAGGATCTTGCATTTTGGCTATGTTTATTCAGGAGAGTAAATAATATCTGATAATCTATTGCTCAAAAAACAATAAAGACTTTTTAATATGAAGTTAGAAATGTGAGAGTGAGGCAGTCTATCCTTCCAGTTGCTGTGGAATTTGCTTGGCTAATTCATACAGACCTTTTACTAAGTTTTAAAGACTCTAGTTTTCTTTAAATTTCCTAGAATGAAACAAAATATAAAAATAACCCCTCTCCCTTCCCTCCCGCCCCAAATAAACAAGCAAACCGTAATCTGTTAAACTTTTACTTTATTAGACAACAACAATTGCACCCTGAGTGACATTATAGTAGTTAAATAATAAGATTCAGATAGTGAAAAGAAGATAGCACTGACAGATGGAGATTAATAACAATGGTTACCTTTATTATTTATTTATTTATTTAAACAGTGTTTATCTTTTGTAGAAAGAAAGTGAGTCATCCGCTATTCTTGTTGCTAATACTGCTATTATAAAAAAATAATTCTTGTGTGTGTGTTTTATCAAATGTGAACTGTAGAAATAAAAAAGACACACTCTCTCTTGCTGGGTAGGGATAAATCCTTAGTTTCAAAGTCATGTCCAGCACTTGCTTACCCGTCAGTTTACAAATTCATATTTTGCTAGTCATGTCTATCAGTATCTTCATCAGTTTGCACTATCTTGGACTGTCTTGCACTGTGGAATATCTTGCAACTTGTTCGTCTTTGGAAAGTGTATGCTTTGTTACAAAAGGTATGTGTCTCTGTGCTTATGTTTTAGCATAAAGTTAATTAGTATTGATATGATCAAGCCAGACAAGGCTGTGCATGCTGTACTTCATTAGTCCTAGTTGCCTGTCCTTGATTTTTGTTAGATCGATTCAGACCTGGGGCATGGTGATACAGGTCTTGAAGAACACTTTCTTCGTAAAACACTGAGGAAAGCAGTTATGAAGCAACCGTTGGAGGAGGAAGTGGTCACTGACAAGGGAAGGGAAACAAAATGTTCTCCTTCTCCCAGACTGTGACCCATGTTGCTTTTTTTATTCTATTTATTCTAAAGCTGTTGCCTTTATAATTGTGTTTGTAAAAGAGTCCTAAATGGACATTTTGTTTCCTTTTTTTATGGATCCCAGCAGATATTATTATATTCTTTAGAAGGATCCATTGCTTGGTTCCTGAGGTTATTCTGAATTCTGCTGAGTTCTTGGTCCTCAAAGGTTCTTCCACGGAAAAATACCAAGTTTCTTTTTTCCCACACTCATTCGGTGTCTTATGAATTACGGGTTTCCTTCTTACTAATGAATGACTGGAGTCCACCGATCCAAGAAGAAACGTCCTTCCCATGACATGGTTCTGTTCTGCAGCTGGTACTGCAGGTGCCTGGAGCTTGTCTTTAGTCTAGTATATACCTAGAATAAATGTATAGAATACAAACTTTTGATAAGGTATTCACCAGTAAATTTCCAGAGTTTTCTTTTCAAGAATGAAAAGCTGCACAGAAGACAGCTGTGGAGAGCTTCCTTGAGGGCAAGACGATTTTCTTTTTTTTTTTTTTTTCTTTTTTTTTTTTTAAACTTAACAGGAATAATCAGAAAAAAAAAATAGATTCCGTGTATTAGTAATCCTTTCCATTCATGAAAACATATCACAAAAAAACGATATGACTCAGTTGCAATAGTTATAAATTTAGGTTCACGTTACAGCTAAGGGGTAAAAGGAGAAATGAGCTTTTCCCTTGATCCTCTGCTTCAGCATGGAACTGCCTGAACCCCAGGGATGCCAGGTGGGCACAGTGCGTGATTGCTCGTACTTAACTAACTGGTTCTTTATGATTGGAGGGCTGTGGTGGAGGAGAATGATCGGTGTGAATAGGAACCCTTCTGTAGCCTTGTCCTCCTAAGTAACTGCTTGGCCGAATAGAGGACTATTGGCATTGCCATGGATGTTTTTGGTCAGGTGGTAAAGGTTCTTGCTGATGAAAGAAAGGAGTCAATGAAAATAAATTTAGAGAGTCCTGTGATAACTGATGCTGATGGTCCTGAGAACTGTCAGCTTTCATTTCCTTCAGTGGGAGGTAAATGGACTCGGAATTTTAAGAACAGGAAGTTGCCAGGCAGTGTGGAGAAAAGATCTGGTGTATTTTAAGTTGCAGCCTTTGAGATTTTAAAAAAAAAAAAAAAAAAAAAAAAAAAGGTTTGATTGGTATGTGAAACTTCCAGAAGACAACTAAAAATTTTGATATAATGACTGGGAAATATCTAAACTGAGTTATTTAGAGATTTGTTTGTATATTCTAAGCTAGTTACACAGACATGCTATCAATGAAGGAATCTAGAGCTATCAAAAGGTAAATTTATTTCAATAATTTATAAACCTGAGCTCTTTATCTGGTCTTCTTCTCCTCTTTAAAGAGCTGTAATGCTTGGCCAAACAGGATAGACTGTTAACAAATGCTTAATTAAATAATTAAATATTCATAAAGTGAGCTAAGCAGCCTGAAAATTGACTGCATCAGTGGAACTCTTATCTTCCCAACTTACACATATTTTCTTTTTTTTTTTTGCTAGCTTCTGCCACAGTGATGCAAACTGAAATCAGATAAACTTAAAAAATAGGAATTTCCTCCACTGGATGTTCAAATGAAACACTACGTCAAAAAAATTATCAAACTGAAACAAATTAGAAGCATTGAAGGAAGCTTTAGTGCTTACTGTAAATTTGTTCTTATCTGTGGAAACTGAAATAGTTCTCTGTTTAATTTGAAACAAAGTATAATATGATAATGATAAGAAAGGAAGTGAAACTAATTTGACTGGGAGATTTATTATAAATTTACTGAAGTCTGGACATACGCTTTTATCTATTATACTATTATACTATTGGGACTTGCAGTCGCTTAATTATTTACTCCGAAACAGCCATAAATATTCTGCATTTTTATTAAGAAGTCATTCTTTAAAGGTTCCCCAATTAGTAGTGTGGATTTGTATTTATGGGTTTGTTTTATTTTATGGCTCAGTGCATATTCATAATATAATGCATGTGAATAAAGATTGGGGAGATTTTTAAAATTTTTTTGAGAGACTCATTTGCATAGCATGTTAAAACAAAGCAAGGGTTGACAGTTATGTACAGGCAACAGAGAAGCAGCTCATTTTTGGTCTTTCCTAGGAAGGAGACTTATCATTAAATTCTAATAATGCTTGATTAACCTTTACTGGTAGTCATACTATTTTTTTTTTCTTGCTTGGAATGCAAAATATATTTTCCATTCTAATTAAATATAATACTTCTCATTTGGGGGTTTTATGACATCATATCATTCATATAGACACATCCATTGCAACACTAAGCCAGTTTTATGGAAATTTATAAACATCTTTTCTTCACCTATAGACTATGGTTATTAGAAAAAAACGAAAAGATATATAGACAAGCTGGCACTCTCCAAGGGTCTGACAGTGCATAAAACATTATCCTCTTGGATCCAGGTCCACTGTTTGCTTCCGTGTTATCCAAATTACAGGCAAAGTAGCATATTTCTAGTACACTTGAGAGTTCAATCAATCATTTATTTTAAATAGTACTTTTTTCTATATAGATAATGGTTAAGTGTTAGTAGTTTATCTCTATTTTGTGTAATATTTGAAACCAAGATATAGTGCTGCCTGAAATATATATATCTTTTTTTTTTTTTAAATAGCATTTTACTAATTTGAATTATAATTTGCTAATGGATTTTCATTTTTTCTTACATATGAAAGTGAGAAAAATATGTAGGAAAAAGTGTAAGAATAGCATGAAAGGCAAACAGAACTGTTCTAGAAGACAAGTAGATACTGTCTTTACCAAGAAAATCAATCGGTACCTTTTACTCATTCTACTTTTATAATATTTTGAGTTCACCTATGTGGGGGAGGAAGAGATCCTGAGTTTACTAATTCTTCATGAAAATAATCTGCTACTAATACCTTTCTCAGCTTTCTCTCATAAATTTCTGAAACTGCAAATGTATCACCCATCCCACTGTTTGTTGAAAGAGGTGTGTACTGACTCTTCATACAGATGTACAGTGGAAAATGGCAAAAGTCCAATGCCCAATGGCAAGAGTCCAGTGGCTTCAGTATAATTATGCTGTGGTGGTATTGCTCAGTGCAAGCAAGTTTAGCAGAATGTGACCTTCAATATCAAATTCACAGAGTATGTCCTACTTTTGTATGCTGTTGAAATAAATTATATTACACCTTTTTTTTTGTTTTCCAGTAGGGATGTTATATAAGGGTTTCAATTACCAGAAGGATAAAATAATTATGTAAAAAAATCAAATAGACACGGTACGAGGTCAGAGATGCCTTTTGGAGGTAATGTGTGGTAATTTGGGTATTATGTTTGATATAGGACAATTAATTTACTTTATATTTTCTATATTTTGTGTTAGGGAAAATGATTAACTGTTAATGCATCTCTAAATGATCTTAAAATTTATCCTGGGGGTATACAGGTGTTTTACCCTGTCTCGTTTATTAGAGCATTTTGTATTTCTCTCTGGAGTATCTTCCTTCAAATGGACTATCTGCTGGATTTCTGCATCATATCCAGCATCAATCACTTTGATTAGGGTCTCACTTCACAAATCGAACAGCTTTTCTTCCGTGGCAGCTCCATATGCTTGCTACAGCTGTTACACTTTCTAGGCAGAATATGACTGTGCCTCTGCTCGGAGTTTGTGCCCCTGTCAAAAAGTCAGGAACTTACTCCTTTTTGCTTGGAGTTACCTTGAAATCAAGTGGTTTCAAATGTATATGACCTACAGTTATTCTACAGTTGCCTACTAAAAACATACATGAAATTGCACCTGTATTATCTTTGGATAACTATGGTTCCAGGAAGTGCACACCATCAAGATTTGTTCCAATAGACATACTAGCATATCAGATCAAAAGAATTTTATTGCTGAGAAGGTTACTCCAGGGAGACTTTCAACATGAACCCAGTGATGGAAGAACTAATGTCAGCTGCAGGCTAGGTTGTTAATGACTATTAACATGGAATATACTCAGTTTTATTTCTGCTTTTATTTTTTTTTATGTCCTGGGAAAATATTTCTGTTTTGTTGATTAATGTTTTGTTATTTTGCAGTAAGGCAATATGTAGAACTATTATAGAGTACAGTGCAAAAATATGTCATCTAGAAGAGTCTGCCATATCTTCAGAAAAGCTAATATTTCTGTGAAGAACACCTCAAAGATCATTAGTTAACCATAATTTTGATAAAGAAGTTCATACATCTAAGAAATGCAGAGAGCTCCAGTTACTGAAATAGGCATGCATGTGAATAAAATTCCACACCAGCAAGAACTGATTTTTTTTGATTTCTGATCATTGGTCAAGTCTAATAGCATTGTGAAAACTTTACTAGCCCTCAAAATACATGTGTTTGTCCACTAACTGCCATTGTTGCATCATATTTGATCAACTGGCTATACAGATAATTATATAATAATTTTTAGAGATCAATAATCTGCTATAAGTTTGCGTGTTAAGTAGTTTTTAAAATCCTGTGAACCTACAAAGAGTTTGACAAATAAAGTCTGCCGTATAGGAATAAATGTATTCGCTACACCAGTGATGTGAAAAATGACTTCCATGTCAGCCCATTTTATTCTGATTCTGTACCTGTTTGTTTCTGCATCAGCACTCTGATGTTAAAAATACAGCAATTCTAAGAGAAGTGAGCTGTTCTTGACACTGCTAAGGACACTAGTTTTCCGCTTGTGATTTCAGGATGGCTTAAAATACTTGAGCTCTCATTGCGCAGTACTATCCCCTCTCCCACCAACAAAGAAAAGAAAACAAGTGCAGACATTCATTCACCTGCACCATGGCAACAATGAGAGCGACTCTTCCAAGAGCTAAGATTATTTACATGAGAAAACTAACCCAATGGAAAATCCTCCCAAACCTTTTAAAACACCTTCATTTTTTTCAAAGTACAAAACCACTGTTGTAATTGAGTCAATCTAATTGATTAAATTAGATCATTAACAGGTAGCTGTGATTCTGCCTATGAAATTCAAATCTTGACTGGGTATAAAGAATTCTTGAAAAACATTTTTGTTTGTTTTATTTTACAGAAAATATGCACCTCACAGCTGCAGAACACAGCATTTGTGTTTCAATTTTCAATTTTCTGATACAAACCTTAATCTTTTCAGTGAAGGCAGAAATTTTCTACCCGTGTCTAAGTCTGAATAATTTTGGGGGGTAGTAGTAAAAATGCTTTCCCAGCAACAACAAAAAAAGTTAGTTATTCTTCATGGAAAGTTTCTGAGTTACTGGACAGCAACAAGAGATGTAAATTTATTATCTGTAGTAAGACCCTTGTCCAACAAAGCACTTAGCTTTAAAGCCTGAATAACACTACAGATTTCAGAGCCTCCATCTGGAATGCTTAAGTGATTTTCTGAGCAAGGTTACAAAGGGAAATTTTCTGAATAACTTAATTAGTAGATGGATGTAGCCAGCTTTATTAGAGCTATAAACCAGCTACATCAACTGTGCTGTCAAATCCTCCTTACCTGTCCATTTCCAAATCTTTAAGTTGTAAAATAAGTACTTTATTTGTTTTGTTGTAGAATAGCAATGGCAGGACTGAACATGCAGGGGTTCAACATGGAGCAGGCAAAACTCCATGGAAACAGTGACTTTGTGGATCCCCCAGGTTTCAAACTGTTTCCATCCTGTGCTGAGTCTGCAGCTGGTAGTTTCGATGTAATGGAAAAAGCTAATATAATTTCTGGCCCCTCAGGAAGATTAAATGCTTAGATAAGTGTGCCAACTATAAGTCAGCTTGCCTTCCAGATTCAAGCATTTGAATTTAAGCTAAAATCATATTCCCTCCATAACTATGACATAAATGATGTTAGGAAATCGTATCAGTCAGTCCTGCTATTAGTTTGGCACTCAGGTGCTAACACCTTACCGAGTAGACTCTTAGACTAACTCGTACTGAATACAGTTTTTGAAGCAGTAGGCACTGTGTATCTTATCTTGTATTCATGAACTATACTATTAGCAGTGTAGAAACCATCCTTAGAATCTAATTAATGTGTTTTTTTGGCAAGATGTCATCACCTGTGAAAAACATAATGGCCTGTATTCTTTCCTAGGTTCTGTTATTCAGGTATGTTTTAACAGCAGTGGGTTAAAATCTAGTCATAGATCATCAATTCTATTCAATCTAGTCATGTAGACAGAAAAAGTATTTTCTACTAGATGACCTAAATTTGGTTAGTTGCTACACATATTGAATTCTTATATTTTTCATTTCTTAAATACAAAAGTAAATATAATAGCTCATCTTACTTATGCATCAAGAAAATCTTGATTTAATTTTCAGACTTTTTTTTTTCAATAAAGGGCTTTAACTTTACTTATTTTAAGTAGTGAGTGGAATGCCATTTTCCAGTAGTTTAAGGACTCTGATATTTTCTGGAACAGAAGCAAAATGTGATACTCTTGAAAATCACAAAGGGAAACTATAACAACTCTTCTTTTCAGTCTAATCTATAATGTATTAATTTGCTGAATTTATTGTACACTGACGACTTGTCTGTGCTCTGTAGTATAATATTTGAATGACACAAACAGAAATCCAAATTTAAAAAGACAATACTAATAATGCAGGATGCTTTTAAAATAGGTAGAAATAGGCCTGAATTAAGGAATAGGTTTTACCAGCAGAAACGTTTGTATCCTGTATCATTTGTTACAGTGTCTTGATAATTTTTAAATAAATTCAGCTATAATGAATTCATTCCTAACTGACAGGGAATAAGATGATTCCCTAATATTGATTCACTTCCTTTGAATATTCAGTGCAAAATCATTGGAGGTTTGCTAACAGAAGATTTAACATATACAAAAAAGGAAGTGCATCAGTGAGATTATATTTGCAAATAGATTTTTCCTGTTATGCTAAATGAGGCTCTTTCTCTATAAATCTTTGTTAACATTGCCAATTCAGCATCTTTAACTTGATTGTTTCATTTGCATGCTTTGCCTTGTGATTGGATTACAGTTTGTTTTACTTTACTCTTTATTATTAGCTCCCTGGATATGTAATTATGGTTTATTACCTAACATTTAATTTACTTTGATCAGTGGGTCTTACACAAAGGCAACAATATATAAAACATAATTTGCTGCTCATGTAAGCTAGTGTGCAACCCCTCGGCTCAGCCTATGTACCCTTTGAAAACTATAACTTGCAAATGACTTATTACTGATACAGTAATTACAGCTGAAGAATTGGGAACTGGTTTTCAATTCATATCTCAGTTAATATTGATTAGTCATATTGGTTGGATTTCCATATCTCAATGGGCAATTGTTCATGTTATTTCTGAACTGGTTGCAAACCTACAAATAAACCTCTCTAGTACTTCTTCCCTGCAAATGAAAATGTTTTCATTTTTTTCATTGCGAATCTAAACTTACATATATTTAAAAAATATAATGGAGACTCCATATTGGTCACTCCTCTTGAAAAATCTTAACTGAAACAGCCTGCTTTCAAATAACTTTTATTTTAAAAGCTGTCTGTTGCCAGAAATGACACTTAAATGAGTAATTTCAATTAGATGTATTTTTCCCCTGAATGTCTAATATTACTATAGAAATATCTTCAATTTTTTCAAAATAACATCATTAGAAACCTACTAATACTTTTTTTCTGCTGTTTCTTTATCTTGGATTAGTTTCATGGGAATAAAAGTTTTTAACAACCATTGATAACTCCTGTTAAAATATACTTGCGAAGAACAATGAAGGAATATAACAGAACATTACAAGAGCAAAAGTAAAAAAAAAAAAAAAAAACCAAAAAAAACCCCACACATTAAATATGTTTCCAGTTCTCTCAGACTGTTTGTTATAGAATGGTAAATGGAAGCTATTCAATTTGGTAGAGTAATGCAAACAAGATATTTGCAAATATATACCTTTTCTTTGATCTGACTCAATGGGTTGTTTAATAACATAACTAAACTCTTAAAGAAATATGACATTGGATTTCCAGGTTATCTGTTTTTTTAATAGATAATTTAAATGTCCTGGAGAAATTTAGGACTTAAGGTGTGGTTGATCGCAATAAAGAGCTATAAAGGAGATAAAGAATTATCTAAGCAGGGGACTGTACAGGGTTTACATTAGAAGAACAATTCTCTAGAAAGGAATTGCTAATGAAATTTTTCACATTTATCCTCATTAGTATGTTGATTAATGATGTTATAGAAAGAACTAGAAATGTGCCAGTGGGGATCTTCGGTAATACTGAGAAGAACTGAGTGCACAGGGAATAATGAGAAAAACTAATAAAAACTGAAGGCACATCAATTAGAGGTGGCAATGCAGGAAAGCTGAGTTCTGGTTGAACTCATCTTCTGAGTGACCAAACTCCAAATATAGTACTCCTCTGGATGTCTGTCATGATTTTAGGCATTGATAAGTACTAATTTATGGACTTGTGTATATTTCTGGTCACTGAAGCTCAAAAAGAGGAAAGGAGCAGAGATGGTTGAAAATTACAGTCTTGGAAATAAGTAAAAATAAAGTAATTAAAGTATTAATGGACCTTGACTTCATTTATCCTATTCCACATAGAAGAACTTGGTGCAAGTTTCTGGGCAAAAAAATATGGTGTATTCTACCTGTACATTGAGGAGCAAAAGCAAAATAGTCAAGTAATACTATTAATATTTATATAACTATTTGCAAATAACAAGATATCCTGTATGATTATAGTCATTAATATAATAAAGTAATATTGATTTAGAAAAATGATTTCAAGATTCTGTCTTCATTTCACTTTGAAATACTATTTTATACTGGGAACTCTATATGTATGTCAGTCATACTATAAATATTACTTTTCAAATATAATGTTAAATGCCTTGTCTTATATATTGTGCTATCAAGTCCAGATAAAACCAATAGGAGATGACAGAAGAAACTGCCGTTATGCTAGAGCAGTCTCTAAATCTTAGTCTTCCTGTGCAATAATGATGCTTTTTTTATTATTATTATTCTGTTGTTGTTTAAAAAGAAAAAAGTCTTCAATAGCTGTTTTAAGGTCATTCACTTATGGTTATGAAAGAAAAAAGCATGCATTAAAAGGCAAGTGGGAAGCACCTGAAACTCCTTTGTGGAATTAATCTCAAAATTACACCCAAAAGTCAGCTCTGAATTTAAGTAGGAAAGCTGTGAAGTTTGCTATCCTGAGACACAGCTTCAGCAGCCTGCTAAACATTTAGCAGCTTCCTGTAAGACCTTTGTGATGCTCAAGCAACAGCATTATGTTTAGCTGTCCATATTGACTGCTAATGAAAGAATGACTGCAGGAAATAGGCAAATGTGTAACTGAATAACAGTGTGGACGAGGTAAAGCCATTTGGCCAAGGATTTATCAGAATAGTCATCTGTTTTGAAATTAAAAAAATAATAATAATAATAAGGAATAGTATTCTGCACAGTCAAAATAATGTGTTCATCTTAAGAATTTTCTATTACAAAGCAATAATATATGCCATTGGTAAGTTTTAACAGCCAGTGATTAGCAAATATGGATTTCTACAACCACTCATTGGAACAGTTGTGCATACTGTCTATAACTTTGTTACATTCACTATGGATTAAATTCTGTGAGACAAACATGTGCAAATGTCTTGCCTGAAGTCACTGTGAATAAGGAAAGTGTTTTCGTAATATTTTGATTTACTAAATACTTCATTCACTTTCAGCATTACCATAGGTCGCCATCCTAAGTGAATTTGGTTAGCACTGCTTCACTGATGGCATAGGAGAATGTATTTTAACAACAACAACATCAAAACTATCTAAAAAATCTTACATAGCCTAGATCAAAATATCGAGTATAGTTACCTATTATTTTGACCTTGTGAGTAGTGGATTCAGTGCACCTATCTGTAATAAAACTTTACATTGACTTCTGAGGACAAAGAGACAAATGATTGAACAAAATCCATGTTATCATCCTTCTATTGCAAAAAAATAGTTGAAAATAATAATAATAATAATTAATAATAATAGTAATAATAATAAAGATTTGAACCCAAAATAGCTTTCAGCAAACTTAACTGGCAGAAGTATCTAGGGAAAATAGCTTTGTACCTATCTCTGAAGATAATAACAATTATTTAATTGGGAATATTAGTTTCAAATCATGTCTGACTTTTAGATTAATATTTTTTGCCATTAAACATCTCTTAAAATGTCAATACCATGAAAATATAAGCAAGGAATATGTATATTTATGCATACAGAGATATACAAATGCAAGCAAACCTATATACCTTCAAAACACCCAGATCCTTTTCTTTCTGCTGTACGATTGCCAAGCAACCAGTCCCTCCTCCCTGATGCTCTAATGACAAGTGCACTTACTAGAGCTATATGACATTTCACTTCTCCTGAGAAATACTATCTAGGAAGGCTTTAGTCACAGACCTTTAGCGGATAATGGATGGCACTTTGCTAGAATTAAACACTTTAAAAGTGTTGCTGAGATATCCCAAACAGTAGCTCAACAAATTTACTTCACTCTGCCTCTTGGTAATTTCAGTGAATAGAAAAATAATCTTTAGGGGCTAAAGTTTTATCTTAAAAGTGATCTACACTGTTTCGAGATTGTAAATGGATTGACATTATTATACGAAGACATATGGGAGTTTGCAATACAATCTCAGATGCATTGACTTTCCAGTCAATACAAAGATATGACTGTTCAGAAACATACTTTCCTTGCACATAAAGGAGTATTACCTTTTAAAAACCGTTCCAGCTGATCATAGGCAGCTTTTTCCAAAAATCACTGAACTAACCAAAAATCACTTACAGATATCTTTCAGAGGGCAGCTAGTTATTTTCATTTCTGGAAAGCTATAACTTAAATTTCTTTTTTTTTTTTTTTTTCTGATTAAAAATGATTTTGTATATAAGTGTTTATTTTGAAGAATAGCTCCTAAAAGAGATAAAATAAAGAATAAAGGTCAGTGTATCTGACACTGTGAATCAGGTCACCATGCAACATGCAACACCATGCAACATTTCTTTTCTCTCTTTCTCTCTCTCTGTCTATGCATATAGAGAGAGCTTATACTTAGGTTATGTGTGTTCTAAATAGACAGGATTGTTTGCATATTCATAGCTGATAACTCAGCCAGAAAAAAAAAAATCTGTATGTGTGAAAATTAAAAATAAAAAATGCTATCATACAGTGACATTTTTATTAAAGGTTTTCCAGGTTGATTAATTTTCTACCTCCCACATATGCACATACTTCCCAGAGTATTTTTTAATGAAATATGTAAACATATGGTTTGCTAAAGCAGGTTTATGTCATTAACATTTTTGGAAATTTTAAAACAAACATATTTTCAATGCCAATGCTTTTTATTTATTGAACTTTAACTACTTGCAGTAGTTACAGTTGATTAGATGGACTGTTCATAAGGAAGCAACCAAAGAGTCTGTGATGTCTTGATACTCCATTCTTGTTGTGCATTGCATGAAGTTAGAGGAAAAAAATATCCCTGCCCCCAAGGTTTTACAGTCCAAAAGCCATGCTGGTACCACCTGCTATGTTCAGGATCCTATCCAGTTGTGATAAGAGTAAGTGACATTTCCTATAAATCCAAAAATCTCTGTAAAGTATATCTTCACAGAGCTATATGAACAGGCATTGTATTTTATGCAGAGAAATCTCACCTCAGGAGTACTTTTCACTGCCTAACAGTTCCAGACGTGCATAAGGTGAGCTTGTCTTCCTCTGGGCATTTAAATCAAAAGACTAACCAAGCACCAAACAATGCCTAGAAATACAGCACAACTCAGAATTTCAGACTGACTTTAATAAAATAGTTAAAAGAACCTGCTTGCAAACCCTTCAAAAACTACAGGAAATAGTAAAGAAGTTGCAGAGAAATAATATGCAAAAACCTATTTTAAAAAATACAAGACCAGTATCTGCCCAGAAGTTTAGACCCCAAATATCATCTCTTAAACTTGCTTATATTTCACTGACTTCTTAGTGACACCTACATATCAACCCTGGATCTGATTCATATTTCCATAGATTCATAAGACTCCACAGTGGACAAAGTGTACACTACCTAGCCCTGCACTAGGCTCGTAAACCTCAAGAGCACTTGCAAAGGAACTTCTTGTTGTTCTTGTATGGGTTTTGTTGTGTCCCTAGCAAAGCTGATCTGTTCAAGTGCTAGCATTAACAATCTTTACAAGCTTTTGCGGCCTTTTCAGTTGTTTCTGAATGGCATTTCTTTAACTTAAGGATGATGTCCATTTTAAACTTTTAAAACTAAAGTTTTTTTCCCAGTAGCATCTCGCTTTAAGAGGTAAATGATCAACTTAAATAAGAAAATGAACTTCCTTGATGTGCTGCCTCCACTGAGTCATTCTGTCGTGGAGAATAAGCCATTTAGTGTAACTGTGGATGAAATGTTTAATCCATGTACACATCACTTCTTTGTTTAAGATGAGAATACAGATTTCTTACCTACTATTGTGTAGTAAGTCTCTGGAATGAAAAGAGCTATACAAAAAGGAGCGTTACATTCATCATTATTACATATGTAACAAAAAGACATTCATAGTAAAAATTTCAAAGGTAGGTAGTGCCATTATTGGTCATTTAGGATTTCAAGGTTTCCATTTTCCTATAGTACCTAACCAGTTTTTGAAATATTAGCGTATTGTGCTGTCCACATCACCAGATACTGCTTCTTAAAAAAAATGACATACAATTCATGGTTGATACTGTTGGCTGCAATTCAAAAAAAAACCCTGACTGTTTCTTTGATAAGAATAGGAAAACTATGCTACTTGCAGTAAGTTACATTCTTAGGAGGAAAGCACAGAAAAACATGAGTAACCGCTTTTTTTTTTTTTTTTTTTTTTTTTTTCCGGGGCTGGGGGAAGCAGGTGGTGAAGAAAGAGAGAAAAGTGAGGAATTTTATTTGCCATAAGTGTCTTTGCCAGTTTTAGAAAGTAACCAAAACAATCACCTGATTTTATAGGCAATATGCAAGAGTTTATGAAAGTGTAAACTCCATTACAGCTTTCTTAAGTCTTTAAAAAAAAGATGACAGTTTTATGATTAAGAAATTCACAGAACAATACCTGAACTTTGTGGTACACCATTTCTACCTGCTTACCTTGGAGCTATTGCAGTCTTTGCAAACATTGCGGCAAACTGTATTCCTGTCTACTGGAATAGATACACTTTATTTAAAAGGTGTTTTGATTTTTTTATGAAACAATGCCAAATTATACATAAACAAAACACATGTATGCTAAAGAATATTTGCTTATATGTACGTTAAAGCATATTTGCCTACATGTCACAGAAACATATACACTTTTTTACAGTGTTCTTGAGAAAGGAGCCATAGAGATAGTTTTCCTAAAATTATAGATCAAATTTTCCAACAGAAACTGTTTATGATTTAAGCAAAGATAAAAAGATTAAAGTATTTTTTTAATATGTGGGAAAGTAATTTTTCTCTATATTTAATAACTAGCATACTAATCATTTTAGATGACTACACTTTCATGTATAACAAAATAATAATCACATTAATAACAATTATAATAGTAATTATAATAATAATCTAAAACAATTAAATATAACTTTACCTGCAAATATGGTTAATTTTTGTAGCAATTTTGTTTATTTAATTATCCATTATATTGCTTTTACCAGTGATTAGAAGCAAGGAACAAATTGGTATAGAACAAATTTACCTCTTACTTTGTAACAAGTTCACCTGCTTCTTAGATGTAACAGAAGTAGTTTTAGCTAAACTCTTGACCCAATAAGACAACAAAATCTGGTGTTACAATGACAGACATGCAAGAAACATGAAAGAAAAATGTTCACCGTCAGTAGTTAGTCAGTCACTTCTTTTCAGGTTGAAGGAATTTAGAAATATTGCCTAGATTTGTGAAGATTCTTAAAGTTTATATTTAACAAAGCTAAGCATTATTACTTATATCATCACGATTTTAATTAAATTTTATATTAATTAATCCTTCTGCGGCACCAACTTCCTTAATGTCTATTTAAGATTGTTTTCATGTCTAGAATAGTGATATACTATAATCTACAGAATACCTGTTGAATTTACTTAAATACTTCAGTATCAATATGTAATGCTCTTCAGCAAAAAATACATGTGCCATAAAAATATATATTTTTGTAAATATTTATATAATTTCATTTAGTCTTTTATCCAGAAGAATTCCTAGGTTCATTAACATCTTTTGACTGTCCATAAAGGTTGCTCCATCCATCAGTGAAATGCAGAGTGGCAGCTGTATAGGAGCACATAGTAATGTTTCCTTTCTCTGGTGAACAGAGAAGATTGCATCCAGTTGAGATTGGAAGGGAGATTAGAATACAAAAGGTAATTAATTTGGAAATCTGGGGAATAATAGTTTTAATCATGTGAACAAAGTTATAGGATCACTTAGCGACCCAGATGGTTTAAATGTCCATCACACCAAGCTAGAAGCATTTACCTCAGTGTAATGTATATGAACTTGTTCAGAGTGCACTCAACAGGCAGACTTCCTTCTGAATTTAGATTGTATTTTGGCTTTTCTAACCATGCATAGCTACAAAATTTGTCTATGAACTCATGAAACTTATCTTCACTCTGGATGTAACGATGAGAACATGTTGCATTACAAGGTAATCCTATTTTTGGTCTGAAATTGCATTAGGACTAGTCTACACGAGGACAATCAATAGTTAACCCAAACTACCTAAAGTTGTGAATTTAAAGCACCATAATTAAAATAGAGTAGCGGATTCACATCCCAACTAAGTTCAATCAAACCTAATCAAAGCCTTTTTATCTCTGGATGAGAGTGTACAGACAGTAGTTTAATATAGTTTAACTAATCCATTTGAAAAGTTAATTCTGGTTAAATTTGATGGGTGTCCATATGTGTAGCTGAGTGCAGAGATAATTTTAAACTAATACAATAAAATCTATAAAATAAAACTTTATTTATATGCCTTTTCAGTTTCAGAGAATATACAAATTAAATGTTAAAATCAAAGAAGTGATCCAGATTAAAAGAGTTCCAAGTTCTCAGACATACTATGGTCTCTAGAAATAAAGAACTTTTCAGGTCAAACTGTGTCTCAGAAAACATTGATCAGTTGTGTGTGCAGATCAATCTCATTAACTTCCCTTTACAAGGTATATTAGTTGAAAGAGTCAAAATGAATAATGGTCAATGCAGAAAACTTTAAACAAGGTTGCACTGTACACAATAAATAAAATAGCTGCATAAATAAAATTAAACTTGACCAATATGTTATACGTATATTGTTCATTAAATAAAGAATAATTTGTTTTCTGTGCTGCAGCTCAGTTTTCTATTGGAGAAAATGAGCTGGGGAAAATCAGAAGCGATAAAGAGATGGTGATATAAGGACAAAATAGATTGCATATTATCTTTTATATATATATATTTTTTTCAAAATATATATTTTCTTTCTAGTTTTTACTATTTGTGCAGTTAATATGTCATGTTGGAAAATCTGTACTAGACTTGTATTTCCTAGCTATAAATAGATTTTCATATTTATATAGTGACTTGTGACTTGTGTAAAATTTGTTATTGCTGCTTCTACTTTCTTGGATAATATTGTTGCCAGTTTGTACAGAGCACTTTTTCAACTGATAATAAATTGTTAAAGGAAGTAAGCTTCATATGCTACACAGTAATACTACTTATAACATGGAAAGTTTACAGGGAAATGAAAGGAAAATTTGTTCTTTTTTAATATCATCTAACGATCTCAAGTTCATTATTCTTCTCTGATGTAACAATCTACAGCAATAAAATGATGAAAACAGGAAATTAATTCTCTATGATTATATATTTATGACAAAAATAAGGGACATTTCAAATAACAAGAGTTTCTTTCTCATGCAAATTGAAAAAAAAAAAAAAAAAGGAAAAAAAAAAGATTGTGTGAGAGAAGGAACATTTTAATTCCTGGACAGAATGGTAATGTGCTTTACAAATGGATGACCTAATCAGTAAAAATAACAGTAAAATGTAATGTGGGAAGCTTAACACTCAATAGTGTGAACAATTAGAAAGGTCAGATTTCTAATTAGTGAGCTTGTCATTGTCTAGAAGGATTTGTAGAAATGGCATTATTAAAGTCTGTTTTCATATTAATAAGAGTGCTAGTCTCTCTTTTTTTTTTTTTTTTAAGTTACTCACTTTGCATCAGGTCACCCTTGCATTTCCTAAGAAAGATGTGATGTCACATTTGGGGCTAAAATATCATCTGGATATAAGAGAAATCTGTCAATTTCTTTATAGTAGTAGATAGCATACAAATCAACTTCTGGCTTTTAATTTGTGCAGTAAATAAAACTATGCATATAATTTGTTTTAAATTTTTATTGTGTAAACTGAATAAGAAAAATGTTCAGCCAAACTGAAATTCTCACATTTCACCTCGTAATTCTCAGTATTGAAATTTTAGTGAGTCAATTTATTAATAAAACCATATTTCTGCAATCATTTTCTTAAAACCTGATTGTCGAAGATTATGTTTCAACACAGGAGCAGTTGGCAGTTTCTATGTATTAAAACGAAGCCAATTGTATAATGCTCCTAAGCAGGACAGACTTAATTTCATGTTGTTTTTTTTTTTTTTCCTTTTCTCTTTGTCCCATTTCTGTGGAAAGGAAGTAGAGGTGTCTGGGCCTGCAGTTGTTCCGGGGAGGTTGGCACTTGTGGCACAATGCACTTGCACTTGCTGTGCGTGTTCAGATAACTCTTCCTTGCTTCAGAAGACAACTGCTGGAAATGTTGAATCTGGCTGTTTCCAAAGGACTCAGAGACTGGAATCTACAGCTGTGAACTGGTTGGGCTAATTAGGCTCCTTCTTGCAGGAAGTCTGGAGACTGTTACTTCAGAAAGGAAGTCATAAAAGCTGCTGTGGTAAATATCCAACATAGTCAATAGAAAATGTCAAATACAGAGGTATATCTGAATTATTTTTGCCCTTTGATATTGTCTTTGGTGTAGAATTTGCAGCTGTAGAAACATCCCTGTGTTTCTGGAAACCATAGTTTGGATTCATATTTTGAAATACGATATTTAAGTAATTTAAGATTTAGTGCTGCTTTTCCTCAGTCCTTCATCTCTCTGCTATCATCTGAAAGCTTCCTGGAGCATTATGTTAACCCACAGTGTGTTGGATGGACAGCGTGTAGGGCACACAGCTGGATACATGGAAGCCCATACGTCTGCTCTGGGGTGGGAGCGCTCATTTATCCCTTTTGTGTGAGCTTTTTTATTTTGACAAAGAATGCAAAATATCATGTGCCAGAGAGAAGAGGTGTAAAGGTACATATCACTCTTTTGGATAAGTTTTAAGGCTATCTTATTAAAAGTGAGTTTTGATCCCTTGAAATTGCAGATGAATCTTACCCAGCAAGTTTAATACATACAACCTGCGTGAATGTTGTCCAGCATAAACTGTGGAGTGCAATGAAGGGAGATTGCACTTTCTATCACTATTCTTTATATCTGATTTTCAATGAAATTAGCTGTACTTTGTGCGTCTAGCTCAGATGCTTGTCTGAAAGGAATTTGGGCCCTTTGAGCAGATAGGGAAACACGAAGTGTGAGGACTGGCCTTCGAGCTGTCCATCTTGCCTACAGTTCTTTCAGCGCGATTAGGTTGAAGTTTGAGCTGCCAAATTCGACCTATCTACATACAGGGTCCATATGTAAGAGCTAGGTGTGTAAAACATTTACTTAGCTCAGTAGCACAGGGCTATTTGAGACATATTCTCATGCCCAAGCCTATTAGAAGACACATGCCCCGGAGGCCAGACAGCTGTTATGGTCCATGTGAAATAGTTCTAGATAACCTGCATTTAGGTACCAAGATAATCTGGTTAGGTATTGAACCTTAGCTGTCTGTTAACTGAATCACACTCATGATGTCTAAGTACCTGGGTGTGCTTTAACAAGAAACGTGCTCAGGGACTAGGCAATCAAAGATCACCTCTGTAATTGCCTAGGGGCTATCTACAGCAAGCACTTAAATGCTTAATATGTGTCAATATGACACCAAAAGATTATCTTGCTTCCTTGCTCCATTTCCATTTTCACAAGAAAAAATAAATTGAAGGTTTAAAAGAGAAATTATGTTAAAAAGGCCAAAATTATATCAAACCTTGATGGCATATGAAGGCAGAGATTTTCCTAAATAGGGAAGTTAAGGATTCCTTAGAGGTAATCGAGTGCTAGGCTAAAATGAGGTATTACAGCTAATACCATATGTGCTTTGGTAGGGGAGGGCAATGTAACAGCCTCTGTGAGACGATTACTAAGCAAAATGATTTGAAGCAGTTTTGTGGTTGCTCTGTTTTACAAGACGAATTAGTCTGCAGCAGCCCTAGGGATATGGGCAAGACGAAGGTTTCTCCCTATATTCGCTCTCACTCCTGACCAAAACGTCTGCAGATAGACTCAGAGGTTGTCCTGTGGTAACTAGATCATCATTATAATTGGCCTGTAATCCTTTTTTTTATATGTTTTTTTTTCCTTATTCTTGTTCTAAGAAATACAACATCTTATTCTATATCACTCTTAGTTTTTTTTTTCTAGATGTCAGATTTATTTTAATATATGAGAAAATTCCCTGATGATTAAAATTTATAACACTGTGTCAAATGTGTATGAACATGGATTTTTTTTTTAATTTAAGCATATCTTAAATGATAATTTCCTAACTTTTGCAGAAAGCTATGCTACGTCTAAATATAAGGCAGTGTTATATGTTTAAATGTTTAAAAATTATTATTCTAGGAAGCCGTAGGAGATAATAAGGGTTTTTTTTTTTTTTTTAGAATTTCCTCATTTTGGTTTTTACCTGTTCAATAGCTTGAGCATATGAACTTTATCTTGCAGATATATCTTGCAGCCCACAGCCATTATTAACCTCATTCATTGTTTTTCGATCCTATTTTGGTTGTCTTTTACTTAATCTAAATCAGCCCTATTGATTGCCCCATTTCCTTAGTTCATAGAATGTACTCAGTGTGACTTACAAAGTCCTGTACCATTTGACTGAAGGGGGATCTGATAAGTTTAAAAATAGAAGTACCAGGAAACCTGATTTGCTGAGTTGAACTTCAGAATAATTCATCACAATGCATATTCATTAGTATTTGGCTTTTATTCATTTATTTATGTTTGTATTATTCTTAAGTAAATCTATATTTTTATAGTTTGCATGGATGGATATTCTGTAACATACAAATGACCTGTTAACACCTAAGCAAGTACAGACACATTCAGTAATAGATATTTGAAATATACTTGATACTAGATACTAGGTTCCTTTTCCTTCTGTGAAGCCAAGTTTGCAGTAAAAGATCTGACATGGCAATGTTGTGAGTACATTTTAGTCTGTCACCATTCCAGAAGAGACTTAATAGATATTATAAAAGCTGTTGGAGGATTTTTTGCCCTATGGTGTCCTACCATATTTTATACAGTGAACAAGACATATATAATGCATTAGATAACCAAACCCAAATGTGAGGACTAATATCCTTTAATACCAGTTGGAATGGCTTTCTGTGGGAGAACTACTTTTTCCTTTTTATATTTTTAACAAGGTTTAGTCTGAGAACAAATACAAAAGAAAGCATATGATTTTCACAATTGAATTCTTAATCAGCAAGATTAGATATGCCTTTTATTCTAATGTTATACGTTCGGCCAGATGTACAGGTCACATGTTTCTGATCTGACAGCTTCTCCAACATATCTGACTATCTGCAGCTCCTGCAAAGATAAGCACAGGATTTTATTTCCTCTGTTGACATACTCATACCCATAAACACATACTTGCACACACAAACACAAAAATGTTGTATTTGACCCCCTGTTTAATGAGAATGACTTTCAAATCATGCCCTGTTTCTACACATAAAGCACAGAAAAAGATGCAGGGGAAGCCATCTAGTACAAAATTCTTGCATTTAGTGAATGCTTTGGGTGAAAGGAAGATTGAAGGAGGAAGCCAAGTGGTGATAAGCATGATAAGCACGGGGTATAAAACCCATATGAATATAAAGCAAAAATACAGAATTCATGCAAATACAATGCAAACAAATTCTTAAAGCAGGAAAAATGGTAGAAGCGGAAGGAAGGGCTTCAGTGTAGCCAATAAAGTTGATCTTGTTGCTATGTTCTGGGAGGTTTCATTATAGTTCTCCTTTGTGCAACTAAGGAGAAAAAAAATCACTTTATTTATATCTTAAAAGTTTGATTGCTAGCAGTGAGATCACTGTTGATAAAGTTTGCAAGTTATTTATTTCTAGCTCTATCGAGGTGAAGTTGGACATGTTTGCTTAGATCTGTGATATCTGTGGCATAAACAAAGCTATAGTCTTACCCTTTTGAAAAGGCCAAACGCAGCATTTCCTAAGCTTCCGGGCAAACTCGCAGAGCAAGAAAGGCTAAGACGTATTCAGAGGGAATATGGGAGGCACAACCAGAAATAGTATGTCAGCATGGCTATGTAACAGGGTTAAAACAGGGCAAAGTGGCATGAACACAATAATCTAGTAACAAACACACACATTTGGCACTGCAGGATGCATGCAATGAAAATTGGGTAAGCTGTGCTGTCCAGATTAGAAACACTGAGTTCTCTTCAGAGCTAAAAGTTGGTAATCATGTTGTCTCAGCGATGGGGCGAACCTGGCAAAGGTTGAGATTCAGCAATCTTTTAATTCCTATTTCTGCAAACTCCAATGGGACAGCAGTTTAGTAAACAGCTCTCCTGTATTCCTTAAATGGTTAAATGCACTTTTAGGTACTTCAACGACCAGGGAGACATTTAAGTTCAGACTTAAGGACTTTGTTCAAAGTACCTATAGAAGTTTATGCTTATGCTTTATCATCAGTGATATCTTTTTATCTTGCTTGAAATGTATTCATAATCTGATCTTTTAATTCTAAAAAGATCAAATGGAAACAAAGAAGCAGTGCAATTACAGCTTGTTTTTCTCCTGAATGTAAAGAAACTCATTATAAAGTGTGAAGTAAGTTTTGATTTTTGCCTAATTTAATTACTGGTGAATCTGGTTCTCTGTATAATTTGATCAAATGCTAGGGAACGAAATAATTTATATTAATAATTGTGTAACTTCCACATTTAACCCTGATCAATCTTTACTAATTAGGGTGGGCACCAGGGTAATTCAATCACTGGTTCTGGCATGGCAGTGCTCAATCACTGCAGGCACCAGAGCGCCGAGGAAGAGAGGAGCATTCGGGAGGAGTCAGAAGGTGCCCCGAGATACCCGCTGGGGAAAGGCTGGTTCCTCTCACGTTGTCATTGGCACTGCAGGGCAGCTGGCGGTCTTGTGTCGCCCGCTCCATGGTACGACATGCATTCCTATAGCTACAGGCTGGGAATGTTCAAGCGCTGATTTTAATCAAAGTGACCAAAAACTAAAAAAGGGCTAGGTCTGAGTTTAGAGAGTCTGTTTTCTGCCATCTTACTGCCTGCTGAGGACAGTAACTGCCCAAGGCCATGTTCGGATAAGTGAGCTGAGCCCTTTCGGAGGTGCCACACTCCTGGAACAGCTAAGCTGTTCCTGCTGGGTAGCTTCCGTAGCTGCTCTCTTCGGCTCCGCACCGGGAAGGGAAGGGAAGGAGAGGCCTGGGACTGCTCCACTGCTCCGTGATCCCCAGAACCACAAGCCCTTGTAATAGTAATGCCCTCCCAAACACCTATACCTGTTTTCACAGTAGAAGAAAACACAATGAAAGCACACAATGTTCAGTTTGGTTTCAGTATCTTTAGTATAACAGAGATATGAAATATCAGGAATTTTTTAATCATATGCTTTTGTAAAAAGCTAAGTTTAATGTACATTTGAGTAAGAAAAGATGTATCCATATATTAGATGTTAATCTGAGCCCAGGATTTTTCCCTTTTGACGCAAAAAGACTATTTCCCCTAAAATTGTTTTGCTTTTGAGAAATTTTCAAGAATAAAAAATGATTAACAAATGTTTAACTGTTACATTTCTTCAGTATAAGGCCCAGGCTTTCACATAATTCTACAACTTGTTTCTTATCCATGTCGCATATCTTTTGGCAGTTGATAGTCCTGTAGTCAGCAACTGTTGTCTACCAGGGCAGAAATCATGCATCCAACTCACCAAGAAAAAGCTAAAACATAACAAAGCAAAAATCATTCTTGTAAGCTTAAGCAAGTCAGAGGAAGAAGACAGAATATCAAATTGAAAAAAAAATCCAAAATAAAAAAAAAATCACACACCACTTTAATGCAAACTGGGTTTCTCATTTGTTATTATTTCATTAGCGCAATCAAAAGACAAGTAAAGTTATTAATGTGCTTTCTAGTGGCTGGCTTATTTTCTTCTCTCAGACACTGTAGATTTAAAAATACACTGCTCTGCTATCAGAGAATTCAGATCTGATGCCTTTAAGATAGTTTTACAATATTGATCATGGTTTTAGTGGTGGGTTGGAAAGAAGTACTAAAAGAAAAATCTGGTAATGTGGGCTTAGAATCTGGAACCATTTTATAACAAATAGCTTTATATGAAACTTTTTGGAAGAAGGTGAAGTTAAAGGAGATTGATAAATCTGTGTTCGTGATTTTATTATTCTGTATTTTGTACATCTGTCCAAGCATCTACAGCTTGAAATAAAGACTTTCAGAGTAAATACAAGTGAGTACAAACCTTTCACGGCCGCTAAATCCTTACTTTACAACACACAGTATTTTTTTCCTGAGCTATATTTTATGCCAAAACTTTGTTGAACAGTAGGTTGTCTAAAGAACAAGTAGCAAGTTATAAAAACTGGCACAAACCAGTACCAAGGGAGAAAAAAAAAAAAAAAAAAAAAAAAAAAAAAGACAAGAAACAAGGTGTTTTAGAGTTCAAAAGCTATCTCTGCGGCTTCAGTTGGAGTTCAAAACACTGCTCAGCAGTACAGTGGAGATTTCGGAAGAATAACTCAAAGATTTGAAGCTTTCAGTCTAAACTCTATAAAAATGTTATTACATTGGTAGGAGTTCATGTACAGATAATTAGCTAGGAACATGTGTTTGGAGCAGAGGTCTCATAAACAGTGAGATTGATAATTTATTTTGATCCTTTTAAATTAAAAAATACATTCATTTTCAATGATAAATAAATTCTTCTTTCCTAAAACTGATGATACTTTTGGAATAGCTTTCCAGAAGTGCATCTCACCATAATTGGTCTTGTTCAGGTCATACATAAAAGAAATGTGAAAGGAAGATTAAGATACATATAAAAAGAACTACAGTAGTGATATGAGCCTTTGTTTTCTCCTAAACTTTTTTTCCTTCTTAATAGCTTCAGAGGCAAATTAATACAAACCTTAGGGAAATTTGCAGGCAGATTGGTCTCTCCTGTCTATTGACAAAACAGGTTCATCAATGACAGCAAGAGAAATAATTGCTTGATGATATTTCACACAGGTGATCTGAAGGGAACACAGTCTTGGGGTAATTAAAAGCACTTATTTTTCTTTCCATCATCAGCTTCACCTATGATAAAGATAAAGCCATTGCCACTGCCCACTGACTTTTCTAGCTCAGTGCCTTCCATTTGCTCTCAGCCTTACCAGAATCACATTTCCTCATTCTTGCCTTTGGCCTTGACCCTCAGGTGATAACCTCTTCTAGAGGATGAACTTCTTGTCTACAGTGAGCAGTTTTAAAAAACTGTGATGACTACCTTGTCATTCCCTGTCAAAAAGAAATGTCCTTTTCTTTGTGTTTTCAACTGTAATTCCAGACATTTCTGTTACTTCTATAGGATACCAGCTGATGCCAGCATTTTATCATCCCTATCATCCCATCATTAGTGCTGCCATGTCTTCCATGTCTGTTTACCTAACACTGCAGTTTCTCTTCCTAGCAGGAAGCTCTTCCCTGCATTTGCTGTGCTCACGTGAACAAGTGCTCTGTTCTTTGCTTCAGTAAGTTTTAAAATCCCCTATTCAGTTGTACACGTTTATTGTTGTTGTACAATCCATTGAGCCTTTTCTCACTTACTTTCTCTTTAGATTAGCAGCTTCTACCTTTGTATACTTTATATTTCTGTTTTCTATTAATCTGCAATTAAAATTTGATATTTTAGTGACGTGTAGATATAAAAACCGTAAGTACCATTTTGTAATGTCAGAACTAGATTCAGATCTAGGAATTAACTGTAAAAAGTTGCATATTTCTATTGTAGCTTTTCGAACCATACATTCTTCTGTCCTTTTTTTTTTTTTTTAATCAGAAATGATATACCATTCACTCCAACCAAGATTTGTATTCTTAAAGTTATCAAAAGGACAACTTCTTCAAAAGGAAAGGCTTATCTTATTCTAGATAAATAGAATGCATCTGATTCATCTCTCACCAATACGTTTATGAAAGCTGGAAACACAGAGCCACATTTCAGTGCACCTTAGTTTCATTGGAAAGAAACAGAGGACGCATAAAGTCAGCTCCACTTTGCATAAAATACATTCCCTACCTTGCCTCTCGTGCTTGGCATGCTCTATTTGTGCTTCCCTACCTAGTTTGACATAGCTGTTGACTCTTCTGCCAGAATGCAAAGATGTGGTCCCGAAGAGGTGACTCCATCTCTGTGACTGCTGGGCAAGGTCGTAAAAGGATTCTGAAGTATTTGTAAGGATTAGAAAAAGCTTAACAATTCTTATTTTTTTTTTCAAAGTCGGATGAATGTAGAATTGAAGAATAGCATCTAATACACAAATCTCTGAAGTAAGCCAGTTCAAAACATGCCTTTTTTCTCCCTCAAATATTAGACGGTGACACTTTGTCAATTTGGGCCATTTAGAGGTTACAAAAAGATGGTAATCTAAAAATGGGTTCAAAATTCTATAGAAAAAGAAAATAAGAATGTTTAAGAACTTCCAAGCACCGGAAGTGCAAGATTTTTGTACATGACAAATTAGAAATTCCCTTCTCTGATGCCATTTTGGCCACTATTCTGCAGAGACATTGGTCTTTCACGCAATTTTCCCTGGTTTGCCAGAGTCTAGGAGGAGACCCTCTCCCATATCTCTGACAATATTTCTCTTTCTAGGAAGAAAAAGGATTCCAGCACCTTGTCTATCATTTTCCTAAGTGATGAGTATCTTGACCTACTATTATCTCTTTTCTCACCAATGAGTATCTTCATTCCACTAATCATGGTTGCAGAATTTTCTCAGATCCATCTAGGGTCTTTGTTTAGTAGTTTACATAGTTAAATGGGAGGGTATTAACATCATTTAATGTTGATCATGTCATCAAGTGCTCTGCAGCAACTTTTAAAAATATCATCTGAAGATAGCACAATACTAATTTACTAACTTTAGTCACTTTTATAGCAGTGCATTGATGACTAGTACATTGTGGATTAAAATACGAATAAAATCCTGTCATTTTGATCATTACTTTAAAATGCCATTGGCAGAGTTAAAAATGCTCAGTCATGCCTTGTGCCTTTGCAGGACAGGAAGTCACTAAATTTAAACATCTGAAAAACAGAAAATGAAATATTAAAGCATGCACAGATTTATTCTGTCAGACTATAAATGTTGACTACCATCTCTCCCCACCATCAGTATTATGCAATTACTGATGTTCTTTCTTGCACATTATGGTCTTCATGGCCATATAGCCTCACTGTTCATTTCTTCAACAGCCACTCTTTGTACATCAATTCTGTAAGGAAGTGTTAAGTGTAACACATATAAGCACTAATAATTCAACAGTCTCCGCTAAGAGATAGTATGAGCTAATGATGCCTTCCTGTTATAAAAAGTTATGAAGCAATGTGAAAAAATATACAAGGAAATACAAAGAAAATGTCATCGGCTTCACTTTGAGTGTAAAACACATTATAGATTTGTTACTCTGAGGTGAAGCCATGCTGAATGACAAACTCAGGAGAGAGAATAAAAGAGCTTTTCCTACAGTTGGTGGAAATACTTACTAAGGAAGTTGTGTGACATATTTCAGTAGTAAAAAATAAATACAAGGATTTAGTCAGAGGTAAATAGAAAATATTATTAAAGAAAAAAACTCTCAGGATAGAAGTGAAAGAGTGTTTTAGTATTTTTTTGTGGAGTATGTGTGGGTCAAATACGGCCACAAACAAGCGTGGATTTTGGAACTTAAAACAGGACCTTGAAAATTCGTGAGAATTGTGTTTGCTGTGCTGTATATGTCAGTTTGGCATTCAGATTTAGGAATATTGAGACCTTGTTCATAGTGTGCTACTGAAAAGAGGTTAGGAAAATTAAGAAATTTCACTTTACCTTTTCTATAACTCTTCACTTCAGAAATAGGTTCTATATAAAGCATCAATGGACAGTCTACATCTCATGAAATGTTTTTTGCATTTGAACTTGACTGTAAGAAAGTGTTAGTGTTATATTACTGTTATTATATCACTATTCCAGTTATTTTAAAAGAAGCTAAAACTAAGTTAGCCCACTGTTGATATGCATCATACACTACTATTTTTATATTGAATCTTCTTCCGATGTTAATGATTTAGGAACATATTCAGTGTGAAAAGCAAAATATTGGAAGGGAGCAGATCATTGCCAGTGTGCATTAAATATTAAAATAATTGCTCATCCTCTTTTTTAGACTACCTGCCAAATATAGGCATTGACATTTCTATAGATTTAAATTATATTTGCCTATCATTAGCCTACATGAGTTGCCACAGAACTTCGTTATACATCTGCCAATATCAGCAAAAAGACTGGAGTCAATTTCAACCACGAGTGTCTGGAGATAGGAAATTCATGCCATTTATCAAATACCTCTTCCCTCAATTCCAGTCTATCTAACTACTTAGAGCAGAAAACTTGTATTTGAGATCCTTCTTACATTTTTTTAGACTTTCCCTCTCTATCTGTCTTATGTGCAATGGACAAAGTGTAGCCTGTTATGGACTGTTTTCTGCTTGCCACCAGACAGATTAAAGTGCGTTTTTTTAGAATGATACTGATTTTTATAACTACAGTTTACAAAATTCTCCTTCAACTTTCTGACTACAATCAGGGAGGCTGGGACTTCTTCAACACTGTTATTAGCAAATCTGAAAAGATGGTTTCCCAGCTGCTGCACGGAGCACTATAATTTTATACAGGAAATACCACCAATCCCAAAAGCATAAGTGAACTAGATGGAAGAAGAGTCCGAAGATCTCAGTTATCACAGAGATTTCAAACTAGAATTACTGGTTGGAAATAATCGCTTTTACAAGGCCTGCTATTTAACTACCTCCGCAAGCTAGAGACAACAAAGAAAAAAACATGGAATCCATGCTTCTAAGGAGGAGAATTTAGATTACAGTCTCAGCACTGTGTTCTCTTTCCCTAGTGAACTGTTTGTCAAACAGCCATCCATCTTTCTAGGTCATAGTCTTTGCTCCTTTGCTAATAAGACTTTGACTTTCTTCTGTAATACATTTGCAGGCTTTCCCTTTCCTATTCTGTTTCACTGAATAGCACCACAGAACAGTCTTTTATCCTTGTTAGAAAGAGACAGGCTATTTTCAACTGTCAATATCAGAAAAGCATCCCTCGTTCCAACTGGTAAGAGCTAGTGTAGGAATAGAGAGTTGTTTAGAATGAAAAAAATATATATTATAGTGACAAAGAGAAACACAGGTAAAACATTTATTGAAAAAAACTTTATTTTTTAAATATCTACCTTGTAGTGTAAGCTTTAGTTACATGATCATGTGCTTTTTTCATTCATGAATGCGAAACATATTGCAACATGGTAAATTTATCAAGTCTGAATGGATTAACAAGAAACCAAAGAAAAACTTTTTTCAAATGTGAGATCCAAATCTTGCAGTCTGATATCAGCTGAGAAGTTCCTTAAGTTAAGGTAAATATTTTCAAAGAACAAAAAAGTCTAGAAAAGTGAAATTTGCAACACTATCATTCCACCCGTTTTCAAGAAAATAGAAGGTGCATGAATAGAAATGCGTAGGACCTCTGTCATCAAAGAGAATCCAAAATATTCACTGCCCCATAGAAGAACTTGTGAACTTCTAGATTCAGCTATATAGCTAAGAAAAATTGTATAAATAATGTCATCTATCTTGAGATATAATAATGTTGTGTAAAATGCTAAATAGTAAAATAAAGAAAAAGATTCTTTCTTTCCTTTGACAAAACTCTTCTATAAACTTTTTGCAGTTGATGAAGTTGTCTTCCACTAAGTATCGCTTCTCTTGTCTGGGAACAGGTATATGTGGGCTGCCTCTGAGTCTCCTTATTAATGACAAGCTCTCACATCTATGTTCTGTGCTGCTGGTACCTTCAGCGGGGCTGAAGTACTGGTGCAAATAGTTCTGACAGCCTTTGCAGGCAAGGAGATGAAGTTTATGAACTCCATGTGCCCCAGGTCGCTACACACTGGTTTTCTTTGATAATAGAAAAGGTTCTTAAGAAAATGAAAGATACTGCCTCAGAGCAAATCTGGCATAGCACACTATTAAGTGTCCTTTCTGAAGAGAATGAGACATAGGCAAAGTAGAGATATGCATTGCCATGGACACATTTAAAATTTCATAATATTATTATTAATGCAAGTCATCACAATAATGTTTCTTGCTTCTGCTTAAAAGTGGGAAATTTACCTCTAGTAGGCTGTGTTTCTTTCTGTTACTTGTCTACTCACCTGATCATTTGTGGTATTAAAGCTGACAAAAGTCTGACCACATTTGCACAACAGTCGTTCAAGGTCATTTCATCCTTTTTGAAAGGTTAGCCCAGCCAGAAGACTGATAAGTTAAATTTTGCAAGAACTGATGTACATTAGCCTTGAACCGTAAGCATAGGGGCTCCACTTCCAAGAGCTTCTGGCTAAAGTGGAAGTTCTGGGCCTTATAGACACAATGGTGTGAACTGAAAGTTATTTGAAAGTCTCATTCATTCCCTGATGTTCTAGAATTCACTGCTTTTCTTTGCCATAAATAATTTGAGTGATTATTTTCCCTTCTATGATTTAATTTTCCTTCATGGTTATATTTACTTGTTTTATCTTTTAAGCAATAGACTTCACTTTCTTCTATAATTCATAAGTTTACTTTGCCTTTTTTACTTTAGTTTTTTTTTTTTTTTTTTTTTTAAGTAACGTGAATGAGCTATAACATTCTCTGGGTTCATTCCCAGTGTTAGTGTGTTGCTTTTTGTAATCACAGAAGCAGAGGATCAAGGCATGTATTTGCATGTCTTATTCATGAGAAAGTTGACTCTTTCCAGAGGGACAAATCATTGTAGGTAGTGGAACTGCAAGAAGAAATAGGAGTAGCTGTGACAGGAGCTAAAAAAATGCTTTTGATCATTTGCTCTCTTTCTGCCCTGCAACCACCACCCATGTCTGACTCTCCCACTAGCCAGCATTACCTGAATTGCCTCTCCTTTATTTATCTCCATTTACTCTTTCAACATTTCCTTTACTGAAAACATACACCTTGTAAGAATTTCCTCCATTCCAACTTTTTAATAAGACTTTTTAAAGTCTTATTACTGCTAGGCTGCTGTGCAACATAATGTGATATACCAATCTGTTCCCACAGTATTCTTCACTCTCGAGACCCCTTACAAACCTTAAACAGGCACACACACACAAAGAATCTAAAAATCTTCTGTTAATGCGTGCACAATTTTGAAGGATCTGGGATCATTATTCTCTTGTTTTCCTTTTTCTTTCTGAGTTAATTAAAATTTATTGATTAATCGGTATTTTGCAGCAACAACTACCCAGCTAGAAAATTATCAATATGCAGAGTGATCATATGGGTGGAACATGTCTAATTTGTAAACCGATGTGAAAAGCCTAGAACTCCTTTTAGATTAGGTCTAGCAAGGCACATTTTACAGAAGAAACAGGTAGGACAGAGGACCAAGCTACTTACAAGTTCTGCTCAGTTTCTGTGATGGACTGCATTTCAATTGTAAGTGCAAAGATACAGCTCAGGCTCCACTGACACATCTTCAGGAGCTAGTTTGTACTCATAAAAATGTTTTCTCTGAGTTCTTGCTCTTTCCGTTAATACTGATTTGCCTTGAAAACTTGGTGAGTGGTTTGTGCATAGCATTTTAGAAATAAAAAAAAAATCCTTTAATAGCATTCTTAATGCTTCTTTCTCAGTGATGCAACAGAAGCTGGATACTTGCAGAAATTAATGCTGAGCAACAGAAGTTAGCTCAGTAGAGTCCTGCTTTGAATCCTATTTGCACTCTACAACCAAACACATTAATACAAAACTATGAGTTTTGTAAATAAATTATGGGTTTTTGGTTTTTTTTTTTTTTTGTGTGTGTTCAGTTATTGGGCTATGTAAGTATATTTAGAGTACACCTATATGGAGCGTAAACATTAGCAATCATCCTTACTTGCAGCATAAGAAATCACCCAAAATATCTTCTTACAATAAGGCTAAATTTCTCAAAATAGTTGAATGGCCATGATATATTTTTCCACTTCATTTTGTGATGAATTCCAAAATCTTGCCTTCTTCCTGTTATTCAGAACTACAAAAACACAACTTCCTAATATTATATAACTCCTAGTTTGGAAAATTATTTTAGTTCTGTTAAGCTCTGTTTGATCAACCAAGTAAGTAACATCAGAAAAATATTTTCCAGTGATTTTTTTTCCTGTAGAAAAGAAGATTTGATTGTCATTCTAAGCAAGGAGGATATATCATCCCGTGGAATTCTTCCTGCATCAGCCAGACACAGCACCTGAGTTTTATGTGTTTCTTTTAATCTGCACCCTATGTATTTGGTCACCATTAGAATAGTTACTACTTGCACCCAGAGTGATCTGGAAAATGAATCTCTGGTGGCCTGTCTTCTCTATGTTTCTGGACAATGATGTGGTCTGTCTGTGAAACTTAAGAGACAGGCAGATAAATGAAAAAGAAATTATGAAAATTAGAGAAAAGCGTCCATCTATTAATTATTTCTTTTTAACAAGCTATATGTTCATTTACAGCTCATGTCTAAAATTATAGGTTTTTACCTATATAGATAGCACTTGTATTTAAAGGTGTGATATTTATCTTATCCAGTAACAATGTCATATCTATTGTGTTAGACAAATAAAGTCATTAAAAATGTCTTATCCTAATGCAATTATTTTGTGGTTGGATTGTTTATTACCACTTCTTTTTTCTCATGGTTTACTTTGGGATTCTCTTTATAGCTTAAATGTTTGGATTCAAAGGCACAAGCTGACATTTAAGCAACTCATGATTAGTAGTTTCTTTTTGGGTAAGCTAGTGGCCAAATAATTGAAGCTCAATTTCTCTAAGCACTGAATAGTGATATTTATGAATTTAGGAAGGCCAGTTTCTTGTTAGGGAGATGATTTTCTTCTAAGAACATAGAAATGTAACTTTTCTAGCACAAAAAAATTAAAGGTCAGACGTCAATGTTAATATTAAAAAAGACTCTGACATGAATAAATGATGTAAGATGGATTTGCACAAAAGATTAAGCTTAAAGTGAATATTGTTTGTTTATTTAAAATAGAGTGAAATCAAAGCAAAATACAGAAGGGCATGCTAGAAAAAAAAAATCATCTCATTTTCAGTTTCTAATGTAAGAATCATAATTTTGCAAAAGAGACATGTTACTCTTGTAAGAAACAGACAAATAATAATAACAAAGCAGATACCCTGTTAGCCAATGTAATTAAAATAAACTATATTTCCTTAAAGAATAATTTAAACATTTCAGAGTCTGGCTAGTAATACTTGAGAGATGTTGATCTAATTTTTAGCGTTTATTTATATTTTAAATAAAGAAGAACGTTAGTTAAAATTTCATTTTTGAAACCAGTATTATTTAATTCATCTTAACCATCCCTGTAGAAAGCATAAATCATCTTTTCCTGAGACAACTTTATTTATTATTTGTTGATGATTCACATAACAATAAACACAAAAGAGACTTTAGAATTTTTTTATGATTGGTATGAAATTGTTTTCTGGGTTTTTTAATATGTGAAATAATAAATTAGGGCAAATGCTATTTTGTTAGTAATATATATTAGCATGCTAGAAATATCTGTTTATAAATAGTAGAAAATAATAGCCTCCAAATTAATAGATTTGGAGATGACAGTTCTGACAATAATTTAATAATCTGAAAGATTTGATAATAACTTTCCTGGGCATTGCTGACTTCTTTTTCTGAAATGAAAGTGGTGTTAGAGAAACTCACAGGTGCACACATCTGCTTCAATGTGAGTGTGAATCGTGGCCACCCTATGTGTAGTTGGCTGGAATTTCTTTCATAATTTGTTTCTCACCATCGGTGCTTCTAATTAGGTTAGAGAATGAAAAATAATTCAGCACTGGTATGTTCTGATGAAGTCAAGAATTCTCTTATTCGAGCCTGCTTCTGTTTGCTGCCAGTTTTACTGTCAGATATTTTAAGATATTTTATTTCTGCCTCAATCTAATATTTGACATAAAATATGTGTAAGCTTTCAATAATTTAATCATTAGTCAAGTCAATGAAGTCAAGGGTTTGGTATACAAATTTAACTGGGCATAGAGTTTCATTCATAGTAGTTTTCATGATGTTGGATTTGTAGTATGGGGGACTTAAGGACGATACACTTGGTGAAATTTGATTACCTAAGAGTATGATGTAGTCACCTGCCACTCACTGTCAGGAGAGAAGCAGACACCTCCAGAAGACAGCTCATGTCACCCAGAAATGGCACCTATATATATATATGTATGTATGTATGTATGTATACACACAAACAAGAGATATGTAGAGTCACTGACTGATTTTCCCCACTTTTTTTCCTAACTGTAAAAGAAAGCTCAGATGGAATAGCTAATTTTTAGGTGAAATGAGTCCTGCTCAATGTCTCTGTGTTCTTTAAGGTGTGTTTTTTGATTTTATAAGTGATATTTTGCCTTCTGTATTGCATGCACACACACATGGAACGTACATAGTTCACAATGGAGATGTCAGGTGTGGTTTGGCTCCAAATGCTGTTAAGGAACAAATCCTCCTTTTTTCTTCATATGCTACAAGCTCTAGAAGCACTGAAGAAATTATTAATAAAAGAGCACTCTGTTAAATCTTTCGGCAGGGAAACAGTGAAACCTGATATATTATCCATTGCATGAATCCACTTCGGTTGAATTTGCTGATTAACTTTTTTGTGTAAAATGTTATAGAAAAAAGAAATCTCTGATAAAATTGACACAATTAAATATAACAGCTCTTTGGAGCAATTGTAGACTGTTATGTAATGACACCTAATTACAGGAATTTTGAAATAAACGTAGTCTTTAATGGACCATCAAAAATCAATCACTTGTAAAACCACTCTGAATTATAAAAGGTAACAATCAGAGATAACAATCAGAGGAATATCTAATTTTTGATGGGAGGGTCTCCAAATAGTTTCCTTATAAAGTCACAATATTTTCTGTTTAATATGCTCATTTTTCTATAAGATGTTACAACCAGTGAGAAATATTTTATGCAAGTATCATATTTGTTTTATACTGAACACAGATGGTATCAAAGGTCAGATATTTTTTTCTGTAATTTAAATAAAACATCTCTGAGATCACAGACAAAGTCCATCCACTGAGATTCTAGTAATTTACCAGCACAGTCAAAGGATGTTTTTCCTGAGTAAAGGCTATTAGGCAGCAATTTTTCAGTCTCAACACAAGCATTTAGTGGTACTTTAGGCAGCTGCCTGTCCAGAAAGTGAGTTTTCCCTACCAGAGTGCTGTGATTGCCAGCTGCAAACAACTGCCAGCTACTCTGGGGAGTCAAAATAGCATCAGGCCGATGCCTAATCTATGTGGAGACAGCTCAGTCCCACCCTCATGATTCATCCTTGTGTCTTGTGATAAGATAACAATAAATGCAGGATGCTTTTCACTTCAAGTGAATCTAATGAGAATTTGATTTTTCAGAAGTGTTTACAGCCCTCCCTTTCCCCCCTTCTCCAAATTGGAGCTTGAAGTACAGTTACGTAGCTCAGAGGAGATAAGATGAGTTTCTGGTGGGAGGTAGCAAGAAGGGACTCTTAGCTCCCATTGCAGCTCAGTGAGATTTCAGCACCCCATATATGTGCTCTGGAAATATCTACCTAATGTCTGGCATGAGATTTAATAAAACCTTGGTAAATAATGGCCTTTTCACTCACTTGTATTTCAGGGAGACTTAAAACTGCAAGGCCATGATTCGTAATGGTAAACAGTAGTTCTTGACTGCTTACATTTTAAATAGTGAATACAAGTGAAGGCTTGATTTTTCCAGCTGCAGATTTTTGATAACTAAATCTTTTAATAAGTATTTTAACAGAATTATAAGAAATTCTAGCCCTTAAAGTGAACACCAGTTACTTCATGGCTAATTTCAAATGTATATAGGTTCATAAAAAATAAGGTAAGTGGATAGTGGTATTTTACAAAAGAACTGAAATAGGGTGAGCAAATAATTCTTATGTAAATCTTAGTAATTAGGTACTATGGAAAATAGCCCAGATCTAGCTGTGTTGCAGTCATCTATGTCTCTGCAAAAATATGACCTTCACATCTCAGGAACCTTCCCAACTTATTTTAAATCATTACAAAAAATCATAATAATAGAAAAGTACAGAAATAGTATTTCTGTTACTTTCTTCTCATTTTGAAGTTTGTTTGTTTGTCTTAACGTGCTCTAAAAAATTGAGTATAAATTCTGTGAGTTTGAAAGTCACATGTATATAGAGCAATAATCAGAGAGTGGTCCAGAGAGTGCAAGACCTTAAAATCATCCTGAATTTACTGGTGGAGGGAACACAGGAATCAAAACACTAGGAAAATGTAACAAGAATTTGCCCTCTTGCAGTCCCTGTTTGGATTACGGTACCTCATTCCTGATACTGTGCTGAACTACTGACTGCTTCTTGTATAAGGATTTGAATAATGATCCAACTGTCTTGATACACTGAACAAATCATAGGACCATTCAGGATAGAAAGGACCAGGTCTCTAGCCCAAGCTCCTGTTCGGAACAATGCCAGTACTGAATTCAGACCAGGTTGCCCAGGGTGCTGCCATATCAAGTCTTGGAATGGCATATAATACTATTTATTATATATGTACATAATATATAATATGTAAATACACAATATCGAATAGGATGAGTATTCCACAATGACTATGAGCAACGGGACCCAGTGCTCAATTATCCTTACATGGAAATTTTTTACCATATATCTATTTGGAACCTCTTCTATTTCAGTTTATGACCACTAAGCAGAAATTAATAATAATAAAAAGCATTCTTCATTTTCTTGGCTGTGCAAAAAGTATTTGAAAAATCAAGATTCCTCCTCCCTCCTTCCCTCTTTTTTTTTTTTTTTTCTCTCTGCATTATCCCTTAGGTACAACACATATGTTCTCCCACCTTAGCATTAAAACAAAATAAGAGTGAACAGAAATTGATATAGTCTACTGATGATAGCAGTGGACCTTCCCAGCATCCCTTCCCCACAATATCAAACAAGCTGGTGATAGAGGCAGAGTTCTCCCTGAGATGTCAGGGTATGTGAAAAATTGGTATGTTCTTATGGCATATTATAATAGGTCTTTTCCATCAGAAAGACATTTTAATCAATGTATTGTTAAATCCACTGACTTTCCATCTACTGTCCAGAAGGGTAAGTTGGCATGATTTATTCTCCAATGTACTTGGATGACATTTTGTCTACTAAAGCGTAGGATTCACTGGCAAAGGCATTATTATTCAAGTAAAAGAATATTGTAACAAACGATTACAGTTTTGATAGAGGACTGTCAGCTGTACTTGTATGTACTTGAAAAACCTCTATTATGCTTAAGTAAAGACAATAACACTGGTCCTATCTTGCTTAGAAAAATCATTGTACTTCCTTGAAATAAATGGGTTTCTTCTAAAGAAAACAAACAAAATATGCAGGAAGAAATTAGTTTTGAAATTGTGTGTAACATAGCAGAGTGAGAATATCAGAAAAAGGTGTGGATTACATGATGGCACAGCTCAAGCTAGTATATTCCTTCACATGCTCAAGGAGACTCTACTCCTATATTATTAGATTTGCTCCTTACAATATTTATTGATGTCGAGTGCAGTGTAGATGAAACTCTGCAGTAGAGTGTTAAGCTTTGCAGAATTATAGTTCCTGGTGTGCAAAGTAGAAAGGAATAATGAGTTAATGCTTTACTCTGTAGTATATTTGAGAGATACAAAAATAAGAAAAAAGAGCACAGGCTGCATACATCATGTAAGGGTATAATTATGGAAGTTAATATGCAGGGAAGACACAAGAATCACAGTCCTGAAAATCCCATGAAGCCCAGAAATGCATTATGTTCTAACAGAGACCAACAGATAGACATGGAAATAAGTAACAAAACAACTACCTGGTGAGGCACCAATAGAGTCCTCTTCAAAGAAACAGAAGCATCACTGAGATAATCCCTGATTTAGTCTTTGACAAGTTGGCATCTTAGCATTCTCCACTGCGTGAGCTATTATGTGCTGACTTAAGCATGGAAGTTGTAAAACTGGGGCATGACTACATATTTCATTACAGTCTCTTATTTTACAGTTATGAGAACTGGAGTATGTGCATGTGTAGATATATATATATATATATGTGTGCATACACATATTTATATGTATATATATACACAGCTAAAAAGAAAGGCTAACTTTGAAACGTTACACCCTGAAAAATTATGTCATATACTAGATCAAAACAAGAATGGACAATGTTTTACAGTGAATAGGTCCAGAAAACCCCGGTTGCCCTGTGTTGACGGTGTAATTTGGTTCAAAATATATATATATATTTTCAACCAGTCAACCATCTTCATGCACTAGCACAGACCAGGTTGTACAAACTAAGTTAGCAGTAGATGGAGTAGATGGTGAGTAGCTCACATCATGAGCGTTTCTGTCTGATGCTTGTAATGAGGTCAGAAAGGTTTCAACACTCATGTGTTTGGATCAAACCATCTTTTTTTCTGAATGCAGACATGAAAGAAAAAAGCAATCTGTAATACAGAGCAATATTTTTGAATCAACTGAAACAGTAAGGAGATAACACACAAATTTAACCTTTAGATAATAATGATAATCATGTTTGGAAACATTGAGCATGATTAAACTGGTGTGCCTAGAGCATATGGGGTGACATTAAGTAGAAAAGAGCTCCATCGCATTGAAATCATATTTAGGGATGGAAAAAAAACAAACAAACAAATAAAAAAAACACACACAGATAAATCCTTGCTTTTGGACAAAAACCTTTACTAACATTTTTTTTTCATTGACAAAGGAAGAATAGTTCTCTGTATCTTTGAAGTAGTTTGAAATTGCTTAGGTTTGCCCATTGGATAACAAAGTGTCTCATCCTGTTTTCCAAGTGCTAGACTATGACCCGTTCTGTGTGACTGTCTTTGCTCTTCTCTCTGTTGCCTGATAACTCAGCAATGACAGGGGGAGCTCACAGCAGAAAGGAATCTTAAAAAAGGCTTCACAAGTTAACTGCAAACCAAGGAAGAAAAAAAAAGCAGAGTGGGAAGATGGAGAGACAAATGCAAGGAATAAAGAATAAGTGGGAATAGAAAAATGAGAAGGGGAAAATTCAAGGAGCATAGAGAACACAAGGACAGAGGGCAATAATTTATAAATTTTGAAAGGAAGCAAGGATGGCAGATGGACGGAATACCCATTTTTTTGGTTTAGTTTCCTGTTTACTCTTTCTCCTCCCTTAAATCTCAGATTGCTGAGCTTTCACATCAATAAAATCAATAGCGATAGCCCTTCCATAAAATGGTGTATTTGCAACTCGTTGGCAGTGTTGCCGGCTGGAAGACAGTGAGTTATGCAGGGATATTGTTTAAGCTGAGATTCTTAGAGAAAACAACATATTTTAGATGTGATCTGATGTGATGCTAGAAATATGAAGTACCAATGTGCCTGTCGTATCCACAGTATGACTCTTGTCTTCTGCTTTTGCAGAATAGTGTCAGGCAGAGACACAGTGTCTCTGGGATCGGTGACTCCCAAAGGGAATCGAGAAATGAAAGATCTGATTCTTGGTCCAAAATGCTGAAAAGCAAGAAAGTAGGAAGGGAACATTTCTCTTCTCTTTTGAATGATAGTCCTGAAGATCTGCCTCTTCAGATTCTACTGGCACTATGTGAGAGAAAATGAGGGAAGAAAAATTTCTGATGCTGTCCACAGTCCTGCAAATTTGTTTAAATGGGTAATGTGGTAGCTGGCACTTGAGGTGGATGCTTCATTTGATGTCCTGCACCTGCAGACTGAATTCTCAGTTTGCAGAAATTTAGATGCATTTCAGATTGTGGTTAGTATTTCTCCAAATGCGATAGCTATCTTTCTTTTGGTATTAGGAGAATTTCTGTTTGCACATGGCCTGAAAGGGAAAAAAAAAGCATTAAAAATTGAAGTACTTAATTGAAATACTTTCTTCCAAACATAGCTTCTGTATTGCCTTTTTTTTTCTTTTGATATACTGAAGAAAGAAGTTGCAAATATGTCTGAACTATCTAACTCTCGCTACTAAGTGAGAAGGTAATGTTCAGTTGTTCAAGAGGTTTAGAAAGAAGATTTAGGAAAATTTAATTTCCTCAATTTGTCATAGTGAGAAAAAAAAAGCTAATGAAGTAAAAAAGTCTTTTTCAAATCTTAGGAAGTTTAAAGACTTTCTAGTGAAAATGGCACATAACTTTCTTTTGTAATAGTAAATTACAGCTGGTCATTTTAACCCTAAATCTACCGGCATTAAATATATATATTTTTTCTTCTTTTTATTTATAATTGTTTGACAGTGACTAAAGATGAGTGATGCTTTTTTTAAAGGATCAGAAATTATATTCCTCAAACTTCAGTCTTTAAAATCATGAAAGAATTGTAGTTTTTTTTTAAATAAATAGTATTTGAATCTAGAGATATATCCTTTAAATACTGGATGCTGAAAGATAATGGTATCTCCATTATCCATTATCCATTCAGTATTCCTAAGATAGTAAAAAAGAATATTTCTGCATTAACATAAGAAGAATACATAACAAATATTTTAATATTTTTATCATCACTAGAATGTTCACCTATCCATCTCAAAATTAGCATTACTTTTGTTCACTTTAATGTATTTTAAATTAAGCAAAATAAGTATTTACAGCAATACTTTCCATCACCATTAAAATGAAGCCAAACTATTGGAAGAAAGGTATTTTCAGATATAGTATGTTATTTTAGGATAAGTTAACAGAATTTCCAAATTATTTGTAATGCTATTTGTATTAACCTTTTAAAACTAAATGTCATATCACAAAATTTGTCTCTGAAATATTGTAACAGATTTATAATATATTTATAATACGTAGAGAAACTTTTGAGGTACACTTATAGTATACATTGTAGTATTTCTTGTATGCCACACTTTTTTCAAAAATTACTATTTTTACTGTTCACATTGGATAACTTTTTACTGAGGATTGTGCTTGTCAAAGTGAAATTTATTTATAAATAAGAGATTCATAATATAATACTTATTTATATATATTTAACAGATTTATATCATTCATTTAAAGCACCTTGCCTGCCTGACATTTGTAATTCAGAACAGCATTTTTTAAATCTCATGAGTTAGCTGCTTAAGGTCATATTAATATGTGTTGGGAGCAGATTTACCAAAACACTGAAAGATACAGGTGTCTTGTTTAAATACTTGCCGAAAAAAGGTATTGAATATTGTAGCAGTTAAATTTGTCACTTAATTCCAGTTTCCAAGTGATGTGTTTTCTCAGTATAAGCAAGATGTCTACTGTATGTAAGAATAAGCAAATGTGGCTGTAATGTGTAAAACAATTTAGTACATGCCTTAGGGCGTATGAGCATACTTCCCTCGATGTGGTCTCATTCCTAGCTGAAATTACTTCTGATATTTTAGGCTTCAGCGGGTTGGTGATGGCCACTTTTAAAGCTCGTTATCTTCCACTTACGTTATTCTATAGAATTCTAATGATTTTTTAATGCATAGAAATACTGCATTCTTTCCCATATGTCTGTCAGCTTATCAGCCCAGATCTTGCCTCTGCTTCTATAGGACTCTTTTAATTACATTATTCCAAATCCTGTAGTGGCTTCTTGGTCAAGTAATCCACTTTTCTAATTAGTTACCATCTGACTACCCTTAGCTTGTTATCAGCTGTGACTGTCATCTCTGCGATCTGTCCTGTGGCTGCTGGGGTTTCCCTGTGCCAAGAAGGAGTGGAGCCAGCAGCATGAGCACGGCTGGTTCCCCATCAGCTCGTGTGGCCTGGCGCAACACACTGCCAATGGCAGAGGTGCATGAGCTGAAGGACAAGCTGCAGCTGCCAGATCCCAGTTATTTTTGTGGAGGAGGCATAACTGCAGGAATCTGTAGTTCTTCCATGTGTATATTACTGTAAGTTGATGTCAAGGTTTAAACCTTGACATAGCCGAAGGACCAGAGCACAAAGGAATAGCCGAAGGACCAGAGCACAAAGAATAATGGCCACCTTGCAATGCAGAAGTCATATCCTGCTCTTTGGGTGTGTTTGTTTCAAGCAGCAAAACCTGCAGAGTGAAATGTGAAAATAAGGATTATGAATCTTTGAAGCAAGTTGTTCATGCTCATTTCCCAGAAGTCGTTTAGCATAAGTGCATAGTTAAGTGATTATCACTTATTTGTTATGTTTTTGAGTTTTTGAATAAGTAAGCTTCCCAGCTGTTTCAAAAATATGCCATCACCTACAGTTTCTTCCTTATTAGTGCCAAGCTACATATATGTCTTCACGTATTTCTTCAGCTACCATTAATAATAATAATATCAATAGTAAAAATAGTTTAGTACATTGTGAGGTATGAAATGCTGCATTACTACATGGCAGGCTAACAATTACTTTCAATAAACAGTAGATATGAATGGATTTTACATGGCTTTCATTCTCAGCTATAGGTTAAACTTTAGAAGTGAAAACTGCAATCTATTGATATTATGTTAAAGTGAGGAACCACAGAAATGGTGTTTAATCTTTTCCTTCATGATGCACTAATCAGAAACTTTTATTAGCCAAGGGACAGCAGATTTACTAGCCCTCGTAAGCATTAAGCAACTGTACTCAAAACTGCTGAACTGACAGAGCTGAAAAGGTTCAAACCTGAGCTTCAAATTTATATTTAATCAGTCCATTTATCTATTTAAAAGTCCTTTTTCTCATTCTTAGCTTTGTGATGATGAAAGACATACCTGGTTTCCATGAGAGCCCTGAAATTGGGCTTGCAATCATAAAAGTGTATGCTCTTCAGCTGCAGTGCCCTGCAAACCATCTGCAGAAAGAACTTGGTACATGAAGCAGCACTCAACAGGCAGCGGCATCAGCTGACTTTGTGGCTTTTAGAAGGAAGGCTTGGGAATTCCGATGTCCTCAACTGCTCGGGTAAAGATCCAGCTAAATAAAGCCCAATAAAAGATAAAATTTGGTAGATGGTGAGATCTATTACTCTGTAAAACATAGGTGGTAGAGAATGCAACAGCTGATACAGATGTGTAGGGACCACATTCTGCATGGTTCACAGAAGAAGAAGGGATCGTAGTCTATTAATCTTTCATCTTCTGTCTTTACTCTCAGTAAATCTGCTATATCACAATTCTGTCAATGTCTTTGAACTTACAATTTGTTTTCACTTACTTTGCTAGTGTGTTTTCAGCTCTTTTTGGGCTGTTCTCTTAGTGAGATAGTAATGTTGCTGCTGTAAGGAGTTACTTCAGAATAAAACAATACCTTTATTAACTCCATCAAATGCCCTCTATTTAAATCTAAACATATTGCTTTCAGACTTTGAACTAGAAAAAAATGCAAAATGCTATTAGAGAAGAGGGATTTTAGCATTATGAGACCCACCATGCCCACCAGTGGCATGCTTACCTTTGCTCTATAGTGCATGGAAATGTAGACCCAACAAATTGGCAAAGCAATAGACAGTTTCACCCAGCCAGTACAAACTAGCTCCAAAAAAAATGGTGTAACTGGCCCTACAAGCTACTGTAATGAGTCATTATACTCTAATACTGTTTACTGTTGATGTTTCTTAAAGAAAAGGAGCTTGATAGAAGTGAAAGGTGTTTGTACAGATCCATTTCTGACCTGAGCAAAGCTCATTGCTACTTTGGGGCTGGTAAAAGGATTTGAAAGACAGTAGACATTATGGTCTGCCACCTGAAAAATTAGCAGTGGTGACTTCTTTGATGGCAGCAGGTACTTGGATATTTTCTTGGGATATCATGGTTGAGGAAAGGGCATAAATGCTGTCTTAAGCTAGTCCTCATTGAAGATAAAATGAAACATATGAGTTTCTATAGAAAGTGATACTTAGCTGAATCAGAAGAGACTGTACAGATAGCTAGACAGATGTTCTTCTCAAGTTCTGATGACAACTATTGCAAGACTGCATTTTAGAAGGACATTCATTTTAAAAAATAAACCCAACAAAACAAAATAAAAGAGCAGTATAGATGGCATCCTGTAAAGATAAATGTAATATTTTTGTTTGGTATTTTTGTTTGTTGTTTATTTTTGCTGTTGCTTCATGTATATATCTACAGAGGGAAACACTCTTGCTCCAGATTGCTCATATGTTCTTGAAGATTCTTAATGAGAACAGGGGAGGTTGCTTTTTATAAACTCATCCAATTTTATGCTTTAAATTATCTTAAGATAAAAAAAGAAAAAGAGAGAGAAAGCACTTATGCCATGTCATTGTAAAGCAGTTAAAAGGAAGTAGCACACGATCTGCATTTAAAGACAAAAGCGAGTGAATGAGTCATGGAAAAAAATGCTGAGAACTTTGTCAGAAAACCTTTCAAGCGTGTCCAGCTGCATAAACTTCCAGATATCTCCCGGATTCATGCCGACTTCCTTACAGCCTGGAAAGGCTGGGTTAATCTCCACTCCAGGTGGGAGCCCTAAGCACAACTGCTCAGTACGAGAGCACCATCTATCGCCTCCCCTGGAGCCTCTCTGGCCATGGCCAAGCACAACCAAACCCAACATCTGGCTTTGGGAAAGGTCAATGAGGCAGAGGAGAAGAAGAATATGAAACAAGTGGCCATAAAATATTAACCACAGGCTGACAGATCACATTTTTTGTTTCCATGCAGTCATGCTAGAAACACAGCTCTGCTCCCTTGCATAACCCCGGAGTGAGCTATCTTAGTTAAAACTCTACATGAGTATAACAAATATTCCCATTAAATGCTCAGGGATGCCTACTTGTTAGAGATAATTATTTAGAATAAATTAGTAGGCAATCATGACGAAAAGTGGGTGAAGAGAAATTAGGATTCAAAATACATTTCTAATTGTTTCAAACTGGTCAAAAATCATTGACTGCTAAATTAAATTTAAAAATTTCTAAAAAGCTACTGATTGGAATTAATTAATATACTCTAGGATATAATTGGAGGAGAAGGAAAGGGAAGAATAAGGGAAGCCTTGTAGACTGGGTGATTTTTTATTTTTCTTCTCAGCTGAAGATGGTTGTACCTCATGTAAGATAAATTAACAGACAGTTGAACTCAATCATTGCATTGCTTCAAGTGGAAACTGCCTGTAATGATGGGACAGCAAAATTGCAAAACATTGCCATCCTGAAGAATTCCTATGCTGTATTTAATTTATCGAAATATAGAGTCATTTGGGTAGATGTGTATCAGCAAATATGATTTCATTTGTAGTATAGTAAAGATTCTAAGATGGAACTGGACACCGACTAGTTGCCTTAGTATGTAATAAAATTGTTATATAAATTCACTATTCATTCCAAATTTTGCTCTGTTGCAAACAGAAATTCTAAGGTAGAGTTTCTAGTATATATTGTGCAAAACCTATTTTTTTAACCATATATCACTGTTTCAGTATGAACAGAATAGAATTCAAGAAATCAGTCTTTCTTTGTTTTGTTCATCATAGTTTTCCATATTTCAAGTTGAGTCATAATTAGAGTATTCTTTTCTATATAATTTTCTGTTTTCATCCTTTGTGAAAGTATATGTGTTTAGCCTTCTTAATCTAGTTTGTAGTTTTGCATATTTGACATCTTCTTGAGAATACTGTGTGGTTTGTTTCTATAAAACTTCAGGTGAATTCAGATTTTCATGTATCATTATATTTTACCAGTGACTACGGTTTATTTGTCTGTTTGTATAAATGAAACAAGCAGTATACTCCGTATCTATAATAAGCCTCTGAACAGAGAAGACTAAGAAAACAGAAGATTCTTTAGAATTCACAGTTTTGCTACCTACAATAAAAGAATTGTATGGATGGCTTTTAAAATTATTGTGTAGACTAGCTTCTTCAAATTATTAACACAGTAAGGAAGTTGGATTATGGCAAATGTGATAGTCATCTATTCAAATACAATCTCCAGAGCAATGAATCAAGCAACTTTATAAGTACTGTGTTCATATTAAAATTCAAAAAAAATAGAAACAGCATGGAAAATTAAATGTTTGTATTGTATTATTAAATCTGAACATTGTTACTAATTAAAAAAAAGAGAACAGTAGGCTCAGACAATAACTCCTAGCTGAAAAGAGAAAATTTTACAAGGAACCTTTTTGATTGCTTTGAAGTATATAGTCAATGGAGTAAGTATCTTTTCTTTCATCCTCCCTACAGATTATATAAAGTATTCTTGTTCCAGAAAAATGCATACATACTACCCTGCAGTTTCAGCAGTTAGCTACAACATATCATAAAACAGGGAAGTCATAAACTATCTTTGTTACATTTCTTTGGGGAATTTAGGACCAGAACTACTTACAACAAGCTGAAAGAATTTCCTTGACATATCATAGGTCTTATTTTGAAGCAATAATATGAAGGCTGAGAGGGGACGTGATCACTGTCTATAAGTACCTCAAGGGAGACAGTGAGGAGGATGGGGCTGGCCTCTTTTCAGTGGTGGCCACTGACAGAACAAGAGGAAATGGCCACAAACTGAAACACCAAAAGTTCCACAGGAACTTAAGGGAAAATTTCCTGACAGTGAGGGTGACAGAGCCCTGGAACAGGCTGCCCAGAGAGGTTGTGGAGTCTCCTTCTCTGAAGATCTTCAAAACTCACTTGGATGCAGCCCTGTGCCATGTGCTCTAGGTGACCCTGCGTGTGCAGGGGGGTTAGACTAGATGATCTCTAAAGATCCCTTCCAATCTTAATGATTCTATAATTTTCGTAATTTCATTTTAAAAAAAAAAAGAAAGATAGACTGAGGAATCTCCTTTCAGGGTTTTAATTCTGAGTTGGCAGCTGAGTAAATGTTTTTGTTGCCAGTGAAGCAATCAGCTAATTCTGAATATAGTGAGTAGAGCAGTTGGCTACCTTGTATAATTATAAAATAGTATGGTGTAGTAACTGAAGAATAGTATATAATTCTCCATATTTCAAAGGAAATAGAAAACAGAGAAGACCAGACTAGTAGTCCATCCAGTCTAGTATTTTCTCTTCAATATTGTCAAAGATAATATGTTTCAGAGAACAGTGTGGCAGGCATATTCTCAACAACCCAGAGCATATTTCTTTTTATGCTTGTCACACTTTGCAGCTTGAAACAAGAAGCTTCGATCCTTCATCCTTCAAGTCATAACCATCGCTCTTTCGGGCACAAGGCAATCTTTAACTGACAAGAGTACAAAGATATGTTTTAAGAAGGCAGATTACTCCATCACTTACTACCAGGGTATGTGGTATATTTCTCTAAAGTATTTGGCCCTGGACAATGTCAGAGACAGAGTGCTAAACTAATAACAGGTCTGCTTCAGTATAAGAAGTCATGAAAAAGTACAGATAATCCAATGTATGTAAAGCATTTCCAGTTTGTAGTTTAATTTAATAGAGAATTTAGAGAAAATCTCTAAAGAGAGAATTTCTCTCTCTCTCGTAATTTTCTCTCTTGTAGAGATTTAATTCCAGCTGAAAATATGTGTTAAAGCTAACTGATTGCACTTGTAATTCATTTTATACTTTATATATTTATATAATATTGGATTTCATATGCTTCATGCAAGATTTGAAAGTATTCATTAATACATTTTTGCTGGAAGTCAAATTCTGGGTTTCATTTATTCTCAGAGATGAGTTTGTTAAGAGAAAAAGCTTTGAAATTATTAGTATTAATATTTTTCCTTGTCTGTGTATTAAACTGAGAAGAAAATTGCTTGAGGTCTACTCCACCATAACTTCCTATATATTTGTAGCATGTGTTTCAGCTTTCACTCTTTTATTTTAAAAATGCTGGTCTTAAAACTGAAAATAATAATTGGTATTTTCTACAAAATACTTTCTATAGACTAGTAAAAATTGGGATGGTTCAATTTCCTAGTTGGTAAATCACTGCTCTGTGTCCACTAAGTCATTTATCATCCACTTGTCAGCGGAAAAATGGGGATAGTGGTATCTAACTCACCTACATAGTGATAAATACACTAAAGCCCGGTGATTTAGGATCATCTGATAAACAATTTGAGATCTATATAAGCAGCAGGTAATACTTCTGCTATATTTACTAGTGGCATTAAATGTGGCCAGTGTCTCAGTTTCTTTTTAAGTCAATTTTCTGTCTCCAATTTCTTCTCTATTCCATTGCTTTATAGTACTGAGAATTACTGTGTTCTGTGGAAATATTCTATGTGGTGTTGAGGAGGCAGAGTGTGTTGAGGAGGGAGAGTACCCCAATCCCTTGAAATACAATCATCTTAATCCCGCGTGGTTTTCTCAGTCAAAATCTCTTATTTATGATGCTTCGCAAGACTTTGACCACCAGAAAAGTCAAACATATTGATACCTTATATGTGTTTAGGGCTGCAGCATGGATCAGATTCAACCTTAAGGATCAACCTTAATCCCTCTTACAACTTTTTGTGTATATGTGTGTTCATAGCCTTAAGGATTTGAAGCCCAGAAAAGGTCATTGGATCATTCAACCTGATTACCTGTCCACCATAAATCTAGTAAAGCTAGTATTTCACTAAACCCTATAAATTTTGCCTGACAACTGTATGACTTGTGGTTTGGCTAGCAAACATTTCCCAGAAAGGCTCTAGTTTTGAGTTTAAGCCACCAGAAAACAAGATTTTCCATGAAATTGGTATGAATTACAGGAATTTAGGGCAGGGGAATGGAGTTTTTTTTTTTTTTTTTTTTTTTTTTTTTTTTTTTTTTTTTTAATATAAGCAAATACACAAACACAGAATGAGAATTTTCACCAGTATGATTTAACTGGGCTGTTATGTACCATGATGCTGTAGCACTTCAAACAGGTACACTGCAAACCTTGAGGAGGGAATGATATGATTATAGCATTACTCCAAAAATTCCAGTTTGACCCTTGAATAGGAGGGAATATCATTTGTGATATAGGCCCATCTATGTTCAAAACTGAGTAGTATGGAATATATAGAATATTGAATAAATGTCTGCTGTAGGTATCCTTGCCATATGGACGTACTAGACTCTCATAAAAACATAGGCCTTCCTTGATCATTTGTATAGTGTCACAACATCAGTGCCCAAATAATTCTAAACTGCTATTGTTTTCCGTTAGACATCTGATGCTTGAGGTGGCTGTTCTCACTTTTGTTTACACGCTGTTAATTATTTATTTTAAGAATGCATTCTTATGTGACATACTGTCACTGACCTTTTGTCTATGTTTTCTAGTTTTCAAATCTTCCTATGAGTCCACCAAAACCACAGATCACTGCACTAAGCTTGCTGAATAGACTGCAGAGAACTTGAATAAATGTTCAGCATTTTGCACCAAAGGATAGCCTAACTCTCAATACTGACTCAAACCAATGTGCTGTGTACAGAATAGCAAAAAAAGTTTAAATGCCCTTTTCCATGGAAAATACATCTGCATTCTGCTCTCACTCACTTGTATGCAGCAAAAGAATATGAATGTCTGTGTGAAATTTATGTAAAAATGGTGTCTCTGCTGTGATGCTGCCTCAGTGCATTGAGCAGAATAAGCAGCACAGCTCAGCTAAGGAACACATGTCAAATGAAGCAAGAAAAATACTGGCGCATGTGGTGATGGTTAAAATAAATTTTTGTCTTGCTGTTTCAGTCCTAACCTATTTAGAAAAGTTTACCGGAATGCTGCTGACTCTTCTCAGTTCTTGCATTATACTCCACTATCAAAACTGCTGGATGGCTTTGTTATGACAATATGCTATTAGAGACACAGACCCATCTATTTTTTCAAAAATTTTGACGTTTTAAGAAGTATAATTCTACAGTTTCCGCTGTCATGAGACATTTTCAGTACTAATGGATCAAATCCTTTTTTGGTTTAAAGGTGCTACTTCTGACATAGATTTATTATCATTTATAGTTTTAAAGACCTCAGCCAGTAGCCCTGTGTAGGCACTTATTGAAACTTGCTCTTTCTTCTAATTATCATTGGTTGAGGGAATAAGTGACTTCTCTTTAACAGTTTGGAGATGTTTTATGCATTGGAGAAATTTCTCTCAATGGCTTTCCTGGAATGATCTGCAGATTTGTTACTTTTGCATTTGCTTGGCAATTTTGAGGAACTATACAGAATACATTTTTACTCTCTTCCTTTACAGAGCACACATGAAGTATCTGAAACATTAGTGTTATTTTTTCTCTTTTTATGCACTTGTAGTCTGTGTAGAACTTCACATAACTGGATTTGTCTGTTTTGAAAAATATTACTTTTTCAGGTATATTTTAGATCTTTTTCAAGAGTTTTCTACCAACTGCAAATTCTTTTGATGATTCTTCCTGATCATTCATTGTGCTTTTCAGAATGGCCTCTCAGGAGGTTATATATTGTGTCTGTGTAATTTTCTGTGTCAGCATACAAATATGTGCGTGTATATGCATGCATTTATATGCGTATGCATATGTATGGATGTATATAGACACCTGCACTGGTACAATCACATGCAAAGAGACACAGAACCCCTGGCTTCCAGAATGCCTTGCCTTAAAAAAAATATCATCAGACACAGCACAATTTTACTTCTATTATCTTTTCAAGGTCTCCAGCTCTTATGACACTTTAAATCAAATGTACAGTAGTATCCGTTCACCACCGTGACAAAGTTTTTTTTGTCTTTGCAAATTGAAGCTCATTACATTTGTGCTGATATTCTCTCAGCAGGTGGTCGATGTCAATTAAGTTTTGCTTCTGTATTAGGAAAGCTGCTACATATTAATTTCATTTCTGCTACAGAGCTCTGAATTTACGAAAAAACTGTGAGTAGTTTTCTATCAGGTAAACTTATGACCAGCTTCACAGGAGCTGGAATCATCATATGCTGACTAACCCAGGTTTCTCACTTGTCCATATGTTTGCCTCATACATGATAGCTAGGTTCTCCTTTCTTGATTTTGCCTGCCTGTTGCAAAAGAAAGACATCTCCTCTTGCCACAGCTGTTTCCAAACATTGGACAAGCTGAACTTATTGTAACAGGTACATGCACAAGATAATCCAGAATGATTTGAGACTTGGATCATGTCCCCTTGCATGACTTAACTTGCTCTTACCGTCCAGAAAGTCATTACAGAGTGTCGAGTCAGATAAAGTTTTAGCTCTCTTCTTTTGTCTTCTGCAAATAACAGCCCTGATGTCAAGAACACACTCCTGGCTGCCTGCATCTGTCAGACAGAGCCCCAAACCCTGTTCTTAACTCTTGAATAAGACATTTGTTAATCACACCATATTCAGATGGAAAAGACTCCAGAATGTGATGTTATTTGAAAAAATACCCAATTTCACTCCCAGCATCTGCCATAACTGATATATTTTATATATATAAAATTATATATATATATATTTTATATATATAAATATATATGTGTTGTATTTATAAAACATTTATAAATATTTTATTTATTTCATTGTTTAGGTATTCGACTATTACAATATTGGCAATTTAATCTATTGAGGCTAAGGTAATACCCATAGAAATGTCCCTTAGTTCCTGCTGGAATGTGCATTTACATCACCGGTGACTACTGAGGGTGTATCATCAAAATAATGAAACACAAGGAATCAATGAGAATGTACCACAAGTTAATCAGAACTAATTTTTCCACTGGAAAGTGGGAAGAATATTCTGTGGAAAATTTTTTTTTTTTTTTGCAATATTGCTTATCTGAACTTATACAGTACTGTGTAAGTTAAGTAGCTCCCAAATTGTTATTAGCACTGTAAAATCATCTGTCATACTGACAGGTTTAATGCACAGTGGGCTGCACTAGAAAGAGAAAAGAGAGGGAAGGATGGAAGAAGAGATTACAATCTAGAGATGCAATTAGCCTTCTAGAAAACAAGTTTAAGAATTATATAACACATTCACTAACACACAAGGTCATGAAATGCTGAGGCTGGGAGGCACTTCTAGAGAGTGCGCTGTCCTATTCCACTGGTCAAAGCAGGATCACCTAGAGCAAGTTGCTCAGGGCTGTGTCTAGCTAGGTTTTGAATATTTCTACAATCTCTCTGAGCAATGTGGCCCAGTGCTCCACCACCCTCATGATGAAGAAGTGGAATTTCCAATTTCATGTCAAGCGTTTATGAACATTGATCAGATTGCTCTTGAGTCACCCCTTTTCTAGGCTGAGGAGTCCCAGCTTAGCGTCTGCTCATATGAGAGATTCTCCAGTCCCTTCATCATCTCCATAGACCTTCTCTGGACGTGCTCCAGGATGTCTATGTCTTTTTTACACTGGAGAGCCCAGACATGTACCCAGCCTTCTAACTGTGGCTTCACCAGTGCTGAGTGGAAGGATGCCATTCCCTGAGCTGCTGGCACCGTTCGACCTCATGCAGCTCAGGATACCATTGGCTCTGCCTCAAGGGCTCCCTGCTGGCTCACGTCCAACCTGTTTTCCACCAGGACCCTGAGGCTCTTCTCTGTAGAGCTGCTCTCCTGCCAGTAAGCCCCAGCCTGTAGGGGTGCCTGTAGGGGTGCCTATTCCTCCCCAGATGCAGGACTTGGGGCTTCCCTTCGGCACAGCCCTCTGGCTTCCTGCCAGTTTTGTGCAGTCCTGGCAGTGCACTCTTCTCCATCACCCAGGCCATTAATGGTGTGAAACAGTATTAGCTCAGTATATTTTGCTCAGCCAAGGTGTGTACGATACAGTAAAACTAAGAGCTGTATGGCCATTGTTCCTGAAAAGAATATTCAGATCATTAGATTGCAGAAAGTCTGTCTCCCATCTTGCCTTATCAAGTCGAAATACTTCAGTGATTTTTTGCAATTTCTTATCCATTTCTCCATTTTTTGGGAAAATTCTTCCCTAAGGCTAGGAAAAACCTAGTGTCAACTTGGAGAATTAATAAAACACAAATTATTACTTTTTAATGGTTGTAATGATATCTTCATTTATGAGAACTTTAAATAAAGTAATTACAGCTCTTTGTATTTAATCTTGTTATTTCAAGCTTCATGTTGCGTATATTTCAAACTTCTATCTGAAACTACAAAAAAATAGAAATTTAGCTTTAAAAATATCAGATTATCATAGTTTCTCTTTCTGATTTTTTAGAAAAATATGCAAATAATTTTGAGATTTTGCAGGATATGCATGATGAGCATGAATCAACTGAAATAATGAATTTTGTTCACTGTTGATTATATGTAGGATTTCTTTTATTTTTCCAGACCTGGACTATACTTACTGTTTTTTTAGGAATTTGTTTCTTCTTCCTTTCTTCCTTAAAGATTGGACCTCTTTACATCAATAGCTTTAAAAAGTGTGTGAATTTTCATTAGATGGTCATCTAAAAGGGACATTTTTGCCAAATGCCAAATGATAAAGGTAGATGATTATAATTTATGTTAGCTTCCCTTTTCAAAGTTTGGTTGTCACCCTATTTTTAATCAGAAGACTTTTACTTTTGAGCTCTGTTCTGCAAAGTGCTGTAGGCATTCTGATGAAGTGATGGGTCCCCTGAGGACCCAGGAGGAGGGAGCATTTAGCACTTCGTTGGATCAGCTGCCTAATATGGATTTTTTTTCACCATTTATAGAACTGCATAAGTACTCTTCTTCTGTATCCTTCCAAGCTGGTTGAGACAGCTTGGTCTTTCCTGTATTGGTCTATTGTGCAATTATTATATTTGAGAGGTTTCTTTGCACAACGATATTTCTTTTTTTCTCGCTCTTCTCTATTTTATCGTCAACTGTGTAGTCATACAGGAAGAAAATAAACACATCCAGGAGCAGAAGTTTAGCCACGTTTTAAGCAACATGTTGGTACGCTATCTGCTAGAGCTCTTGCACTGAACTAAAATTCTGCTGCCAGCTTGTCAAATGGCTTTTCTTAGCCTTGCTCATACTGTGCAGAGTTCTTGGAGACTGAACATTAACAGAGGTATCTCCCTTTGCACAGGAGGATAATGAGGTAGGCGAGAGGGTGGTGACAAGGAGAGGGATAACAGAAGTAAAATGAAGTGTTATACATATCTGTAAATACTGTAAATGCTGTATCAAAAACTTTTATCACAGTGCTGCTTGTGATAACTGCTTGGGTTCTCTTTGCAGAAACTGTTGTTTCAGCTGCATGTATCATCTAAGTACACCGTATATTGCAATTTAATGTATTTATCACCCCACTGTTTATGGCAGAAAATCTTATTAGGAAATTGCCACTATAATAGTTCACAGATATTTGGTAATTAAGGATATGAAAGTATCCTAAATCAGTATTTAGGCAAACAGTACTTAGGTTTTCTGTCAGCATCCTAAAGAAGAGATACTTCAATAATCCTTCTTCAGGATGAGAGAGTGTTAAGAATGATCAAGGCTCATACAGTTTATCTTTGAGAAATCATGCCTTTCGCAAACGGGTGAAGCTCGACCTTAAAACTGGGTGGTTTTATTGTCTACCTGCCTATGCACTACGTAGAAGACAGCACCAAAATTATTCTTCTACCTTCCTGGCTATTTGCCTTTTTTTTTTTTTTTTCTAACCTATATAGTTCTTTACCTTTAACGGCTATTTTGTTTGTGCGCAGTGGTAGCATATACAGAGGAGAAGTGCAGGTGCTCTAGACCTTTGCTGATACAAATATTTATATCTTTACATCTATATCTACATCTTATGTCTATATTTATTTATATCTAAATTTATATATTTAGAGTTCTAAAACTGTTGGTTAAAGTGGGCCCATAAAGGTGATCAACTTCTTAGCAAAAAGAGCTTGGAGGAAGAGAGACCCAGATTTGTTCAGTTCATGGATGTCTTGACCAAAACATCTACTTTTCTTTTGTTTTGTTTTTAATCATTTAATCAAATGAAAGTAACAGTTAAACCTATCAGGCCCTGCTGGAGCCATTCAATTCTGTTGTCATGAACATATTACCACTCCTCCCCCCACCCCAGGAAATAAAATATTGGCCACACCACCAACCCATAAAGTGTGAGTGAGATTTTCAAAAGATAACAAGATGAATATATGCCTATGTAATTCCTTGTGAATCTGTTTCATCCCTCCTTATATCTGCACTCCAGTCAGTTTCCTTTCCTGTCTTTCCCTCTGTAAATTATAATGTAAGATTGGTCTTTGTCATAGTTCTGTAAAAAGAAAGGCCTACGGGGCTTGCATAACAATTATGTTTCCAAGTAGCCTGGTAAAATTGTATTTTGGATTAAATCTCAGGAATACCATTCAGCAATGACAACTGAAAGATCTATTATGAAGGATGGTTATAAATAGTATAGTGCACTGGCTTCATCAGGAAGAAGAATCTGAGCTGCTTGCATCAAGCTGTAAGAGAAATGTTGTGATTTCTAGACCTATGAAGTTTCACAAGCTTTTAGAAGGAGGGCAGCAAAATGACAATGTTTTTGCAATACATATTTATGAAGATAGTGAATTTGGATATATGAAAAAACAATACAAGAACACCAAAAATATATTCTCTGCAGCTAAAAAACTGTTGTGACATTATTTCATGATATGGTAAACATGTATGCATACATATGTGGGTGTGTCTGTATATATAAATATATGCTTGTATATTTAAGTTAGGATTTTACATAGGTTGTATGAGTCCTTTTCACTTCTTTTGGCCAAGCCTGGGTTGTCTTGTATGGCAGTAGATATGAGAGGATAACTTAACAAATAGTGTGCTGATTCTTCGTTTTTGCTTTTTTAAAAATTATTTTAAAATACATTTTTAGAAAAACAAAATCAAACATAAATGTAGACTCCTACTTTCCCAAATGGCGTCATTGTACGCCAAGTTTGAAGCACATTGGTATCCATTATGACCAATGATTTCTTCTGTCTCTCTCCTCTTTTTTAGGTCACAAATAATTGATAAATTTCACCTGCAAAGCTATTTTTTTCTGGCTTTAAGGTAGGAGCCCATGTGAAGTGCCTCTTTCTGATATTAATAAAGCTAAATTGTTGTTTTTGTGATTTAATCATAATTTTAGAGAAGGGAAAATGTCAGAACTATATCTGATTTTGAGACTCCATCAAGTCCACAAAACATTAAATAGCATTATAGATTTCTTCCTCCTTCACCATGTAAGCTACATGATTAAAAGTCATTCTTCTTGGACTTTTTTTACTCTACAGTTTTTATGACTCAAGTATTTTCCTCTTAGTATTAAAATTATGTGAAGAAAATTTGTACAAAGTCTTAGTGTAAAAGTCCACATAATTATAATTTTCAATATAAGATATATTGCTTTATGTATTCTTCTATGCATTACAGTGTTGGTGACAGTTATGTGTGGAATTATATTGAGGGATTTTCCTTTTAAGTAATCTCTACAGTGCATTAAAAATAGTTAAGAAAGGATAGGACAATTCACATTTTATATTGCATTCAGATTCCTATAAATTGATAGTGGTTGATAGTTCTTACCCGCTGCCTGGAGTCCTGTAACCATTTGAAATACAGTTTGTTTCTGATCCATACAATACTGATGTTTCTGTTCTCCACACTTCTTAGTAGTGGACCACAAGCCATTCAGATCAACTGTCATCTATACCTTATGTGCCATGGTTGGAGCCAGAATTCAATCTCTTGTGAATGGCTTACAGAGTAAATATGTAAGACTACAGAGCTATTACCACTATAACACTTGTTCTGTAGATAAATCTGAAAACTGAAAACTCGATTTCAGATGCTGTCAGACTGGCATGTTTCATGAACAGTAAATTAATTTGAAATAAATTTCCTTTTTTTTTTTTTTAAACAGACACAATGCTTTACATCATACCTGTGGGACTGGCAATATTTGTCTTGCATTAAAGAGTTTTAGAATCTAATACAATGAAAAGTGACATAGGCATAAAAAGTGAAATAAAACTGTCCAAGTCTTTTTAAATATGTCTCATGAGGAAAACAATCTTTCTTAGAAAAGCCATCAATAAACCATTTCAGGAGAAAGTACAAAACTATGCTTTCTGACCATATCTGATCCATATATAGTACTATCATAAACATTATATTGGCATCACATAATAAATCTCTCTAAAACACAGAAGTTTCGCCTTGAACATCCCCTACTTGAAAATAAATAACAGTATGGACCCCAGTAAGTCCAAACAAGAATATAGGAATTTTTTTATGTAGATACAGTAAGTTTGCAAGAAAATGTTTAATGGTAAGCCACAGCATGAATTCTTTGCTCAAGGGAATTAGTTCTCCCCATTTCTTTAAAAAAAATGTATAAAATTAGTTTTCTTTATACCTGCGTATGTGCATATTCAGATAGGATCCCCTGAATCTGGGTTTCAAAATGGGAAAGGTATGGGCTTCCTTCATCTATAAACTGATACTGTTTCAGTATCAGTTAGCAGAAAGACAAGTGTACACTTGAGAGACTGAGGAATATGATGAAGACTTTTTTAAACAAAGTTCTAGGAAGATAGTACAGAATTTGAAATCTTTAAAATCTTAGGGTTCCTTGGCTGGGCTCAAAATACTGTCGAAGTAGAAGCACTTCCATTCGCCTTGTGAGCCACGGCATAAAAGAGCAATTTTGTCAATAATAAGCAAAGTATTCACTTCCCACTCCTTTGTTTGTAAGTTTTCTTCCTACTTTTTTGTTGAAAGACCCATAAAATACTTATCTGTTCATATACAGGGGTCTGCTCATATGCATTTGTTTAAAATGCTTCATCCTACTTCTTTATGCAATAAGGGTATAAAAACATCCATAATATATTGCACAAGTGAATTTGCACAAATGCATTAATGTTCATGATGTGCTGAGATAAAATGTGTTGGAAGACAATATAGACATTCCTCATTTGGTTTTCAGCAGCACAGTCCAGGGATAAAGATAAAATCCCATTAGTATGGTACAATTATACTTTCTTATAACATCAACCTGGGACAATACTGTTGTAACTGGAGAAGGCCAAATCAAATCATCAAACTTTCTTCATTAGAAAACAGACATCCTCTCAAAGTTAAAACTTTTGTATAACACCCAATCACTTTTAATCAAAGGTTCTCTATTTATCTGTCTTTCTTGACTGTTGCAAAGCTGTAATTTTTGAGCACAGATTGAAGTCAGATGTTCAAAATGTGCAGTCTTCTTCCCTTGCTGTAGTATTATCATTTTATTTTTTAAAGTTAATATGAGGAACAGAAGCTGAAAAGAAGGAAAGCATCTTGGAGCTTTACATTTAATTTCTCATTTTATCATGACTTTTGTAAAGTCAACTTCTTATCTTGTCTGAAACAGAAACTTTTTTGTTGATCTCTGGTTTTATAGCTTGTATCTGTTCAGCGTTTTGTCATGCACCACTGAAATAAGACTTTTCTCCTTATTCTAGTATCTTTGTAGAAATGTTTTTTTCTTCATTCTACTTACTTTAGGTGATTTATGACCTATGATGTTAAGCTACAACAAAGTATTTAAATCATTTAGCAGTTAATTCTTCAGGACTGAGGCTCAATGTGACAGCTCTCAGCAAAGCATAAGTTTAATCAGTTTTCTTTATTTATTATTCTGTTTATTTTCCTATGTCCAGACTTTCTTAGTTCTTCAGTTTCCCCTGGCTATGGATCAACCAAAAATCATTCCAGGCCAATGATATGCAGTGTGCCCTCATGGCAAAGAAGGTCAATGGCATCCTGGGTTACATTAGGCAGAACGATACCATTGTTTCAGTAGAAGGGGTCTTTCCTCCTCTACACCTCTGGCTGAGGCTATCTCTGGAGTGCTGGTTCTAGGTCTGGACACCCCAGTTTAAGAAAGACATGTACATCCTGGAGCAAGTGCTGTGAATATCTGTGGAGATGGTGAAGGGACTGGAGCATCTCTCATATGAGGAGAGTCTGTGAGAGCTGGGACTATTTAGCATGGAGAAGAGACTGCTCCTGGGGATCTTATCAATGTATATAAATGTTTGAAGGGAAGGGCCAAAGAAGACAAAGACTCTTCTGAGTAATGTCCAGAGAAAGGAAGAGACAATGAGCACAATCCAAAATACATGAAAATTCACTAGAAATTACTGAGTTTCCATTCTCAAGATATTCAAAACATGAATGGGTATGGCCTAGGACATCCTCCTCTATGTGACCCTGCTTGGATAGAAGAGTTGAACTAGATTATTGCCAGAGGGGCTCTCTAATTCCAAGTATTCTGTGATATTTTAGCTCCTGATTGGACAGACCAAGACCAAATAATCAAAAGTGCTTGAGCTTTGGCAGAGCTCAGTAGTCCGGAAAAATGGGTTGTCAGGAACTACAAGGGGATTAGCAGCTGTAAAGCAACTTTGTAGAGAAGAACCTGGGAGGTTTGCGAAGTCAATATGTTGAACATGAGCCAGCAGTGTGCCCTGGAGGCAAAGAAGGCTGACAGTATCCTCGGTTAAAGCCAGCAGGTCAAGCCCCTTTATTCAGTACTGGTGAGATCACATCTGGAGTGCTGTCACCAACTATGGGCTGCCAGTCCAAGGCAGATATTGACGTTCTGGAAGGAATCCGCCAAGCTGACTAGGGACTGGATCATACAGCATAAAAGGAGAAACTGAACAAACTGGATTTGCTCACTCAGGAGAAGTCACCGGGGAGATCTTGTTACTGTCTTTAGTTACCTAATAGGAGGATGTAGATGCAGAGAAGAAGGAGCCAGACTCTTCCCCCAGATGCGCAACAAAAGACTGTGAATACCAGCTGCAACGAGGGAAATTCCAAAAGGATATCAGAAAAAGAGAGAGGAAAAAAACAAGTCATCTGAAGGGCAGTTACACACTGGAACAAATTCCCAGAGCAGTTCTGAAATCTCCATTCTTTGCTTTATTCAGGACTCAGCTGGACAAGGCCCCACGTAAACTACTCTAACACTGAGGTGAACAGACTTAAGGCAGGGTCATATCAGACCATCTATACTCAGTAGATCATCCCACATAAATTGTTTTGTGTTAAAAGAAAATCTAGTATCTTCACCTCCCTCCCATTTGGAATGGGGCTTAAGGAGTTGGCTCCCTACTTCTTAGTGACATTTAGGCTCTTGAGAATGAGGATAGTAAAAGGGTGGTAAGGTATAAGACTTAAAAAGCTAATTTAGAAATATTCTTCTCATATGCCAACAATGAATATTCTTGTCTATCCTTTAGCTTTCTTAAAAAAAAAATACCTTATTTAGCTTTATTAATAAATAGGTATCATCCTCTTTTGAAGGACTTCATTCAAATTCAAATTAAATTATATTCAGCAGTTCGTGTTATTATACAGGCATCAAGAAAAGAGACTGAAAAAATGGAATGCTAAATAAGCCTCTAATCCTCATTTTGTGGGAAAAAAAAAAGTCTTCTGTAGTGTTTTCTACTTAGGGTCAACTGTCAACTTTGAAACACTGTAGAAATGGTTTTCATGGTAATTGCAGCCCTTTTGCGTCTTGACAAAACTGTAAAGTGCCTAAAGAGGAAAGAAAACATAACATACTGAGAATTAAGCACATTTATTGGAACTTCCTATCCCTTATCCCTTGTAATTTCAGAAATTTATTTTATTATCATATTTCTCTCCATATAGCATTTAACTTAAAATAATTTTGTTGTAAATTGAGCTTTCCCTCTGCTTCAAGTCTATCTGCTTTCAAATAACAAGCACATCTGTCTGCATTTAGAAACATAAAAAATGCTTCACAAGATTTTTCCATTTGTGAGCTTCATTTGGCTTTATTCGTATTTTCCACCAAGTTCTATATATTTTTTTTATATTTAGATCTATACATTTTTAGCTGTCACAGGTTTCATCTTTTGTATGTGCTACCCAGCTATATTGCATATACCTTTGTTAAAAAGAATCTGTATTAAAACTTCTTTGAATTGAAGCCTGAAAATAACAAAATAACAAATCTTAATACTACTATTTTATTTTCCTAAGGTAAAGTGAACAAACTGTTCTGCGTTTGTCCAGCCTTGCCTGAGTACCATATTGCTGAAATGAGTGAAAAATAATAGACAAAGAATGAAATAATTAATAGATAAAATTTATTTATGGTTTAAAGAAAAGATAGGGGAATAAAGGAAGAGAATAAACATGTTTTATATATCTCTTTTGTTCTATATACACCAAAGGCAGACAAATTTAGCTGTTGGTGGCCAAAAAGCCCTAAGGATCTTGTGATATGTCATTCTGTTTGTCTCTAATCCTATATTCAACATTGTACTGAAGTCTGTTAAACATTGATAAGCTTTTTTTTTTATGCTGCAGGTCCTCTGAGACCATTGTATCTAAATGCTGTAAAGACCTGGATTAGGTTTATGCATTGTTGAGGTGGTTTAGATGCATCTTAGTACTAGATCTATTCTTTCCAAAGGAGAAAGTCAGCTTGACTGTGTATTAACATTGGCACCATTGTAGTGATAGCTGGCTGGAATCTTAAACATTTCAAGCAATTCATTACAGTTTTCTGATGCTTACTCTTCAGTGTGCCAACATTCCTCAGCTTTAGAATATAGGAAATTTCTAAGAATTCACAGGCTTACATATTTCTAAACATCTGTCTAAATATATATATATTTATTTTAAGTTCATGGCCAATTATTTTGTCTTTTTATCTCATAAAATATATTAGTTATGAAGCTTTAGCTCTCATTTTTATTTGGACTCTGTAGCTATTTATCAGTGTTGGAAACTTGTGGGGTTTTTTGCCTAAATATTTCTGCGTAGTCCCACTTTTTGGCCTTCTTGTAAAAGGAGCAAAAGCTAGTAAATAGCCCTTTTTTCTGTAAAGAAATTTGTCTCTGCTTTCTCAGAGATGTTTCTAAGGACAAAAAAAGCCTCTAACACAACACAGTCTACATGTACTTATTTTTTCAGTAACATGTTTAAAGTTCTTTAATTTTGATTTAGATTCGGCCATATAACCTTTGTATAAACAGAAATGGTACCTGTAAAATAAGGTCCTTACACTGTGCAGCTGCCTGTTTATACAAATATGCAAGGAAAAAGATACATAAGCTATTTTGCAGTGCAAAAAGTAGGTATGGGATTTGTTTGGTGATGCTTAAGAATGCAAAATGATAATAAATATGGAACACCTCATAGGCAGCATTTTGCATCTCAAAATAGAGTGTACCTATCGCTCTCATTTGTATTTTTACTCTATATTAGTCAAAGGATGTAAAAGTGCAAACAACTTGTGTTAGCCACCTACAAGAGAATGATTTTTGCACAATAGAAATAACGTTTTTTGAGTTTCTTTCATTTAAAAATTGTAAAATTCTTTAAGCTACTAGTTCAAGTTTGGATAAAACTTGAACTTGCTGATTTTCAATTTCTCTTCAAAGCTTGAATTATAGGAAGGCTATAATTCTTATAAGAAGAATTCTTATTATTACTATAAACATTGCACTTAGAATTGGTTTTACTTGTAATAGAATAATTACTTCCAGATTTATTCATTTATTTGGTTTTCAGAATTACAAACATTTTTATTATTCCATTAATTGCCCAAGAAAGCCTGCAAGTCTTGAAAATGTGAACCTGAGCATTGCACAACCTCAGAAAATATTCTTCTGGATTAACTGAAACATTTTATTTTGAATTACCCCATCTTGCTTAATATGGAGTTGATGCCTGATCTTTTTTATTAGGTTCTTTCCTGTTTTCTGGTCGTTCTACACATTCACAGACAGAACTGTTTACATAACTGTTTAGATTTGTTTGAATGACTCCTGTCACTCTCTAGAGGATTCTTGTTTGCTTACTGCGACTCCTAAATAGGCGAGACTATTGGAACAGATAAAAGCAAAACAAAATGCAATTTATCATCTGGCTGTGGGGAAAAAAAAAAAAAAAAAGTTCCAAACACATTGGTTGAAGGGTCATAAACTTCAGACTGTTACTACTCAGACAAAGCAAACCTGAACAGTACTCACTACTTCTTACTCTTTCTCATTTTCTGTTTCCCTCTGTCTTAATCTCTTCCTCTTTCTCTGTCACTTTTTATCACTTCTTTTTTATTGTTGTTTTCCAGTGTGTAACAGATAGTTTCCTTGTGTAACATCACAGGAATGTGTACATTTAAAAAGCTAACCTAATTTAAGTAAGTTTAATTAAAATCCCTCAGGAAACAGTTCATTTTTGCCACTGTGTTTATGGTTGCAGTCATTAACTGAGCTGAGCTGAGCGAAAATGTGGGTATCTTTATGCTCATCTGGAAGCAGGAAGTTTGTCTAGATCTGCAGTACTTTGTCACAACCTGAATGCACAGATAAGAGTGGTACAATGTATTTCTATTTCTTCTATTTAGAGCATTTTAGCATCCATTTCCAAGCCCAGCAGCTGCTGTTTATCTTCATACCTCTGTAGTTGTCTTGTAATACTATAAAATACTTAAGAAGCTTGTCCAATATGTCTTTACTCAGTATTCACTTAAATGTGCTTGTGTGTAGATGACTCTTAGATCTCTAAAAGCAGCTTTGTCCAGAGAGATTATTTTCTGTATCTTGAGATTGCAGTTGTTCAAGGCAATTTTCCTAACAAGATAAATATGTTTGTTGACATCTCTAAGTGGCTTACTACCAAGTAGGATGTTAGCCTGATTTTCCTCTATTGTTTACAAGTGACATCAGCTCTCCTTGCTGCCTAAGTTTTCCTAACAGACATATTGTTTGCATCCTCATCTCTAAGTAGTGCTTAGAAAAAAAACTTTAATCAAGGATTATGAATATTCTTCTGATACATATTTTTCCTTTGGGCAAAGTCTAGAAAGCTAGTGCACATCCAAAGTCTGATCTTGATGGATAACTGACTACAACTGCTCACAAATTCACCTTCTTTTCTGTTTTCTTTTTTTTTCCCCTCTCTATAAATGGAATATATGATCCTGAATCCTGACATGTGATCTAGTCATCTAGAGGAAATAGAAATATAGCAACCAAATTCCCAGGCTTAAGACCATCTGTTACGTGGATAGAATGTCCTGACTCTATTACTCATGGATGATATAAACCTTATGAGGGGCTCTATGATATATAGACCATTATCTTTTGACTTTTAGATTGACAAGTTGTAAAATATTTAGGTTGTTTGTGTGAAAGCATGTCTGAAAGCACAGAGGAAACTGAATCACAGTCACAGAATGGCTGAAGTCAGAAGGGACCTCTGGAGATCATCTAGTCCAACTCCCCTGCTCAGGCAAGGCCAGATAAACCAAACCAGTCCTATCCGTGTGATGAATTGTCCTGTCCTTGGCTGTGCACTGCTTCTGAAGGTTAGTGCTGTGGATCAATTCAGAAAGATATTACCATAGAAACTACATTTCCAAAATAACATTGCAAATTTGTTTTGCATTTCCATCTCCTCCCCCGCTTCTCAGTAACATACTTTCAGACACACTCTTTTTCTTTTAAGTAGTTGTCAAGCTGGATCCCTAGCTGTGCTTGGAATGCTAGGTTGCACATCAAACATGGCACATGTGGGCTCTCAAAGGATGTTGTTTCTCTGAAACTATAGAGCAATCAGACACTCTGCATAAGTCATCTTCCCTTCCCATTGTTAGGTAATTCAAGAGTTAAAAAGTAGACAAAGGTGGCTGCTAAAATGAGTGACCCTGCACTCCCATGATACTTAACAATTTCACTGCTTTAGATATTAGGAGGCCTGATGGGGCAGAAAAACTGTGACACTCAACACCAGCAGTAGCATTAGCTTTGTCAGTGAGTTGGCAAATACTCTTTGTCTTTTTATCCCTCCATCAACATTCATGTCAACTATGACATATTGCTGACGTATCGACATATACGACATATGCCTATATGACACATATGCTGACATATTGCTGGCAAATGACTCCAGCTCTGCAAACAGCTGAACTGGTGATATAAGGATCTTTTGTCACCAAAAGTCCTGTCGCTCCTTCTGTCTTCCCTGGTATCTTCCTGAAAATGCTTCTATCTTTCCACCATATTGACACTACTATTAAAGAAATTTCCACTCAAAAATAACAACAAGGAAAAGAGCAGGAAGTAAGAATAACCTGAGCTTGCAATGAAGGGCCAAACAGAAAACAGAAAAATATTGTATTCTTGCTCCAGCTGCAATGTTGGGAAATTGTAGGGATAGGGCAGGATCCTGCCCTTTCTCCTCTGACAGTGTTAGGATGATGTTTAACACCTGCAAATACTGAAAATTCTTCCTCATGACTGTTCTAAAAACTAAAAATATATTCCTACTTTTTGACTATGAATACAGGAATTGGTTAGACATCCGTATTTGTTGTAGTATGCATAGGAGAAACAGAAGGAGAATATATGGGACTAGACCTGTTGGTAAAGTATCACTGCTCATTATTTTCTGTTTCCCCACATATAGCCTATTAATTCCATATAAAAACTTTCAGTTACTTCAGGGCCCCACACATTTATTGCCAGTGTACATTAAAAAGTATATATTAGAAAGGAGTACAGACTATAACTGAGAACTGTTGAATTCTAAAGCACGTGTGTGGAGAGTCACCGCTCAGTGACTTCAAAAAAGGTAGAAAAGTTGTCTTTTTCCTTTTTCTCTGCCTAACTGAAGGCTCTAAAAAAAGTAAAAATATTAATACTCTTTCCTTTTTTTTCAGCCAAGTATGATTTGAAATTACTGAAATGAGGATTAGATGTTCTTCGACTGGCTGCTTGCTTTCTTTTACAAAGAAGAGAATTTTGTTTTTATTTTTTTCATATAAAACAGAATGTTTTGATACTATATGATCTTTGATCCTATAATGTAAACACAAGAAAGAATATGTTCATGTGTTTTTAAGTGAAAGTTCATTTTTGTTATTTGTGTTGCTGACTTTGTGTTCATCTGGTTTTCTAATGCCTAATTTTTCAATGTAGAATTGTGGTCTCTATTTGTAAATCTATGTAATGTGAGTAGCAAAGTGTCTATGTTTCAAGTCTGATATGCTTTAAATTCATGAAAATTCTAACTGAATCTAAAAAGAAAGAATCTGCATTTAAATCATTTATAAAAAGAGTTTCAGTAATGAGCTTTTAAACCTTTTTTTTTTTTTTGTATACTGTCTTAAACTTTGGAAACATTTAATTGCAAAGAGAAAGAAAAATATTTTGCTATTCACACTAAGTACTTCTTATATAGGAACAATTCTACTGAATCAGAAAGACTATTTACCAGATAGGTACTGCTCCACAAAAGTGTTAGAAGCTGGTGCAATTGATTTTTAGTCATACCAGACTACCATACTGTTGTTACATATAAAATATTAAGATTCCAGAATGCTATTATTTTTTGAAAGTAAATAATAAAAGAATTTTCATCCCTATTCAGAAACAGATCCTGCTCTCAGATACTCAGTCATACCACAATTGACATCAGTAACCACAACTGACATCAGTAACAGCTGTGCATATGTAACTAAGGGCAAAGCTTGGCCTTTAATCAAAATTATTTTCTGGTGCAAAAATTACCAGTTCTGATTATTCAGTTTATACTGTAGATTAGCCATTCAGCTATCCTTCTTTCTTCAGCAGCACATCACAAATTGTAAACTTACAGTGATTATTTGTTGAGCATTATTCCACTGCATTGCCAAGTTAATTAATATGCATTTGCATTAGTGTACAAAAATCGGTTGAATGTTCTAAGCAAGTCTTATTATTCTGACTGCATATGAGAGAATCCAAATCTGAAGCCTTGTAGTCTAGTAAATACAGGACTGGCCTTGCAAGTCACGAGTTTTGTTCTGACGCTCCAAAGCCTCAGGGCTTTTCTGGCTTTGTCAGGACTTCCCTTGGCCTGCCCAAGGCTTTGTTTCAGCTAGTTTAACTGTAACAGAAATATTCTAATGACCAAATGACTATTTCCTAATTTGTTTTACTTTTGACTAGTTTTGTATAATTGTGTAGAAGAATCATAATTTTTATATAGATAATAGTAACGAGTAATTATTATGTGTAGAATGAACTATTTATGACCCTAGTGTAGTGATGTAGTATAGTGAATAAAAACATTGGAGTGAAATAGAGTCCTTGAAAACAGAGAAATGGAATATAGTGTAGACAGAGTACGGGCATGATAATGTAGGCAGCACTGGATGACACTGGAGATCCCAGGGCTAAAAACAACTCACGCATAGTCAGTCACTAACAGTTAAAGAAATGCAGCCTTCAGAGCTGGGCAAAAGCAGTTTTAGAGGCAACAAGGAGAAAAAAGAACAACTGCCCAACATACATAAAATGGTCCACATATGATAAATCCAAGTGTAGCTTGGACTGGCAGACCAAAAAGGTATGTTAGAAATCTTGGAAAGCATAGAGGTGTGTTAGAAACATGTAAAATTGAACCTAGGTGGACCCTGGAGTGTAGAGCAAGAAAGACAGTGTAGTACTCCTCCCTGTGAGCATCCTACCACATGGGGCGTTGATGATGTGCTGCTATAGCCACCACCCCCAGAGTGAAGAACCCGGAGAGACAGCGGGAGGGTGTGAATAACACCACAGAAAGAGGTAGATATTAAGAAGTTTGTGTGTAGCAGTTATTATTACTGAGACTCTTTTTTTCATAATCATATTCTTTACATTTTCACTATTAGTAATTACCTGTGTAGACTGTAACATCTCAATTAAACTACCAGTAAGTTCTTGACTTTGTTTCCTTTGGCTGATTACAAGATTTTGAGCATAACAAGCATATAATTACTCCTGTAGAGAATACAGGCCTTGCCTAGAAGATCATGCCATCTGCTCACGAGCCTGAGGAGTCTCCATGTCTCAGAGAGGTTCCCCATGCAGAACAATTCTTCAACCTGTTCAAGTGTGAATTCTTAACAAGTCAATTTAACTTATGGCACTACACTTTTCAGTGTCTCATGGAGATGCATTCTTCTAAGGAAAAAAGAGAACATCCATGATCCATCTGCCTACTCTCAAGGAGTAAATGGCATAGTGTTCTACAGTTAAATGTCTTCCTTTACCCTTTTTTTTTCCTTTTGTCATGCTATGAGATAATGGTAAGAGATAGTGACTAGCGACTATTATGATTACTGTTCTGAGCAGAGTGAAGTTCATTAAAATTTCCAGCCCCAGTTTTATACTTGAGATATCCCTCTTCTGCCTATCTTCTCAAGGCAAGCCAAAAATGTCCAGTAGCACTGTGACTGCAGAAAAATAAGTTCTTGATAAAACAGGCTTCTTCACCTAGAAACTTGCAGGGGAATCAGTTTAGTCTAAGAAACTGATTCCTAGCTATATTGGAATCCCTATTTTTATTTATATATCTAAAGATTAGATATTATAAAACATATTCTTTGCTGTTTAGTATTCTGTATAACTTATGAAAAAAATCAACTGTGACAAAAAATGAGACAATCTTATGAAAGATCAGGCTACAATTATGTACTTAAAATTTTGATATTCAGAAAATCATGTGTTCTTTTCCCGGATTAATGTAGAAAAGGATTCATTTTCCTGATTTAAGTGGAATTGTTCTACAAGTGTTAAATTTTACAGATGGAACAGAACAATTATATGATTGCTTAGAAAATTTCCTAGCCTTTTGCTAGGAGAAATATTTTCTAAAAGGCTTTCGATCTTTATGTACCCTCCCCGATGAACTTTTTGGCAATAAAATGCATCCTAAAATCCAATTAGATCATCATATCTATCATAGCTTGGAAAGATGACTAGACATACACAAAACACCAAGTAGTAACTTTTAACATAACACTTACATGCAATGAAAAACAACATATCCTAACACATATTTGGATCCTTGCTATTCTTAGAGAATAAATTCTTAGAGAAAAACAATCTAGGGAAAGATATTGCAAGCGCCTCTAGCTATTGTCAGGGCAATGACTAAAAGCTCCTCCCGCCAGCAGTGGCTGGCAGGGGGTGTGAGCAAGCGCCACTCCCGGGAAGGGCTTTTGGAGGGGGGAGGTGAGCATTGACGGGCCGGGCTGGGGCGGGATGCAAAGGGTCGGATAATCGAACTGTGTCCATTATCCGATGTGTTTACACAGTAACAGCAAGCAAAATGCGTACCAACAACTTTCTGTGACTTTGCTCTGGTATCCAGAACCACCTTATTTTTTAACAGCTGTATTTGGGGCGTTTCCTGTGATTTGTTTAGTTACATCTGAGAAAAGAACATTTTGACTGTAGCTAATATTCTGCATATCCTTTCTCCAGACAGCAACTAAGATCATACATGCCTTTCTACTTTACCTAGATCATAAACTAAGAAGCATGATTCTACCTTTTTCTTCTGCCCTATCTTTCTGAAAATTAGGTACTTGATTGTTAAACTTTTAGAAAACATGGATGTCCGTGATTTATTATGAAACAAAGTTTACTTCTGGGTTTTCTATATCCGTACAATTTACTTAGATTATAAAGAAATTGGTTCTTGTTTCTATAATATCTTGAACACGTCTGGATGCCACCCTGCGCCCCGTACTCTGGGTGTCCCTACTGGAGCAGGGGAGTTGGACTAGATGATCTCTAGAGGTCCCTTCCAAACTCAGCCACTCTGTGATTCTGTGAGAGTACATCCTACTCCAATATTATGAAAGTAAGTATCCTGTCCTGCCTTTCAAGGGTAGTTAGATCATTGTGAATTAAGGAAATTTACCAACAATTACTGGAATCTCTTCTGATATATAAAAATATATGTGCCAGTTAAGGCAACCTTCTTCCATATCTTTCTTCCTACTGACGTGAGTATAGGGTCTGATATGAAACCTTACTGTAGTCAGTGTAAAATGTTGCACTGAGTCCAAGTCTGTGAATATAAATAAGTAGGAAGGAAAATGAAATCATAGAGAACACTGAACATTATCATAATCTATTTCATATTTGCATTTCTGCCCATCCTCCTTCAGTGTTTTAAGATGTTTTGTAATGAATGTAAACAACACATTGAATGTCAAGAGCTGAATAAGAACTGAAATTCATTTTTGGGATGAAGAAACTGACATGAAATTGGATAGAACTTTTACCATCAACATTATTCATAAGTACCATTTGTTGATTAAACTATCTGTTGTACTCTCAGCATGTCATATCACATCAATCATGTATGAATTTAAATTAAAGCCATATTCCAAAAAACAATAATTGCCAAGTTGCCAAGTATACCATCTGAGTGCTAAATTTAAACTTTTGCAGTACTTCAGCAGCTGCATGAACCTACGAATAATTCATTAACTATATGTAATAGTAGATTAGATATAACCAGCTAGTTGCATTATTTTAGTTAATGTTTAAAATGGAGGAAACATAACTAGCTAGTTCACTAACTACCTCATAATCAGATGCAATTATTTTATGTAGCTTTGCAGAGGGCCTACTTAATCCTTAATACATGCTTTCAACAAACAGAGGAATTGAGCTGAAATTCATATTTTCAAAAGAGAGAGGAGAGGAAGGGAGAGGGAGATGAACAGAGAGAGGAAGAGAGGGCAGGAGGGGGAGAAGAGAAGAGAGGTGAGGAGACACGAAGCAAGGTGAGACATGAAAGGAGAGGAGAGGAAGAAGGAGATGGGGAGAGAGCAGGGAGGAGAGCACTGTAGCTTATTTGGGACAGAATGGGTTTTAACATTTTTACATGAACACAGCTGTTTACTCATTCTTAGTAAAATTTCATTTATTTATTTATTTAACTTATTGGTATAACACATTTTCACAGCCTTTTTTTTTTTTTTTTCTCCCAACCACAACTGCAAAGTGTCACTCATCCTGCTAGTTATTAAAGGGTCAAAGAAAGGCCCTGTATTTTATCTAACACTAATCTTAAAAATATATCTGAAGTCTGCATGCATGTAAAAGAAACGCACCCATCGGAGGCAGTTCGATAGATAATTTCCTGCTTTGATGAGTGCATTGGGATGCTTTATATCTGTAAGACACTGTAGAAAACCAAATTATGTTTTATTCTTCATAATTCGACTATGCCTCTGAGACTTTAAACTTACTGTACTAGACTCTCATTCCAAAATCTTAGCATCAGGAAGGATTTCTGACCTATTTTTTTTTCTTTTTTTTCTTTTTTGTATTCATTATACTGTGGTTCTCCCATAATTCCTGAAGAAATCACAAATAAAGGGAGGGAGAAAATGAGAGAGAGAAAGAAAATGCTACAAAATTTTACAAGAGAGTAATAAAACAAAATAATATTACTTCCATTTAGTCTAACATGTTTAGTTAAAAAAATATACTGATGTAAAACACTAATAAAAAGAACTATTTTGAAAAGACGAAGGTGCACTGCTTTTGTTCACTTTGCAACTACTTATAGATGACATAATCTACTAGAGTTTTGTTTCTGCAAGTGCTGTGTGGAAATCTAAATCAGAAAGCTCCCTGCCCAGAAGAAAGAGGTAAAAGTGAGGAGATAAAGTGAAGTAACAGGTTTGTTCTCTAAAAGCAAAGGATAAATGAGACAGCTGGCCTGATTAAACAGGTGAATAGTTGGTGTACTACAAAAGCCTATTCATAGCAGTTATAGGAATGACTTCTTACATACAGTCATAGTTATCCTACTTTGTCAATGTTTTGTTTTACTTCAGCTTTTTCTCGCTCTATTAAGATTATTGAATACTTTGAACCTGTTAAAATGCATTGCTCTGCCTGACATTTTTTCCAGTGTCATTCTCTATGGGGTTACCAGGAAAGTACATGGAGAAAGATATTTGTTCTATCATCTGAGCCTATTTTTATAGCAATTAAAAAAAATCTCCCAGCATGATATATTTCTCAGGATCTCCAATAATTAGGACAGTTGCTCAAATGGCACATTCCTGATTCCACCAGGGTGTATGCCAATTAAGAAAATTCCCCTGTAATAAGATAATTTCATAGTGACAAAAGTAACGTTACTACTTATAATTATGCTGTAATTATAATAATGTTTAGCACTTACAAGATGCCTTCTCCCTCAGACTCCCCAAGTTCTTCAGAAGAACTTGATTTGCATTCAGATGGAGGAGATGAATTAGAGAAACTTGAGCTGTGTGCAAAAGACCATGTAATAAGCCATTGAGAGAGGCCAGCATGAGAACCAAAATTTTGATTTTTGTTTTCATTCAATAATTTCGGATACTTTCAGAGAGTGAGATTGTAAATAGGCCTGTATGTCTGAGGCACTTGTCTTTGCAGACTTTTTTTGTGTGCAGGGGAAGGGTGCATCTCTTTTCAGAGCAGCTTAGTGCAGCTGAGCCTGAATTTGCACACTGTAGGGTAATAATGTACAGAATGAAAAAGTCTTGAGCTGCAGGTGTCCCTCGGAGAGACAGGAGATGCAGGACTGCTCGTGGAGCTTCATAGGTCCCTCACAACCTAACTCTCAGGCCATACCAATGTCATTCGTAATGTATATGAGTATCCATGTCATAAGGACTTTGAGTTATGAAATACTTTGCAATATTGAGTAAAAAACACCCCAGGCTTTTATAAATTAATTTAATGCATTTAACAGAATGTAGTATTTATAACATTTCATATTAGAATTTAAAGATGCTGATTTACTGTTTTCCAAGTTTTAGAAAAATCAGAAATTAAATATCTCAGCAAAAGCATTTTCTTTCATCTCCACTGCTTATCTCAGTAACATTGAAATCATTGTCTTGTCCCAGTCATCATGGTGCCTTTCAGCTGCTCTCTTTCAGTACAAATCTGTTTATTCTCTCCTGCAATATCAGTTCAGTTTCCTTCATATACCTTAATGTTATAAACCTTTTAACTTAAAAAATGATAGTTTCTCTTCTGTCTCTCACGGTAACTTTAGAAATCGAAGTAACGGTGAATCAAACAAATAAAATTCCCTTCTGTCTTCAAGAGAGTGTTTGTCTGGGTGCTAGGAAAGGAACCTTCATTGTGCCGAAAGAGATTTAATTAACATTACAGTCATGCACAGGAAACTTTATATGAGTGACACAAAGGACAATGTGAGGAAAAGATCAGTAGACTACATAGTCTGCATTTGGAGAATTGTGTAATTATTTGATCACACACTTTAAAAAGATACAGAGGAAAGAAGGATAAGAGACTGATATGATTAGAAAGAAAAAAACACATGAAGTGAAGACTGGGAAGGTGACATTATCTTACCTTAGAAAAAGTAGAGGTAAAATGATAAAAAAGAATATTCCTTTTCTTTTTCCCTGTAATAAATAGCAAAAAAGGACAGAAATTGAAATGAAGGAACAGAAATTTTAAAAATGTGCAATTCATGGCTGCTGTCTTTAAGCAGGCTTTTAAAAAGGAATTAATCATTTATTGGGAACACAAGCCCACCTGGTTAAAAAAAAATGCTGTTAATGTAGGAACATATTAAACTGAAGCTATATGAGATAGAACTCTTAAGCTAGGCGCTCTCTCATTTTACAGATTGAGGAAGGAACTTTCCTAGGACTTAATCTATTATTGACTAACAGAGAAATGACTGATATTGGCTGCCTACAGAGATAGGATGTTTAGTGAGATAAGACCTGATGCAGTTGTTCCTGATCTACTGTGATCATAAGGAATGATATTTCTGCACAAGAAATTCAAACTCGTAAAGGAGACACCAATATTGTGTGTTGGAGCATTTAATGATGCTCAGTATGATGTTGAAAAAATCACTAATAAAACTGATGTAAGAGTAAGAAAATGTTATAATTTGGCTTAATCTGACTGTGAACTAACCTTGCCTGTAAATGCAGTGTATTTGTTCTTCAATAATCTTTACAGATAACGTTGTAGGTGAGATTTCAGATCCATCTTAACCAATGATAACAAAATTAACTGACAAAGTGAAGAAATTACTTGCAAAAGGGCAAATTTATAACTAATAAGCCTTTTAATGAGCCTTCTTTTTTTCCCCCATAGGTCAGTTAAAGCTTTATAGATCAAAAAAAAAAAGAGATTTGCATATATTTAATTTATCCAATGTTGGTTGTAGGGCACAAGCAGATGAGAGTTTTGATCTTCAGGATAGTTAAATTATATCCTTTAAACACATGTTGTAGCATTCTGAATTTAAGGGCTGGAAAATCATGTCACTAGTGGATGAAGTTACAGAAAATCATTAAATATTTGAAGAATCATAGTATGTTCTCATTTTTATATTGTTACTTTGCAACTTTGCAATTCATTGTGTTCACTTAATTTTTTCAGTGTTGCCATGCAAGGTTAGAGAATCTGTCTCCTGTGAGTATTGTATAAGTATGACCTCAGTCAGTACTGTAGGACCACTTTTTCCTTTTTAAGTAGATGATAAACTATAGGTAGGAAGCTGCTCTTCCCCAATGTTCTCCAACTGCTTGAAAGTACGTGGAGAGAGGTAGAGTACAGCTCTTGGCCAAAGAGCACTTTGGTGAATGACAGGCTCTAAAAGTGCTACAGACTTTAGTGTTCTTTCAATATCATAATTTAATGCCTAAAAACAACAACAAAAAAGCTTCAAGATTTCATTCTAAATTCTAAATTCTAGAATTTATTTCTAAATTCTATTTAGAACTAGTCATAAAAATGAGTTCTCTTACCCACCTCAAAAATATTTCACCTTTAGCCTTTTGAAGCATAGATAATATGCTACAGATTACAGATAATATAACAGATAATATAACTACAGATAATATAACCAACGTCAAGGAATGAGCTCCAAATCATTCAGAACATTAATTTCTATTTGCTCCAGAAAAATCTCGATTTTAAAACTTTTATCTAAATAAAATTTATTTTATAAGTAATACATATGGATATATGTGTGTCTATGTATGGCATATTAAATTCAAAGCATATTTTATTCTTTATGCATTAGAAGACTTCATTTTTATATTCAGGCTTAGTATTCATGTTTTGTGCTACTGTATTCAACCTGACTGTATTTTTAGACATATGTTCACATATAATTATTTTATTAACAGTAATCTGATTTATTATCAATAAAATCAAAATATTAGTAATGAGTGTTATAGGTTAGACTATTGAATACATGTGCAGTTGAACTGCTCTGGGATATGTGAACCTTGCAGATCACCTTGTTCTTTTTCCTATACAAATGGGAAAACAAAAAGCCATTTCTCATTTTACATTTGTTGTGACTGATCTTATAGTGAAAAAAAAAAAAAGTACCAAGATGTTTTTGCCTTCAGAAGCCAAATAAATCAGAAAAACAAAACAAAACAAAAAAAAGGCAAAAAAAAAAAAAAAACCACAGCCAAGACAGTTTATATTTTCTATATATTTTGGTCCTACTAGGTATAAGTGAAATGAAGTACACAAAAGTAAAGATTTTATTCACTCATGCTTGAAAGGCGATACTGAGTACAGGTAAATACAATAGCCTTCCCAATTTGGTTTTGTGTGGTTTAATCAAAGATTTACTCCTGAGGGCAGAACAATCACAGAGTAGTACTCGAAAAGATCCACATATACGCAGGATATGTGTCTGAGATAACGTAGTACTATCATTGATATGCATTTCTAGGCAGAAAAGAGAGGAAAGTTCGATGAGAGAGATAAGATGAGAAGTAGAAATTCATGCCATTTTGCCCACTACCCCTCTTGGATTTATCTCTAGCTATATCCAGATAACTAAATAGTGTGAAACATATGCCAAGTGAATCATGTTAACTTGCTACTACTCAAGGAGGTAACAATCCCTGGAAACTCAAATAATCTCCTATTTGGATGTTCTTGAAGACTCAAATGAATACAAATTTGCTAGGGGAACGAAAAGAAGGAAAAAAAGGAAAACACAAAAAAGATTGCTTACTTATTAGATAAAGGTTTATTAAAGTTTCACTACTCCATAATAAATATCTCCAAACAGTAATGTGTCAGATTCTGCTAAGCTCTGTGCTTCAAGGTAAAATGAGATCCAATATATTTTGAACCATTGTCAGACATTGCAGACTTTCTACTAGGATCTGTCAAAAAAAAATCCTGTTTTGCTGTGCGTTTTCTTGTAAAAGGTTAAAGTTTAGGTCTTGCTTCCTCTCATAGAAAGATTCAGATGCAGATATTGGCCACTTTGAATTAACCCTTTATCATGAAAGTCGATATATTTGTGAAGTATGATGCAGAAAAATAGTGTGCAGACTGTCATCATTTCAAATCTGAGTTCCTTAGTTCAAGTGTCTTGTTTCTTTCCAACTGAACTGTAAAAACATGCCAATTTTGTGATGTGAACAAACAAGGACAAGGAAAACCTGTCTAATATAATTCTACTTGACACCTAAATTATAGTCATATTTGGATTCAAGAAATAAAGAACTGCACAGAAATCGACTGGACTGCTTTTCCTTTAGTGCTAGTACATCCTCTATTGTCATTTTCCGTACACAAATGGGAAAGAAGGAAGGAAGGAAGGGGGGAAGGGAGGGAGCGGGAAAGGGAGGGAGGGAGGGAGGGAGGGAGAGGCTTTGTTTCTGCCCCACTGGAATAATTCAAACTAACTGAAAGTCAAGTTTAAAATATTTTACTTTGAAACTGCTTTAAACCGGGAACTACTTTTTTTGTTTGGAAATACTCCATTTTAGCCTGTTACTCCTAATATTATTATATTAGATTGTCACTGAACCTACTGTCATTTATTTTTGTATGTTAGATGGGGAGCTCATTCAATTTTTTCTCAGGCATAAATGGCATAGTACACACAAAAATACCTTCTAATGATAGATACATTTTTAAGTAATGGAAAATTTTAATTAAATCCACTACAAAATTGCATTTGAGGCTTTATGTAACTTTGACACTTTGCCAACGTTTGAAAAGAAACATCATTTTATATGGTGTGTCATTTTCCAAAATTGTAATAAGCTTTAGTGTATAAAATGTATGTTGTCATTTTAATACATAGTTTTATATCTACCCTGGCATAAAACAGATAAGCATGCAGAGTGAAAAATATATAAGGAAGTTTTACATTGCTTTTAGAACTGCAGCATCTGGATGTAATTTATAGAGATATTATTTTTCTCTTCTGTTCCAAGGAGCATTCACCTTGTCAAACTGAACATTTAGGCGAAGGCTGACCACTTTTGGCACACAGACCTCGACAGACAGATCGGGGACATCAGTCATTATCACCTATATGACTGAAGAATAAGGCATTGCTCCAAAAACCTCAAAGGGCAGAGACATCCCAGCTTATTTGCCTCACTGCATGTGGGTAGTATCATCTCTGTGGACTTCTCTAACCAAAGCTGACTCCCTCTTACTTTTCTGATATTTCTCCAAACTTGCCTCAGTTCAGCAGTTTTTTCATGCCTGAAAGGCACTGATGAAAGAATGTCCTGGTTCCGTCTGACTGGGAAATAAACAAAAGGATGCCACTTTAGCTTCACTTTCCAATATTATAGTAAAGTTCAAGGGATTTTGAAGAATATGAAATCTGAAGATGATTATTTAAACCTGCAGCTTTAATTAATCACAACTTTAATCCATCATAATGCTTGGGCTTGCATCAAGCCTTTAAGCATGCCAAAGTGAATTCATTTCAGTGCTTTTTGGATCAGAAAAACTGCCTAAGTAAAGTTTAAAGACAGTTTCTTATTTTTTTTCTGTATTTTTCCTTTAGAACTCATACTAAGTATATAGCAAATTTTAATTAAGTCTGATTTTTATTTTTTGATAACTTCCTAGTATTATGGAGTTAGAATTTGTTTTTAAACAACTCTGAAATATTTTGTTTCCAGTAACTAGAAATAATAAAAGAAAATGGGAAATATTGCCCTCACAGTATTTCATAAACTTACATTGTGTGTCTGCACCCACAAAAAGACCTTGATTTAGTGTTTGGTGCTTATTCCTCAGGGATATTGTAGACTTTTTATCAAGTCGAGGGTGATGTCACCAGGTTGACCAGAGATATGATGAAATTCCTATTTACAAGAAGAATGGTTGTACCTTGTCTACTGAGAAAAAAAAATCCTTGACTGATACATCATAGTCACCCTTTTCTGCTATTGTTTCATCTTCTCTGTATTCTGTGGAAGTTCTTTGGACTCTTTCAGACCATAAATCTTTGGATATTTCATTGTCTGAGGATGTTGGGCCAATACAGCATTAGCGCATTCAAAATCTTCGCGTTGCCTGTAAGATATTTGCTTAGAAAACACAGAGATTTTAATGAATATTTCTTTGTTCCCAGGAAAAGTGTATGCAAAATGCATTAAGTACATTGATACATATTTCAGAGGGGTTTTGTTTTGGTTAGTTTAATAAGGTACAACCACATTTCTCTTTGAGTGATTAATCTTTGATGATCTAATCTTTCCATAATACAAAGAAAAGCAACGGAAAAACTTTATTACATTTTAGAAAGGTATAAAATTACCTAATTAATCCAGAGAGGGAATAAACAGTTTTCAGAAAAGAAGAGTAAAGGGAACAAACCTGACCCACAAAGGCAAGCTAGTTGACTCTGACCCAAAGGTTTGTTTAGAAGACTTATTAGGTCACTTCCAGTTCTTTGATCCTATGAAAAGAGAAAGGCAGAAGACAAGGAAGTGAAGGATGTGTATTAAATAAAAATTATAAGAAAAAAGAAAGGTGATGCAGGGGGTACAATGTGTAACAGTGAATCATTGATTCAACAGCTCAAAGAATAAAGGCATCTTGTTTTCAGATCCAGATTCTTAAAAGCTTTGTAAGCAGCCTTTTAGAAAAATGATTTGTAGGCAGAGGATAAAGCTCAGAGAGCCCATCCTCTGTGACTGGGGCACGAAGGCTCTCTACAGAGCAATTTTGGAATGAGGAATGAAATATATAAAAGCTACTTTTTCCTCACCTTTTTTTTTTTCTCTCCTCTCCTCTCCTCTCCTCTCCTCTCCT
>JAWLRI010000224.1:175000-237030 GCA_034781795.1 Crypturellus tataupa
AAAGAAAGAAAGAAAGAAAGAAAGAAAGAAAGAAAGAAAGAAAGAAAGAAAGAAAGAAAGAAAGAAAAAGAAAGAAAAAGAAAGAAAGAAAAAGAGAGAAAGAGAGAAAGAGAGAGAGAGAGAGAGAAAGAGAGAAAGAGAGAAAGAGAGAAAGAGAGAAAGAAAGAAAGAAAGAGAAGGAAAGAAAATGCCTTAGAATTTTTTATCAAATGCCTTATTTTTTATCAAATAAAAATAGAGAAAATATGAGAATCAATGCCTAGAAGCAGACACCGATCAAATTCAAATGAGAAATAAAGCCCTCACTTTTAATCCTGTGGGTATTTACCTACCAGAGGAAAAAAGCTACCTACAAGTTATTAAAAATGATGTTGAAATATGTATGATACTGTTTCATATAGGCAAAAAAAATGGCACTCTTTGTAAGCTCAGTTGGCTGCATTTAATATGAAAACTATATTTACCATATCTATTTTGGTAACTCACTAGGGAGAAGAAACAAAGTCTCATTGTCTTCTCAGACATATTTTATTCTGGATAAAATTTATGTATTTGCTTTGAGATGTTCTTTATTCATACTAAAAAACACACATAGAACTTGGAGTTACATACAATCAGCCTCCATTTTAAACTCTTCCAAAGAGTTTACACAAACAAGTTCTTTAGCCTTTTCAGCTGTGTCTACAAGTACCCTCAGAGATTACTGTCTGAGGTTCATGTTTGTATTTCGTGTCCACAGAAACCATGGTGCAGTTGAGAGGTAGAGGAGCTGGTGCATATGTGGGTTTACCTTCAGGTGGACAGAGTACAGCTGGAAGCTCTCGCAAATTCTGTACCTCTGGTGTCAACTTAGTGCCCGTGGAACAATATCATCCCATATGTTAATTGCAAAGAAAAACAGGGTTGTGAACAGCAACATATCAGAAAATTAACAGAGGCCAGATGCATTCAGTAAATGTTCTTTTACTTGTAATTATCAGTTTTCTTTATTTATATGTAAACTAATATTAACAAATCCAATAGGAAAGAAGATCATCTCATTTTTGGCTTAGTTCACATAAACTGTATATTTATTACTGGAGTGAGATGCTTCACAAGAGAAGGAGAAAGAGGACAGGATTTCAGAATATTCTTTTGTTGTCATCACACATTATAGAAGAGAGGTGAATAAGTCAGACCATTTGTGGCCTCAGATAAATGTGTAGATATTGTTTACAATACAGACTCTTCTCTGATTCTAGTGCAGGCATTTTGGAGAGATTTGCTTTTTGAGTTAGGCACACCATTCAAGTATAAAGAGTTCAGTCTGAGAACTGCAAAATCTTGGTTGGGATAATTGTGACAGGAAGTCAAGCATTCAAAGATATTCAGGATCATTTTCCTTAAAACTTGTGAAAGAAAACTGCAAGAAAACAGTATGAAAAGCTGTAAGAAAACATGAACTTTTCTGATTATTCCTGCCTTCTTTCTCACATTTCAGAAAATATGCATGTGTTCTTCCATGTGCTGTCTTTCTCTATTGCTTTGTATAACAAACCATAAAGTTTTGAAATAAAGACAAAATCTACCGAATCCTCTGGTACCCCAAGGTACTTTTTTTTTCACTTAAGAAAAAAATAACAGCCTTATACCTTCAGACTTGTGGACACATATAATGGTATCAATGACAAGGTGTCAACAGGTTCTTGGATGCCTTCAATTAAATTTTGTGCATGGAAATAGTTTTCCCTAGCTTCTATTTACATCTTTTCTTAAAATAGTTTCAGAAATCTTACATGCATTTTTATGAATCAGGAGTAAATCATCATATCCTGGAGAGATACTATAATGTGCCTGGAATCAGGAGTAAAACTTAACACGGTGTCCTAAATTTCATCAACAATGAATTTGCATTATTTTAGGATCAGATTTGTAGTTTATCTCAGAAGACTCATGTGGGTCAGTCACATAGTCCAGAAATCAATGTACACCTGGGAACTCTGCTACCAACCGAGTATGAGATGCAGCTGGAGCTCCTCTAGCAGCACCTAGGCTGTAGGTTGGGAGGCTTGTCCTCACCAGGGGCCCAAGCACTGTCCCTCAGCTCTAATCTTCATGAAAGCAGTTTCTGTCCTTGATGAGCAGAGTTAGCCTGGGCACCGATTCAAAATGAGATTGATAAAGGTTGGGAGCCGTCGCATTTCAGCCTCCTGAAAATGACTCAACATTTTGGTCGTGGAGATTGGATTTAATGATCTTGATAGCTCCTGACACATCAGTCTTTGCAGAATCCTTTCTGTCCGTGTAATTAAATTGAAGGTTGGCACCAGGGAATTTGGTGTTCTGTCAAGTAGTATATGTTTTTCCTAGGCAGGAGCGGAAAGACTGAACAGGCAGCCTGGTATTATTCTGCTTCACTGGATCAGGAGGAAAGGAAAGAGAAAGTGATAGTTGGTAGTGACAGAGGTGCGTTGTACTCAAATGGATTCAAATTTCCATTCACTATACTATTAAAGGTTTTCATCTGAGAACTGTTTTCTGTATTTACATATATTTGTTTTAAATCACACATTAGGTTTATACACAAATTCTCTTCAAATAAAGTGTATTGTCTTCTTGTGCACTGAAATCCCCTTAATTTTCTTCTCTCTGAAGCTGCTGGCAGATGCAATTTGTCAACAGGGTGACCATGCACCTTTTACACTCCAGCAGCAATGTAGATGTCTAAGACAGCTGGCAAGTCAGAAGTCATATGCACTTTTGCGCCAGGAATGCTGCTTGCCCATCTTACTTTTTCAGAATTCTTGAATCATTATTTCTGCATTTCCATGTACACAGGGACACAGATATACAATCAGGGAATTGCTGTTATTGCTGTTTCCCCCACATTCGTTCCTGACAAACTATCTTGATCTTTTCCCACCTTCAGTTCCTTCCCAAATCATCCCATCGTAAGTTATGTACAGTCCCACGCTGCTCCTCCCTGTACCTCCTAATGTGCCCATAGGTGGTGCCTCCTTGCTCTGTGAGGAGCTCCAGAAGCTTTTCCATGAATCCATGGTGGCGGGTGTTCCCCTCAGCCCCCAAACCAGGGGCTGATTGCTGTCCTGGGACAGAGCTTGGGCTAAGGTGTTATGTGGGTTTCCTTTATGCTACTGTGTGTGTGGAGGCAAGCTTTTTAATCACATAATTTAATGAAAGAATTTAATCTCATCTCCTCAGGAAATGGATTTCCTTTCTTTATTTAAACATGTTGAATGCAAAGTGCTCACTGCCACTGCTGAATACATGTGCTGCCCATGCCAAAAGACAACCAAAAAAAAAAAAAAAAAAAAAAAAGGACAAAGCAATTCCATTAGGTGTTTGCATTTTGCTTATATTTATAAGACGCTACTAAGTTGGGACTGGAAAAGCGTGAGCTGTGAGTGTGAGGTTGGAGCTTCTAGAGGAGTGTGAGAATCAAGAATGTGAAAGGAGTTAGGTGAACTGAAATGCTTAGTCTTGCTGTTAGCAGTAGTGAGAATATACTTATAAAATATATTTGAATATTTATATAAATATGAATATTTATACAAATAAAATTATTATGTATATATTATGTGTATATATGGAAGAGTGTGTATGTGTGTATAAATATACACACTCCTGGAAACTCCTGTAAACAGCTATCATGGTGCCCTTATAGAAGAACAAAAGTAAAGGCTTTGTTTCCATGTGCTTAATAGTGTTGGTGGGAGCAGAAGGGAAAAGAAATTGAAATTGTACAGTGCGCAGGCACGATAGAAAGTAATGCTCAGATGTGTAGGAAATGCTTTAATGTTCAAATCAGGAGCTTGTGATTGGGTGTTGATTGAGAACTGTATTGGAATTATGGTTTATAAATGGTTGTTCATAGGTTTCCTGGCTGGAAATGCAAACGTCCATCTTTTGTGTCTTCTGAGAGCATAAACATAAGCTCATCTAATTAAATTATGAGCAGTATGCACCATCATCTCAGAATTTACTGTTCAATGTGTGGAATATAAACAAACATATTCTTGACACGTATCTAAAATAAAACCTGTTATTTATCACCAATAAAATCATATGTAATGATTTAGATTTAATGGACTGACGGGGGAGAAAAGCACATTTCTTTATTAGCTAGTTTTCTGAAGGCATTGTTAAGATGAAACTAAAAAATATAAATAGCAGGTAATAATTTACTCTTTTTTTTTCTCCTTTTGCATATCTCCTGTATATAGCAGAAGATCATTTTGCTATAGGATCTGATCAGAGCAAATATAGCTTAAATCTCAAGCCTGAACCATGAAAAAAACTCCTTTTGAAAGCTGCCTAACTAGAGATGTTTAGCAGCTGCTTTGTCTATAAAACAGCAAGAATGAATATAGCATAGTTGCCCTTTTGTAATTCTTCTTTCTACAATTAAACTTTAATCCCATGTTATTAAAGCTTCTCTATACTTGACTTTTAGATGATATTTTTAATCATCTTAATTTTTTCTTTTTCAGTAAGCCATCACTGGTCCACTCTCCCTAGATTTTCCTCGATATGCATCTCCGCAATGTGAATAGGAAAAAAAAAAAAAAAAAAAAGGAAAATGCTGTAAATGCTGTTAAGAGTTACTTCATCTAGGCTTTTTGCAGCTTTAAGAACATACCTCTGCCTTACTATCTCTCCACAGTCCACAGTAATTTCTTAGACCAGATATCACAATAAGATGACAAGTAAACAAAGAAGAAAGAAGATAAGGACAGAGGGAAGGCATGTGTGCAGAAAAGGCATGTAGTTAAAAAGCAGTGGAAAATATGTACTTGGCAGGATTGATTCGGTAGCTTTCAAGGCGATATTTTGTCTCATAGACTGTCTTCCAAACTTACAGAAAAACTTGGAATACCCCCTACTGTACTTTTATCTCCAAGTGTCTCCTCTGCAACCACTTAAAAGCAAAGCATGCTTTCTCTCATCATAGATTTACTCTTCTACCATGATATGGGTAGCATAGTAACAGTTATACTTGGAACAGAATAACATTCTGTTATTCTGTTGGGAAAACATTTAGTCCAATTATAAGTCTATTATAGGATCATAAGGATTTTTTTAAGAAAACTAAGTAGAAATTGAAACTGCACTTTATTAGTGGAATTGATAGTAGCACAATTGATACTTTATGTATAAACTGATACCAAGCATGAGGCTTTTGTTTTTTTTTCATATGAAATTTGATACTAGGAATTGTCAAAAAAAAATACAAGATTAATTTCTTTAACCTCCTTTTTTTTTCCTTATAAACTCTCATGGGAAATGCATGATAACAGGAGATGGTTTTGATGGATGGTATCTACGGTAGATAAGTATTTTAACTAAGAGCTTATAAAGTTTCTGTTGTCAAAGGACCCAAGTATCACAAACTCTCAATTGGTTTATTCTCACAACAACTAAAATAAAAGCTTTATTGTGTCACGGTTCTCCTTTGTAAAAAGGACTCTTAAATCTCCTTCTAAGCCTTTAATCTCATTGAAAATGTTTAAGTATCACAGAATATTGGCTAAGAATTGAAGCAGAGATACTTTACTGGAGCATTATTTCTTTGCATTATTAAAAAAAAAAAAAAAAAAAAGAAAGTTAAGGAGAGGAGTTGTGTACCACTGTAATAATAAGTGTAGCCAAACAGCTAGGTAAATGTGACAGGTCTATGCAATTCCTGAAAGTGCCACCTGTTTTTTGTGTACATGAGGTAACTGACTTTTGCTGATTCCCTTTTTTCAAGCATTACATTTTCTCTGTGATAAAATTGCACATGTCTCACAAAATTGCAAATGTCTCACAAAAGTGTTTTTGCATGGGAGGGATTTGTCAACAGTGCCGGTAATTACTAAGGTAAATTGAACAAGTGCTGTAGATATGAATAAAACCCTGGGAATATTTCTCAAGATCCATGATCAGGCCACAAAATAAAGGCATTATTGGAATAATAATGCAGATTTCTCTTTCCTAACCTCTTCCAAGGCAACCTCTTATTTTCTTTTCCTCTATTGCTGCATCTGGAAAAACAGTTCTTCTCTCTTTTCAATTGTCTTTGAACTGAACATGATATTCAGCTATAATACTTAGTTTGGTAAGAATTTGTTCACAATTGGAAATCTTAAAAACTTACAAGTTGCTTTAGATAGTAAAGCTTTCTAAGTTGTTAAGTATATTCATTTTCCATGTGTTTTAACTTGAGCATGTGAAATCTTCATATAAACCTCAAAGAATTGTCTAAATTCTGTGACTTGAAATTGATGCTATCTCCACAACTCTGATTCTGCATTAAAATATAACAATACTTTACTGGTCATACTGTGAACCTTCAGTACCTTTTCTGATTTATGATAGCCTAGGCTCTGAAAATTCTTCAAATATCATAACTTATAATCCAGTTTCAACTAAAATGTAACAGCAGAGGATTGCTAAGAAAACTTTGGACATTTCATAGCAAGCTGTGCTGAGCTTGGTGTTTACCTTATGTCTCTTTTCACGGCAAATATGGCAGGCTGTAGAGGTGACTGGTCCTTCTTAGTGCTTCAGTTTCAGATAAAAGTATTGTTAAATGTGTCTTGACTACTACCATTTTCCACCCCTGGATAGAGCTGATGCAAGCTGTGGCCTTTTACTGCACTTTTTGTGCAAGACTGGACGAATTATGGGCATCTTTTCTTTCAGCTTTCCAGTTGTTATTTTCCACAATTAATTGGAAAGATTTCATGTGAGAAAGGACAGAGTGGGGGAGAAGATAGGAAAGAAACAGCAAAAAATATTCTTTAATATGTATCAACTCAATAGTGTTCTTCAGGCATTGACATATCTGCAAAATGCAAGATACTCTAAAGATTTATAAATGGAAAACCTTGTAGTGGAGAAAAGAAAAAGCTGGCTTCACATGGTCTACTTTCTCAGTTTAGAAATGAGTGAAGAATTAGTGAAGGTTGAACCCTGTTATGTCCTTATGCATAGTTATTTCAAATTATATCTTTCAGTCCTGAGGTTCCAACTTTTTCTAATATCTCTGATGAAGCTAACGACTTTTGACTGCAGAACTTCTTGTTTTGTTTAGTTATTAAGGACATTTTTTCCTCCCACAATTGGCTTTATGTCTGAAAAGTGTTTTCAAAAATGGCATTTTGGGGATGAGAGTTTGGTGCATGTCACTCAAAACTGTTTGATTTTGCTGTTCATGGTATCAAGTTTTTGATCGGTTTTCCTTAAACAGAAACAAGGAATAAAAAATAAAAAATAATAATAATAAAAAAAGCCTGGTACATTCGCTGACTTTTTAAATGAATTTTATTGCAAAACTACCAATACTGCATTTAATCCCTGACTATAGGCCCAAACAACCATTTTATGTTGTCGCTAGTTCTCTCCCAGAAACTTAACTTTGCTTATTGCTCTTTGGTATAATTCAAAATAAATCATGGGATTGTTCCTTTCATATGGAAAGCTACAAGATGCTCTTACAAAAATAGCTATCTAAGCCAAATTAATCTGTGCTATTTCAACTACAGAATATTCTTGTCTTCAAATATGTTCCTTCTTTTTTCTGTTGATATTGGTGATCCTGCACAGTTGAAACTAAGGTCAGAGTTTTGCCTTATTCATAAAACATAAGAGGTTCCAGCTGGCTTTCCCATCAGCAAATTAGCTGTGCAAGGCCATCAGAAATAAATAGGGGGGAAAAAGTAAAAGTAGCTTAGTCAGTTAAGTGAGTAGATAAATGATGATTCTATATTTATAAGACCTATTTCAAAGAAAAATGCCTAATGTCAATAGTCACTTTTTAAGAGTTGCATTGCTCCCTTGCAACTCATTGTATTTTTAAAGAAAATTACACACCATTTTGAGGATGTAAACTGGTTCAATGCTTGGCTGAGTTAAAACAGCTTAATTGAGTTGTACTGTGTTAAGTTAAGTTGATATGCGGTCCTGAGCCTAATTAAGAAAGTCCTACATAAGCAGTATCAGAGAAGATCAGCTCCTTGTATATCATCTACCCCATTCTTCTCTTTCAGAAAGAATTAAAAATGTTATGGCCAGCAACAACTTCATTAGCTCTATAGATCTAATTCAGCATGGGTATAATATAAGCGGTTTTTTTTTAGCTCATGATTTATCAAATAAGTTGTTAATCAAGTTCCCTATTTGCAGTTTGCCCATGTGCAGTGATTTTGAAGGTATTTGTGTGTTTAGATGGGTGCAGGTCGCATCATATGATGTCAATAAGTTTTGCATATGTAAGTGAAGAGACCATCTGATTTGCCTGATGTTTATCTATTGCCAGCGATGCACAAAAGAAATATAGTTTGAGTGCTATTCTAAAGGTGTGGGTCAGGATTAGTGGTGGGGTTGAGGGGAGAGATTTCTTTTCTTTTTGTTTGACTTTAAGTTTGATATAACTTGAGCAGAAAATATATATGCAATGATATGTACAGAGCCCTTATTGTGATTTATAAGATTTGATTTTAGATGAGACTCAAGTTTAAAATTACCAGAAGCTGAAAAATAACAGATAAATAACTTTAAACTCACAAACTCCTTTAATTTACATCAAAACAACTTAAAACTTTAAATTGAAACAGTGTTAGCTGAAAGACTTTCATAAAAGGATTAAATCCATGAGAATAAAGCATCTTGTGCCTAGGTATTAAGCTCCTAAGATATTCTGAATTGTTTCTGTGCACTTAAATACCTGAATTCATAAGCAATGCTTTAGTTAAATACCAGCTCAGTGCTAAAGTACCTCAAAGACACTTCAGAAAAGAAAGTATTTACTTTTTATTTTGTGTTGTAATTAGGTCATTTTAAGCATGAACTACTGCACAACATCCATTCTAGGATTGACTAGTTTGTAGAGTTCATCCAGAAATTTAAAAGTTGAGAAAAATTCATAGGATGCTGAATGGAAAGCTTTTGGAAAACTGAAGGATCAGTTTGACAGAACCAAAGGAAAATTTAACAAGAACTTGGAAGGCTGGTGGAAATGTAGGAAAACTAGAAAATGGGAAGAAAAAAACCCTCTGCTATAAGCAAGTTCTGAGGAGACTGGACTATGTTGTCAAAAGTGAGCAAACATGTAATCAAGACTATTGTAATCAAGAAATCCTTTGGCAGGATTTCTACTGTGTGAACTAGAAAGAAAACTTTTTTTTTTTTTTTAACCAAAAGTTTGTCAATGCTGAGGACCTCTAATCAGAACATGTAAATTCACATGAATTTCCTATGGATAATAAAAAGGTGGAGGTAAAAACAAGAATGGAATTTGTTTGTAAGTAGAACAAATATTACAAAAAGAACAGTAGTTACAGAATTTGTAAAATATTACATAGAAAAGGATATGTCCTGTGAAGATCAATCTAAAATTTGTTGCAAACAGTACAAGAGTAGAGTGAGTTTGTCTGAAAAACATTGTAGTGACTTTAAACTTCAACATTTTTAAAAGTCATACTGAAATTTTATTGCAAGTAGCAGTAGTATTTAGGCTATGTCCCTGAAACAACTGAAAACAATTGTTTCATATCATGCACTCACTTTGGCAGTTTCTATTATCAGCTCTTGGTACTGCAGGGAATTTAATGTACTGAAAAACAAATAACCAATATGAGTTCTGATGTATCAAGATTAAGTAAATCTTAATGAGCTGAAAATTAAGAATTCAACTGAATAAAAAAAGACTTGCTGTACTTTTCATCCCTATAGCTTATCCTTAAATTCACCGAAATGTTGGAAGGAGCCAAGAAGCTCATTATATATATATATGAGCTTCTATATATATATAATATATATAATGAGCTTCTTGGCTTATATATATTTTTCTTAATAACTTGTTTTAAATACTGTAATGCTGAGTATTTCAGAAGAAATGTTCCATAATTTGACCGAGGAAGGTGAAATCTGTTTGTATGCATTCTTCCTCAGTTGCATATTCCTTGTGTTTATGCGTGTGTGTATATCTCTCTAGAAAGACAGATATCTAGCATGTATGTGCATGTGTTACATGTTTGATAATGGAATTATGAACTGCTGGTTATGTGTCATATAATATGAGCTGTGATCTTGCAATCCTGAATACAACACTGCACTCATGGCCAAGGAAGATTCATGTGGGGAAAAAAGATCAGCTTGCAGGATTTCCCTTCTTATAAGGAAAGATACAACCACAGACCCCTTATCTTTCACCTTCACGGAGTAGTTTGAATTCTGAACACTTTCTTTTTTGCTGCTGAATTTGCTACCTTATTAATATTAAAAACATTCTACTACACTAGCACACAAAACTTACATTCCTACTGTCTGACTTGGACAGTTTTGAAAACTATTGCTGTAGTCAATATTGTTGCTAAATGTTAATTTAAATCGCTTCCATGGAAAATGAGTGGAAGGGTATTACCGCTGATTTCTTTGAAAGAATTCCATAGCAACTTTGTCATTATCATAAGCACACATTTTTATGCTTCAGACAGTAACCTAAAAGTAAGAAAATAAACAGCTTTACTGCAAATGAAACACAATCATTATCAAAATAGTCAAAAACTTAAAGTACGGGTTATTGGAAAGGACATACTAAGATTCTGTTTTAAAAATAGCATTTAGATCATGTATTGCTCAAAAAATATTATTAGAAAAATCCAATGAAATATGGTCTCTTCTACAGCAATAAGAGAAAAAAAATTAGGGGTATCATTGGTCAACAATTAAAATATATTTGTTTTTTAAAAACTAACTCCTGATTTCGTTAGAACTTTTAACATTTACAATTACCACTGTAAATGGCTACATAATTATTAGCTGGATGAAAATTAAATTTGGTTTTGTGTATTTATCTTCTTAACTTTCAGTTAATACAGTTGGAACAAATCACTATAAGAGGTAATATGAAAAAAAATGTTTAAAGCTTAGGGGTCTTAATCCATTGCTTTACATGTCTTCTGTCACTGTTTCTATTTCTGAAGTAAGCAAAGTGCTTCATTTGTTTTGTTAATAAAATCTTAGTCTTGAAACTAAGGATATATTTTATAGACACTAATATGGAATATATTCTAATGTCTTTTGATATATTCTTGATTCTCAATGTTAGATATCATTACAAATATTAAGATAATACTCTTTTAAACAGTGTCCTTGAGTGCCATAATAAAGTATTCCTTGGCTGTTTTGATGGGAAACAAGATCTAGGTAGCTCACAGCTCAATCTCATCATCAGAATCTTTTGAGAAATGTTGCGCAGAGAAAGGAATGGAAATAAATTCAGTGCATCAGTTTCTATGAAAAAAAATCCTCTCTTTCCTAGATTCATGCTGGGAAAAATAATATGATCTTATGCAATTACAAATATGTACTTGATGTTGCAAATAGTCATTTAGAGAGATATTTATCAAATCTCTCAGCAACTAAATGCTTCTATTTTGGCACATAAATGAATGGTCTGATTTTTCTGGAATGCAGGCAGCTGCCAGTTGTCAATAGAAACCATTGCAAAATTTAGAGAAATTGAATGTTGCCTTTGCTGTTCATATGTCCCAGAATGGAGGCACATAAGGCAAGCAATCTTTAAATCCCCTCCATACTGTAATCAGTAAGAAAACTTCCACAGAATTCACTTGGATATGAACTGGATCTTCAACAATTGATAGTTATTAATCTTTAATGAATAGTCCTATCCATCTTTTTATACATCTGTGCTTCACATCTGCAACATGACTTTTAGATCTACTTTGCACAATCTAACTGTTGTGTGCAGAGGCAATTTGTGTGATTGGTTGTACTCAACTCAGATGTCCCAATTATTGGAATGAATCTCACCCAGCCAGAATGCAGTAGGTCAACCAAAAGGTAGTTAGTAACATTTTTGTGTCGTTGTGCCATTCTTTTTCATTAATATCAATAACAGTACTATAAAACTAACAAGCTTAACCATACCTATGTCGATGGTCTCAAAAATAAGTTTAAGACTCTTGTATTTGCATCTATAGAAATTTCTCGTGGGCTTCCAATGGCCCAACTCTTCCCTTTTCCTAACTCTTCTTCATCATCCAACTCCCAAAGCTCATGTGGATCTCCATCCACATCCATGTGTGGCTGCACAGAAACACCCACTATGAAGCTTAACCTATGAAACTTATATATTAAAACCAGTGAATAATCTATAGTGGCCTGGCCTTTTCCTTTACCTCGAGCAGTGAAAACTGAGCCTCTCAAGAGGATCTTTAGCGATCTTGAACAGCTGGTACTGAAAGCAGTAGCGTGAAATCTCTTGTGCCAAATGGATGTGTGCAGTAATCACAAGTATGTGAAGATATGGTCATAGGCTCCTGCTGTTCTTGTCTAGCTTGCCTCTTCTTTGCAGTCACTTGTCATCTCTCCCTGTGGGCTTTCTCCTCTGTGTCAGGGTAATTCTTTCATTTCATTGTGGATTTTAACAATTTATTTCCTTGGCTGATTCTGGAGGGGACTGTGTTCTCACAATATTTTGTTCTTATTATCTTTTGGAGGATATAACCAAATACTCTGAGAGAGAAGAGTTGACCTCAGGGTTTCTGTAAAGTCTTGAGTTAAGAGGATACCAGTTATCTCACAGCAGTTAATGTGATATAGCACAGATTTCTTTCTATCAGCTTATAGTGAGAAGTTCTCAAATCTTTTAAGAGAGTTCAGTCGTAGCTACAGCATTTTGAAGTAATACCTCATAAAGGATAGTGGTGACTTTATGGCTTTATGACTTTATGACAGCACCTAATCATGACGGTCCAGAAGTAACCCGAGTCCACTCAGTAGAGGGTTCAGAATTGTATGTTTTGATGTTATCTATAAAATTAAAGACATGTTTCTTACACTGGAATGTTTGAAGTTCATAATGTTTATGTGATGCGTGGGTGGTAAAGTATTTTTGAATTGTTTCCATATCTGAAGGGAGTAGAGTTTTGAACCCAGGTGAAACTGTGGGTTATGTGAAGTTTCATAGCAGCTTGAGTACTGGACCACTGCCAAAATTTCTGATAGCTTCCAATAGCTTTTCCAATGTCTTAGAAGTCCAAACTTAATGAATATCTCAGCTCTTCATTTACATGGTCATTCTGTCCTTGCCTAGCTTTGTTAATAAAGGTCTTGAGTGTGTAGCGCTATTGAAGTACGGGAGTCGCCCTGAAGTCGCTCCTTCCTTTCTACAGAAGAAGATTGTTTTACTTCAAGAAGCTCTAATTACACAAAAGAATTTAAGGTTTCAAACTGCAGTAAATCCCTTCTTGTAAAGATCAGGGGAGGATTTTTTTGTTTTGCTCTGCTTTGTTTCCCCCATCATTCAAGTGATCAATGTTCCATGACATCTGGATAGTATATACATTAGTACCAGAAGATGAATGACGGCAAATTATCTGACTTGAAACAATAGAAAAAGCTTACTTTCTCTTCACATATAACATCTAAAAAGGATGTTTATTGTATTACCTCAAAAGAAAAAAAAAAAAAAAAAAGAGGTTCATTTGGAGGAACACCCAAAAGACCATCCAAACTGCACAATGATTCCTCTTGCCTGAGTGCCTGGTAGCATGGTGCTGGCACATGGCTGCTGCTAGTGCCTGTGAGGTCACCACTGTCTCTGCTCCTGATTGGTCAGTGCTGGTCTCCTGGCTGCTGCCTGTGCATGTGAGGTCACTTGTGTCTCTGAGCCTCATTGGCCAGAGCTGCTCGGGGAGCTGCTGCTCATGGTTGTGAGCTCACTTGTGCCTCAGTGGCTGTCGGGTCAGTGATGGTCACATGACTGCCGTTGGCGTATGTGAGGTCACACCAGGCTCAGCGTGTGATAGGCTAGTGCTGGTGATGTGGTTGCTGTTGGTTTGTGACGTCACGTCCGCCTCAGTGGCTTTTATATACTTGTGCGCACACACCCTTAAGGGAGGGTGTCAAGAGGAGGGGGTCAGAATCTTTTCAGTGGTGGCCAGCAACAGGACGAGGGACAGCTGCCACAAACTGAAGCACAAGAAGTTACATCTGAACAGGAGGGAGAACTTGACTGTGGGTGTGACAGAGCGCTGGAACAGGCTGCCCAGAGAGGTCATGGAGTCTCCTTTTCTGGAGATCTTCCAAACCCGCCTGGCCGTGGCCCTGTGCCACATGCTCTAGGTGACCCTGCTTGTGCTCAGGACTAGATGTTTTCTAGAGGCCCATTCCAACTTCAGTCATCCTGTGATTTTGTGACCCCTAGTGGCTAGACTGCTTAATTTTTCTCTACCAAAATATTTTCCATTTAATTGTAAAATAAGAATTTTGGTCATTGCATTTCTCATAATGTTTTCATGGTATAAAATATATGAACTGTGTCCATGTTTGGATTACTGCTGCTGACGGAAACAGATATACATAAGATGGTCTCAGCAGGGTTTATCCTGGTGCAATTATTCTCATTAGGTATTTATCACAAACCTCAGGTGGCCACAGTTCAATCTGTGTTCTGTGGGAGGCATTTAGAAGGCAGAATTGTAAACAATTAATTTAAAGGTAGGAAGCATCAACCAAAATATTTTAACTTTCATTGCCTAATATTCTAGATGACTAAGTACTTGGGGTTTCATATCACTATTTTTTGATTGAGGATTTTTATTTTTATCCTTAAATATAATTCTAATGCCATTATTAACACAGAAAAGGTAAAGTTGTGGGCAAGTTGTTATGTATAGCACAGTTTCAAGTTTTATTTCAAAATACTTCCTTAAAGAAAAGGACAAACAGAAATCCTTTTAAAAAAAGTGATAATTGTAAACCACATGCTCACCTGGTCTAGTTTCTCACGTAAAATATATCTGAGGGAAAAAAAAATCTTTATTTTTTTTTCTCATGAGTACCCTTTCAGGGGTGATGATACTGACTGACCACTCCTTTATGCTAGTATCTTATTTACAAGCAAGAAAAATGTGGTTTTCACAACTGTCTCAGCTACCTTAACTGTACCCTAACTTGTACCTTCAGAAGATATGTTACTAGTCCCACATCATTAAAGAATGTAACATGTTAATAGAGTGTTTTAACATCTTGATCAAAAACTTGGTGAATTATATGTATATATTAATAACATCTGTGACGGCACAGTTTTAAGACAAAAAGTTTTGAGTCTAAACAGTCATCTATAGTATGGTTTTCTTATAATATTACAAATTCAGATTTGAGGCACTTTTTACCTTATTTTTCAGAGGGTGGTTTTGGGAACATCCATCTTCGTAATGGCTTTCGGGTGATACTGGGAATGTAATTTGTGTTCTGTTCTAGATTCTTTATAAATTTAGATGCTGTCTTGCTTGAAGGTCTAGTGCTCTGGAAAAAGTGATAAGATGTGTGACATGCTAGGAAATTAGTGCCAAATACATTTTTTTACCTAGAGGTGTTTAAAAATCAGAAATGAGAAAGCATCCTAAGACTGTTAAATTTTGTTGAGTTTAATCTTAAATTTATATAATGAAAGATATGAAAGATAGTATATATGATTTTTTAAAAAATCATTATTCTTGAGAAATAATGAAACCTTGAGAAACCTCCAGTAATGCTATTTCATGTGAAATAATAGCTAAATTACATAGCTAAATTGCAACAATTTATAACACAATAAAAGTAAATATGAATAGGCTTCAAAATTAAATTAATCTTAATTTGTTTGTTAAAATTTTTGTATGTTTTATTCAGTTTCTTATATATTTTTGCCACTGTGACCATATAACTGAAATCAACATGTGTGTTTTTAACTCCAGTTCATTTTTCCTTTCCTTGTTTTTCATTCCCCCCTTTTCTTTCCTGTAATGTTTTAACCAGCTTCTTCCAAATATCTATTTACAAAAAAGTGTCTGGTGCTTCATAACTCCAAATCCAAACTGCCTTAGAAAGGATAATCTTTTCAATCCTGTCCATAAGATCTCATCTTTCCCAGTCATTTATGTTGTTAAAAATATAGACCGTTATATTTTTAATAGCTTTGTTTAAATTTACTGCAATTCTGTGCCAAATACTTTCACTTCTTGATAAAGTTTAGTTAAATTCCTTTCCCTGGTAGGTAATGGAAGCATTTTTGTTTGTTTGTTTAATACCGTTATGAGTTGTTAACTTATGTGAACATAACTGAGTCGTCTTGATTTTACTTCACTCAATAAAGGATTTTATTTCCCAAGATATATTTGTTTTATGCTAATACAAGAATAAATAACAGAAATAGCATTTAAACAATTTCCCTTGTAGAAATACATGTAGATTTTTTTTTTTTTTTTTTTATTCACTCTCTCTTACAAAGGCAGTTGTACTTTGTAAAAGTAGCCATTCAAAAACAAATCTATTTTCTTGGAAATGTCTTTTTCCAGAAGCTGAGCTCTGAGTGTCATTGTAGATCATGGGTAGGATTGAGAAGGGAAAAAACAGGGGAGTGAGAGGAGTGTATTTGACCTGTAATCTGAGTGAGTGCTAGCAGAAGATATGGAAATGCTATGTGCAATTCGGGTTAATAAAATATGTAATTATGTATATATACTTGAATGGAAACATTGTACATTTTTGTACCTCTCAGTGTTAACTTTCAGTATACAAAGGACTTTTAATTTTATTCCTTTTCTGTGAAATGAACAGTCTTGTGTTTCTCTGTGAAGTATCTGTGCACTAACACGCACAGAATAGGGAACCAATGGCATTAGAAGTCTGCGTGTAGCTGCAGGGCTGCAGTTTCATTGGGATTGCAGAGACGTGATTGCCCAAGGCAATAGACACACTCCAGTGGATGTGTACAGGCTCTTTAGGAGGGATGGGTTGGGAAGATGAGGAAGGAGAGCTGCCCTGTCTGTGACAGTTCAGCAGGAATGTATGGAGCTGCTGAGAGATGGGTGAAGCCATCTGAGTGCTTGTGGGCCAGGGGTAGAGGGAAGACTAAAGTTTGCAATGTTTTTGTGGATGTCTGCTGCAGACCATCTGGTTAGGAAGAAGTAGTAGATAAGGCCTCTTCAGACACCTCAGAGAAGCCTCATGGTCACAGGTCCTGATCCTCACTGGGACTCGAACCTCCCTGATATCTGTTGGAGGGCTACAACAGCAGAGCACTAGCAATCCAGGAGGTTTCTGTAGTGTAGTGATGACTAGTTTCCTAACTCAGATGATTGAGGAGCCAACAAGGAAATGTTCTGGGCTGGACCTTGTAAGTGTAAAACAAGGACTAGTCAGAATTGTGAAGACTGGGGGCAGGCTTGGCTGCAGTGATCATGAGATTGTAGAATTCGGGTTCATGAGAGGGCAGAGAAATACTAAAAGCAGGATCCCAACCCTGGACTTAGGAGAGTGGGCTGTTCAGAGATTTGCCATGGGATATAGTCCTGGAGTGAAGTCCAGAAGAGCTGGTTTGTATTTAAGGGTCATGCCCTCCAAGTTCAAGAATGGTCCATACAAACAAGTAGGAATTACTCCAAAGGTGGCAGGAGGCCTGCGTGCATGTACAACAAGTTTATGGCAAAACTCAAACATTAAAAAGGAGGTATGCAGGAGGTGGTGGCAGGGGCAGGTGACTTGAGAGGAACAGCGAAGCATGCAGGGATGGGGTTAGCAAGGGGTAAGACTACCTTCAGTTTAACTTGGCAAGGGACAAGAACAGCTTCTGCAGGTACAAAAACAGCAAAAGGAAGACTAAGGAAAATGTGGGCATGCTGCTGAATGGGGCATGGGTCCTGATGACAAAACCTGTGGAAAAGGCTGAGGTATTCATTGCCTTCTTCACTTCAGTCTTTACTGATAGGAGTTAATGATAATTGGGCCAATACTGTTTAACATTAATAACCTGGATGAAGGTATAGTGAACACCCTCAGCAAGTTTGCTAATGATACAAAGGAATGGCTGATATATTCCAGAGGGCTGAGCTACCATTCAGAGTGACCTCACCAGGCTGGATAGATGGGCAGAGAGGAACCTCATGAAGTTCAAAGGCAAGTGCAGGGTCCTGCACCTGAGGAGGAATATCCTTGTGGATATCAAATGGACACAAACTAGCATTGTACCCTTGTGCCAAAGAAGCTCAGTGGTATCCTGTGTTGCATTAGGAAGTGTGGTGCCAGTAGATCAAGGGAAGTGATCCTTCCCCTCTATTCAGTGCTGGTGAGGCCATATCTGAAATGCTGGTGTCTCAATACAAGAGACACCTAAATATACTGGAGTGAGTCCAGGAAAGGACTGTGAAGATGATCGTGACAAAACTGAAGCATCCATCTCATAAAGAGAGACTTGAGAGAGCAGGACTTGTCAGCCTGGATGACTGCAGGGGGACCTTATCAATGTGTATAAATACCCAATGGTTAAAGAAGATGGTGCCAGGTTTTTCTCATTGATGCCCAGTGAAAGCAAAAGAGGTAACAGCCACAAACCAAAATACGTGAAGCTTCTTAAACAGGAGAAAAAAGAAAATGTTTTTATTAAGAAGATCACTGAGAACTGAACTTGATTGCACAGAGAAGTTTTAGAGTCTCTGTCCTTGGAGACACTCAAAACCCAACTGTTGACACCCCTGAGTAACCTGCTATAACCCTTAGCTGGACTAGGTGACCTCCAGAGGTGCTGGTCAACCCCAGCTTTTCTGTGATTCTGTGAGACCTCAGCTCAGCCATCCCACAGAGGGTATGGATATGTTTTTATTAGATATATGTTCAGAAACAATCTGAAACAAATTAAACAGGATAGCAATGCAAAAGCATCAGACCACAGAGCTAATATAGAAATATTTATCTGCTTTCTTGTTGAACCTTTATCCACTGCATCAAATTTAAGGAAAAGTTCTAAAGCAGTCTTCTGAAAATGGTTTACATCTCTGATTATTGGCAGTAAAATTATTGTTGTTCAGAAATACTTATGAATTCTGTTTTAGAAACTTTCAGTTTTAGTTTCATGGTATAATTAAATTTTCAAGATAATAGAAATAATAGACGTGTAATAGATATTTCTGTTTTTTTTTTAAAAAAGTAAATATTCTTAGTAAATTTTCTTTTTTTCTCAGTTTCTAGTTTCTCAGTTTTCTAGTTCTTTCTATTGAGTTCAGTTTTGGTTTTGTCCTGTTCAAAAATCATATCATATACTTTTTTTTAATGATACAATAAATATTTTAAATTTAATAAAGTTTTATCTGTAGTGTTACATAAACTGACAAATATTCATATCCAGGAAAGATGTGAAACGGCTTGAGAAAACTGCACAAGAAGAAATAGTGAGCTTTTTTGATGACTCCTAGGTTAAGTATTGATTCGCTGACTAAAAAGTAAACATCATGAAAGAGTGTAATAGTTTCAAAAGGTAATATAAGTACAGGATCAAGTGGCTATAAATTGATCTTCAGTGGATTAAACTGACAAAGTTTTTGAGCATCAGAAGTTTTAGAATACTTCTAAAAAAGAGAACAGAAGAACTTTAGGACAGAATTGTATTTTTTTTTTAATTTTTTAATTAACCTTGTCAATCAAACTTGATATAATTCCTTTTATATTAGAAAAGTTTTCACTGAATCTTTAGGTTTTGTTCTCTCAAACTATTCATCAGTAAAAATTACAATTCTCTGTCATGCAGCTTGCTCAAAACAAAGATTATTAGATATAAAACATAGTGGAAATGTGACAAAACAAATGTTACATGTACGCGTCGAAAATAGGCTGAAGTTATCATTTAAAGACTACTACTGCAATCTCCTGTAGATCAGCTACTGGATTAGCTTATTCTTGCTGGTTCAGATATCTCTTACTCTATTATCCCACATTGAGCTTCAAGTTTGCTTCTGAAACATGTTGTATCCAGTCTCCTTGTATAGCTGGCTGTAGGTACAAGCCAACTGAGTGTATTTTTGGCAGTGTCATAAAGAAGTTGAAAAGCACTGTAGCATCACACTAATGGTCCTAGTCCTTATCCGTTTCCTTGACTTTTGTTTGGGGAAGGGCTGGGGGAAATCTGAAACCTCTGTTGTGAAGGACTTGGTGGAAGTAGATTTCCTTAGGAACTTCTCATGGAAATGAGCAATTGTATAGGCTATTCAAAATACTATATCTGCTAGAACCTTAAGAAAACTAACTGATACATTATTTCCAGATTCTAGATAGATGTATTTTACTAAATTACAGCTTCATTGGTTTTGAAGGCATTGTCACACAAAATATTGCTCTGATTCCCAAAACTTATTCATAGAAACTAACTTTTTCATGTGTGTCCTCTGACCTGTCGCAAGCAAACTGACTTATTTCAAGCATGAAGTCACTGGGTTCTGTGTAGACAAACTTACCAGGCTTCTTCAGTTCATCTGAAAAATTCACTCCAAGAAAAATGGCAAATTAGGCTGTATTAAACTGCATATTACTGTTTCTGTTTGGTTCCTTCCCTGCTATGGCTGTATGGTGTGCAATTTAGAGATCAGTTCAAAGAAAATGTAATTTACAGTAATTTAAAGGTTTTAGGTAATTTAATAGCATATGCTTTTTCAATTTTTCAATGTCTTTATACTTTTTTTTTTTTTTTTTAGATAATTTATCTGTAGGAAAAGCATGACTGGTTATGTGCACTATTCCTGTAAGGCGCACTGTCTATTAAAATATATAATGATTAAATTGAAATTATACAGTATTTGTTTTCAGGCAGCATGGGAGTTGATCTGTTTTTGAGGTAAATTTAGGTATTTATAAAGTCATTAAGCATTATTTGACTTGCCAAAAGATAATTCTAAACGAGCAATCATCATCATATGAGTATATTTCTCTTGGTGGCCTGTGACAAACTACCATTATTTAACATTCTTTATCTATCTATCTATCTATATATAGATATATTTATCAATAAGTGAATAAGTTAATAAGAAGGTAAGCCATCAATACTGAAGAGTTTTGAAGAGTTTGGAGTATTTAATAAAATCAAATAATTCTAATGAATGAATTATATGAATTAGGCTTCATTTATGTGCTGCTTAACATATAATATATAAAAAAAATCCTGAGAAAGGTTGAAAAAAAAATCTGGGTATCATGGTGGTCACCTTAAGATCTAACTCATCCTTAAGCACCTTCATATATTCCTACTGGAGTGTATCACATAAGCACAGAACAAAAAAACACTCCAACTATTAGAGTCATTTATCTTGGTCTTCATTACTGGAAAAATTGGTGTCAGAAATAGATTCTTATCTAACTACAGGCGTTATTATGGCTCAGAATTAAATCTGGAAAGTTCAAATATTCTAGACTGGGTAACTGCATGGTATTTTTTCTTTCCTGACTAACAATATATGCCATTGTGTTCTAATTTGCAATATTACTTATTTCATAAAATATCTTCCATTGTTTTACAGACTTCAATCGTCTTCTATTTTAGCAGGGAAAATTTGCTGCCAAATAATAAAAACAGTGTGCTAAAATAACTCTGTTGAACAAATGGAACATGCTTCTCTTAATGTGTAGGTATGGCCTTATCTTGCAAATAGTGTAAGTATTCTGGTATTTTTAGTGCTTAGGTATGTGGTGATTTCAATATAATTTGCCATTTCAAAGGTAATGGATGAAACCTGGATGTTTAAGCTATCTGGATGTTTAACACTAGAAATCCTATTTTGACTTCTGTAGAAGTTGACATCTTTAACCTATTCAGTAAAAACAGAATATAAAGTGCTATATCTCAATAGTAAGACAACAAAGTATGACTAGTATGATGACTTCCTGTGAGTTGTTGGTTTGGTTATCTCTCATAGAATGTCGTATTTGGATTTCATCTAAATAATTCAGAAATGGTTTATTAGGCTGCATTTAACACGATTAATTGTGGAAGTTATCTGTATGTGGCATATGTAAATCTTGTGTCATGAAAATAGCTCACCAAAAAGCTCACAGTGTACCATAGAGAATATGAGATGATATTAAAAAGCAGAAATATGGTTTGGCCGTGTTCTCTTATTTATTTATTTATTTATTTATGACTTTTTTCCTAATTAATAAAGATGGGAAAGAGAAAGAAGTGGAAGGAAAGAAAAAGTGAGAAACAAAAAAACCGTTGTGGAATTATGAAAGCCATTCTTTGGATAGTCATCTTGTTTTAAAATATTCATAAATGAGGAAGTTGTCTGTTTCATTTGCCATGCCTTATGTTGCATAATGATTTTCATTCCTATGAGATCAAATTGTTTTCTGTAGATGACACAGACCATCTGATTGAAAAAAAAAAAGATAAAATAGATTTTAGGCTGTTTTAGAAGTGAGCTAGGAATATCTGCTTCTCCCTGACAACTGCCAGCTGACACTGGTTATAATTGCATATAGGTCTTTATCTTGGAGCATAAACTATAATATTACAAAAAATCAAGAACTGGTGCAGGAAAGGTAAGGGAAGAATATAACATAGGCAATTTAATAACTTCATTCAATTTTTGTTTTAAAAAGTGCACTTAATAGCGAAACTAACACAAGATTACCAGAATATATTTATCTGAAACCCTGCAAATATACCTAACCTTTCTTTGTCAGAGACTTACAGATTCAAAATCATACTTGTAAAGATACTTTTGTGCATTTTCTACAAAATTATATTTGTTATTTGATTACTAATTTTCATATAGTCTTTATAAAATATTTTTATTAAGGTCATTGAGTCTCTTACATATGCATACACATACATAAACACATACACAGTCACACACTTGCACTTATAAAAAGCTCTACCATTAGTCATTAATCTAACATGTACTTGGGAAATGAATAATTATATTCAAATTACATGCAACTATTTCCAAGATTTTAATTTTAGTTCTTTATCAGACAGATTTATTGTCAGTTCAATTTGTATTAAAATATTTTAATCTGCTGACATAAGCTGTTGCTAGATTCTATTATAGATTATGTTTCCATAAAGTTTCTGTTATTAAGCATAATAAGTTAGATTTTTGAGTTGCGTTTTCATTCTTGGCTTTGAGACTACTTAACTCTTGGACTGCTGTCTCTGTGTTTACATATCTAAACTCTGGACTCAATTCCCATGTTTTAAATATTATTTGAAAAAAGGCATTTCTGAAATTATTTTTAAAGAAAAATATGTGCTAACATATATAATAAATAGAGCTCTTGCAGTAATAAACCGAGGATTTGGATCTCAAGTACCAAGAAAGTTAATTTAATTGGCTTTTTAACTTCTCATTTTTCATCTCCTTCCATTGTGTACGTGCACAGGCAGGAGTTATTCCTGCCATGTTGCCCTCTCCAGGGGCAGAAAATCTTTGGGACACTGAAGTCTCCTTTACTTGACTTGCTTTCTGTTGGTCAACTTCTTGACCTAGTTCGAAGAAAGTAGGCAAAAACTGGAAATCAAGGAAGTCTACTGTCTTTGTTGCACAGGTGATGAACAACTCCCTTTTTTGTCATGTCAAACTTGTTTTGTTGGTTTGTGTATCATGTTTAAATTCATAAAGCAGCTAATAAGTTACTGCTAACCAAATAGCTTTCTTTTAAATGGTCAGATGGCTAAGAAATGAGAAATTATATATATACATTTTTCATGCTGTGAAAGGAAACCTCTAACTTTGTTACCAAAAAAAAAAAAAAAAAATGTTTGGTGCTCTTGGTGCTCGTTGAACCTACTAGCACATAAAACAGGCAGACTCAGAAATTAGGAAGTTTAAATAATAATAAAAATCTACATTATTGTCTGCCTTTTATTAAATAAAAAAAAAAAGATGGGGGAGTTAAAACATTTTTCTTATTAAATTCAATCATCTTCAGTGGTATCTCTTTAGAAGAATAATTTTTTCTTAATAGTAACGAATTTGGTAATTTTATATAGCATAATTCTGTCATTTCTATAAAAGTGTGTGTATTCAAAATGTGATTTTAACTTAAAATTAGCAGTAAAATTATCTGTAGTAATATCATCAAGTATTTTCATATATTTGAAATAGCATCTAGAGATGAAAAAGAATATATATATATATACACACACACAAACATGTTTTCTTAGTTATTCTCATTACAAATCAATTTGGATTTATCAAGACAAAGGAGTCATTAATAATATCTCATTAATAATATTAATAATAATGTTTCTTTAAATAGTATTCTAGGAGACCTTTTTAGAGACATGAGGGGAAATACCTCCCCCCACCCCATTCCTAGCTGTTTCTATTTGTTTCTGGTAGATTGAGCTATTTTATATCCATCTGAGATACACAGTAGGATAATCAAGTGTTCTGTTTTAGTTATTTTTGTCGTATTTAAGTATTGTCTTACTTATTCTGTCTTTTTTTTCTTCAGTAATAAAGTAAAACTTTTTCTTCTGAGTTTTCAGTGCAGTGTGCCTGATATAGACCGTATAGTATCAAATTTTCTTCTTTATCTGTCTTTCTAACTTAAAGAATGTATTTCCAGGTGTCCCTCTAGCATTCAGATTACAAGATTTTCCCAGCTGTCTGTTGGAAAAAAGTTACCTTCTCTGATTTGATAAATGGAAGCATATATGTGCTAGAGCTTTTACTACAGGGCTTAGTCTTATGAGTCTGTGATCAGAATTTCTGTGCCTATATTTATATAAATTTATATAAATTGCCTATCTGTTTAAGCAAGTCTTGAGAAACTTGAAACCTCCCCTTTCCAGATTGGCTTTCTTCTAGTGTTTTAGCCTAAGAGTCACAACCATTATTTTCATTCAAAGTGGCAGGTGAAAGGATCATGTATAAATTGCTTTTGTGTTACAAGCAAAGAGTGCAGAAAGAGCAAGGAAGACCATATGATGAAGTTCTTCAGAAAGCACACAGATATTGCTTAATTAGGATTATATGGTCTTGCCTAGAGAAATCTAAAAGTGCTAACACTAACGCAGAGACAGTGGCATGAGTGCTGTGTCAGGGGCAGGACGAGAAACCACATGTTTAATCAAATATGATGTCTGGATTTGCTCTACAAAGAACCAGTCCAAATATGCAGGAGAAAGATGGTACCACTGGGAAAAGCCAGTACAGCTCAAAAGTCCTGAATCACAACACTGACTTGAGGTCAAACCATGAAATCTGATGCTGCACTTGCTCACTCACTCTGAGCCTGGGAAAGGCACCCCCAAGTCAAATGCCTCCCATGGCTCATTTCCATGAGGAAGGTGGAAGACTTTCCAGCAAGAAAACAGGCTCCAGCTTTAGTGTGTTAAGGCTGAGGGTATCCTGGGGTCCACAGCTTTGTGCATCTGCAGTTTTCCCAAGGTTCAAAACAGCTCCGGCATCAGGGCTGTCGGGAAGCAGCTCCCCGATGGCTGTGTCATCCACTAGGCTGCCATCAAAGGTGGCTCTGTGATTTTATATGTCCTTTAACTTAGTTCTCTTGGCAACCTAACTCAGGAACGGGTAGCAAATTGTTTATTTTTCCAGCTGTTCTAGCATGTTCCCAAAAAACCGGAGACAATAATGTTTTAACTTGCTTATCACTTAACAACAAAGCTTTTGTGCATGTGCATGAACTAAAAAAATAGTTTTCTTTTATTAACAACATCTTTCCAGTCAAAATGTAGAAATCTGATGAAAATATGTTTGTGGATTTACCACTATCCTCTCTCCCTCCTCAAAAAATCATAATTAGTTTCTTAAAGTTTGGTTAAGTGTGCTCTGTATCTGTCACAGTCCTGGAGTAACATAGAAGGATCTTCAACTTTTTCTCCCTGATGCTATTGAAATTGCAGAATAAAAACATGTTTTGGTCTATAAAATGATGATAGACTTTAATACCCTCAGGAACAATGAACTGCTTCATTTCAAGAGTACTGTTTGTGTTTTTTATTCAAAATAGTATATCTTACTTTATACTCAGATGTTTTGCACTGTAAAGGATAATGCTGACCTTGCCCATTAGAACACATGCACTATATTCGAGTCCATGTCTTTAGTCCATATCCTTACCATTTTTGTAATGCTTTGTGAGCTGCTAAAACCTTCTGCAGCTTAGGTATGTACTGTAGTGTACACTGAATATCACTGAAATATTGCCCTCAACCTCCTTTCCAAAATTATTATGACAGGACCTATGTCTGTGTTTCCAGCAATCTGAGAAGTTATTCACATCTGTTCATGTTGTGTGCCAAAAAATTCTTTGTCTATGACTTTAAGCAAAACTATAAAAGCCTAACACCTTTGTTGCCACCTTCAATTTTAGTCCTTTCCATTTTATTATTGGACTTTAGCATTGGTCATTTTGCCTCTCAGAATGTTTCATAATCCCTATTAAAACTAGAGTGATGTGAGAATGTGTTCTATATTCTAAAGGAAAAAAAAGATAATTATAAACCTGGTAACATAAGTATTCTCCCTTTTTTGAAGTTTAAATTTTTAGTTAGAAATCTGCAGAGAAATTTGTTTTTCTTATTCAAATGCCAAATTTCATCTCAGAATGACTTCTCAAACAAAAAGCTGAAAATCTGGGAATGTTTAAAAAGCTAATTTGAAGCACTGAGAAGTCAAAACAACATACTAGAATTCCTGTTTCAAAAATGACATTTTTAAACCCCTACTAATCTGTTTTCATTGTTGTTTTGTTCCCAAAGCCTCTTTTTTTCCCTTCAGCCTCCCTTAGCCTACTAATGATTGATTGATCATGATTTCTCCTGTTTAAGTAAGAAACATTGTTCTTTCTATATGGAACACCAAATCCATGGTAAGCTAATTTTGATGCAACCAAACAGTGTTCTGTTTTCTTTTTCACTGGATGACAAAAAGACGAAAGTGAAATCAAAACTTTTCATGCTAAGAACTCCTGTGCCATCATTAGTAACTATGATAAAGACCAAATGCTCATGTCAACTTTGAAACTCTGGTCTTTGGAAAAAGTAATTAAGAAGATATTTTTCCATGTGCTTGCATATTATTGCAGCTTTATATCTGCAGTTGTATCATGCAGCATACATTATATACATATATATTTTTAATAATAAACTTTCTTGGCAAAAAGTGGTTGCAACCTCCATATTTATATTTTATCCATAAACAGAAATACCCAATGTGAAAATGGCAATCTTTGCTGCGTGCAAGAAGGCTTTAATTGTACCTGCTTAGGAATGTAAACCCGTGATGTTTAGGAATTAGTTCTTAAAGTTCACTGTATTATGAGTATCATAAAGAGCGAAGACCAAATGTTGCTCCAAATACATGGTAAAGCAAAACAGATGTTATAATACCAGAGAGGGCTGTGCTTCAAATTCATTTTAATTACTCCTGAGTGCATCCTTCTAATGACAGATTTTGTTTTCTTCGCCTAATTCTGAGCAGAAGCCATACCACCTAACCACTTTAGAATGGATCATTGGGCTGGAATCTAACTATTTTTAAAACCCATTAGTCTGACAGGCCAAATTAGGTTCGGCCCTTGAGCCTTCAAAAAATAAATGTGTGATGAGTCAGTTTAAAAAAAAAAAAAATAATATTCTCGGGTAAAGCCTATTCTATTGCCTAAAGATATGTAATCTAGGGAATGAAGAAGTTAAAAAGAGAAAGCACTAAATACTTATGGATCTTATCTCAAAAGAAATCCTTCCTTGCCTGCTTTTGACAGTTCCTTTTAGCCCAATTAACTTCATCTCTTTTGGGCATAGACTGGCTTTCTCTTACAGTACACTGTTTGTGACAGCCCTGCGGCACCTTATTTTGTTTCCTTAATTTCCAGACCAGAATCCTTATGTTTGTAATATTTCATTGTATTTAGTATTTAGGATGAGCAAAATTGACTCCCTAAAATAGGTGTTGGGGTGAGTTTATTTATTTGCATGTCCGTAGTGCAACAGCGTGGGGGATGTCATCTTTGACATTTTAAAGTACGTATATTATATCTATCTATATTGATCATCGTGAGTTCATATGATGTTTGTTCAGTTGTATTCTACTATGGGAATCCGGTGTATCTCTCATAATTCACTGTAAATCAAGGGAGGGTGCTTGTCCTGCTGAGAAACACCTTTCTGCAGATGAATATGCATGTTTTCTGAACTGCAGCTCACATAAGACAGAGCAAACCCCAAACTCATTTTTCTGCTTTTTCTTTTTTTCACTGAAAATAAAGATTTTCTATTGAGGTGAAAAGGGAAAGAGAACCATCATTGACAAGCACTAATGCTGACTAATTTCCTCATAATATGAAGAAAGGAGAGGGTTTTTTCAATCGTAAGTTGGCCTTGTGTTTAACTGCTCCAGTTTAGACTTTCTCAAACGTCAATTGATTTCTGGAGGGCTCATGTTGAGCACATTTAGAGCAATGGATTGAAATGCAAGTCAGCTGATACTACTCAAAGTGTTATACTATTGGAAGAGGTATATTAATAGCTAATATGTTAGCAGCGCAAACAGAACAGTGCATTGGCTGGAACAATGGCAGTCGTTTTGCTATTTTTGGGTCACTGACAGTTCCCATTTCTGCAAGGTGAAAGAGTATCGTAGGAGACATTTGGACAGATTGACTTCACAAAGTATTCCACGATGTGTCCTGTCAAGATCGGCACAGTCCCTGTAGGGTCCGGAGGAGGAGGAGAAGCCCAAGATTGCCACGTGCCTTCACTTGGCTGTTGAGAGCTCTGCTTCATGTAGCGTCTGTGTTAAAATTAGCTACCCTTGGGTAACCCTCTGTGAAACACAGTGCTTGATTAAAACTGCCTCCTACTACAATTTGCATTCCCACACTCAGCTTCTTCCCTAGGGATGACCTAAGATGTCTTGTCACTGCAGAGGGATCAAGGCCCCCCAGATCTAAGAGGAAACTTGTGGGATATAGAGACATGCTTGTTCTTGAGAAGTTGAGGGAGAGAAAGAGGGAAAGGATAAAAATGTCTGTGAAATAACTTTTCTTTTAACCTAAATATACCTTTTGCCACTTGGAAAGAAACACAATTCTGAATGAATTGATAATGAAAGAGGAAGCCTATGCCTAACTTAGAACAATATTTTAGTATTTCTTTAATACAAATAGTTAAGAAATAAACTAGTTCAGTATCAAACAAGGTTGTCCTGGTTCTGTAATGATTAAATGTTTGCATTTTACATGAAAGTACTACTGTCTTAACTGATTTTCTTTTTTTTTTCTTTTTTTTTTTTTTTTTAATTTTAAAGGGTCTCATAACCATCTCATACATATTCTCTAGCTGTGAGGACTGAGTGAGGTTTCTTACCTAAGAGATTCCATTGAAGTTGTGGGTTGCAAGTCTGGCAAGGATGCCGAGGAAGGCAGAGCTCTTCCTCAAGAACATCTGGCTTGAGAGGAGCACGGCTCTGTTTCCAGAACTAAATCTCATTCACCAAGTCCTGCGGCACCAACCTCCCTCCACCCAGCCGTACAAAATGTACTACTGATGCACACCCACAGATGGAGTCTGCTTGCATAAAGACTGCTAAACAGGGAGTGTATTAGGTTAGAATGGAGGCTTAAAATGAAAAGAGATACATAATTAAAAAGTTGAGACTCCTTATCATCATGTCATTCTAACCTTGTTCCATTAGCAAAAATAAAATAAGTCAATCAAGAGCTACTGTATTTGAAAGAATCTATTTTAAACTCATGTTCCAAATTGCCTATGAGTTTAAAATAAACTGTACTGCATTTTTCTGACATTAACTTTTTTTCACTATGCTTTCTTTGCTGATATATTATAATTTCTGATACACCATGTTAGAGAACTATACTTTAAATGCCTTCAAGTAGATGTCACTGTAAATATATTCAACAAGTTAATGAATATCCTAATTCCATTTTGATTTCCATAATCTATTCATGATTGCTGCATGCATTTAAGCACATTGTTTACCGCTCTATAGACACACTAGAAGGGATAAAGACAAGTAAATAACTTTGTAGAAGAAGATGAAAATATTTTCAGTTTTCATACGTCTTTCAGTATGAAAAAGTAGGAAAAGATGTACATCTTTCTAGTGGACACAGAGATAGAGCTCATTGCAGTAAAGACATAAGAGCTCACTGCAGTTATATGAAACTGTAAATGTCAGATCTGAGTTTAATTGTGCACAGCTGCACAAACATTTTCACAGTGAAAATACACTGAAATTAGTGATTCACATTGGTAGGATATACTCTTACTGCCCTGAGTTATGACATAAATGAGGGAAAAAAGAGAATACAAGAGAACAGATCAATATTCTTTACTATGGGAAGTATTCTCAGAGAAGCAAGTGGATTTTTTTGGATATATGGTTGAGTGCCCTCATAGAATTGAAATAGTAAATTTACCTGTAAACTATTCTGCCTGAACACTTTATCACACATCTTAAATAGCAGTTATTGAAAAAATAAAATAAATAAAAAAATAAAAATCTCCAATTATCTACTCAGGTTATTAGTCTTTGAAGAGGAAACATGTTTTGGTTAAAAAAAAAAAAAAAAAAAAAAAAAACAGGTACTGCTCTTCTTGAGTTGAGAGAAATACTGAGAAGGATCTGCAGGGCTAACCAATAGCTGGATGTACTGATGTGGAGCCTCAGTATGGTCGAAGAGAATAGTCTCAGCATTATGTGCACATTTTAATAAGGCAAGCATTACACACTCTGCCTTACTCCAGAGTCAAGAAAAAACAGAGTTTCAGATATTTATGGTGCCATCATGTGGAGACTTTTGAACATTGAAGTCCTTTCTTGATTAGAAGAAGAAAAAGAAAGTGGTCCCCGAAGCTAGGCTTGACCTAGAAACAGATGCATTTGACTTAAGAAATTACTACTTAGCTTTGGATTTTCAAACTTCTGATCTGCTTGCTTTCCTTACATATGTGGTGATGGTAGTTACATGTTTTAATTTTGTCTTTAAAAAGGATGTCTGAGGATTTTTTTTCTCAAATGGATGCAATTCTGTCTATGTCTAACAGAGCTTGAAGAACAATAACAGATGGAAATGAATGCATGAACGAAAAACAAATTTTGACTCACTGACATGATTTAAAAAAAAAGACAAGAATATAACAAATATCATTAAAAATATATGTATGTAGAAAAGAGCACTCTAGTACAGATATAATTTGAAGGACTACTTAAAAATACTATTTTGTTTAAAATCTTTGTACTTTCCATTGATCAAAACCCTCAGGTTAAAGCAATGAAGCTGATGGTGGTTTGGAAGGTTTTCTGCTTGTGTATTAAAACAACTAGGACAAATTTGCAGATATCCAGGATGCATTTCTAGGGACAAGTATGCTCTTTTGTATGTGATCTTAAGAATCAGAAAAACATCTATCTGATTAACAGTTTTTAAAAGCTTTCATTCATTTTAAAAGCTTTCCATTTTGGAAGTGACTGAAGTAGGTCACTTTCTTTTCCATAGATTGAAGATGGGATATTATAATAGTTCCAGAACCACCTGTTAATTCTACATATGTTGTTCTGCACAGATGGCTGTGATTCATTATGAGAGCCTATTTAAGCTCTTTTATTTAACTCTGTAGGACAAATTTTTCTCCAACAATTACCTTATGAGCATGATGTTGGATACCTCTTTGCACACAGAATGGGACTTCTTTTTCTAGACATAGACAAAAGGCTAAATTAAGCCCGTTATATGAGCAGTAGGTGTTTCCTCAGTTTTTTGCTGAAGGATTTTGACTGCTCTAGCCTTTATTTCCAGATCATAATATTCAGTCTTCCGTTATTTAAAAAGGAATGGTTTCTTGGCTGTTAAAATTGATGTCTTAACAACTGGTTGACAACTTTTTCAGATAGATATACACATAATTTGGTTTTGAAGATAACAATTTGTCCTTCCTGTTGCAGTCTCAGTTTGGGAGTAAGAAGTTTTATTTTAAATTCTGTCCAGAAGAAGCATTTACAAGAAGACAATTTATTTTTGTTGTTTGTGTAACACACTTCCATTACTATTAATTAGTCCCTCATGAAGTTTATTCTGGATAATTTCTAGACATGTATCATATGACTCCACAGTACTGCAAAACAGAAAGGATTATTCTTATGATGAATTTAATTTATTCCTATTATTTTTAAAACAATTAAGTTACTTAGTTTATGAGTATAGAAAATTCAGTTATTTAGACTTAGTCTACATTTGCCATAATTTCTAACTTTAAATTCAGTAGCAGAGGAAGAAGATATATATTAGAGGATAGGCAGAGATAATTTAGTTTGTATGACTTATTTTAATTTACTTTTAATGAGAATGATAGACCCAGAGAAGTATGAGTATATTATTCAGCTGTATATGATTCATTGCCAATTGCTTTTTTCTCCTGATTGTTAATTTTGGAATAGTCAGGATGCTGAGTAGAGATGTAGTGTGGTATGTAGTTTTAGAAAATTATTGGTGCCTTTACATGATTATGTAGGGAGAGTTGGAGTTATATAAAGGTGGATAGATACACTGCAAACTAAACTACTCAAGAAAGTATAAATGATAAGGAAAATAAAGCAGAATATATGAACCAAAAAAAAAAAAAAAAAAATCCAACAATCGTATTTATTTGGAAAGGATCCTTTTTAAGAAAAAGACATGTTACACCTAGGCCACATCCTAAATATAACCTGCCATTTTTTTCCAAGTATATATTATTCTTATATAAAAAGAGAAATGATCATTGAGCCCAGTGGGCCCTTTAGAAGTTACATAGAAAATTTATTGTAACATTGCCTCTTAGCCTTGGGTAGCAAGAAGAATTGGGAATCTGGGGAATTGCAGTATATCATTGTATTGTAGTACAGCTATTTACTGAGGTGTGTGACTTCAGGGTTTGCAGGGTTAGCATTCTGGTAAAAATACAGGATATGTAACAGAAAGCTTTATAGTCAGCTGAAGTGGAGCCTGCACTGTAAACATTGTGGGTGTTTTTTGCAGTCTGAGACTTATGGAGGGAAGGCAGATTCCTTTTGACCTTAATTTTTGTGCTGATAAAATGAATTTTGGGCATAAATCTGCTTTAATTTTCAAATCAGATCTGAGTACTCAGATCTGCATCAACATCCCACTAACAAATGCAATGATGAGGCACCTTCAAACCTTCTTGAAAATTTATCAGTCAAACTTCAGTTCAAAAGTCATTCTAAATTATAGAAATGACTTGTATGATGATACTTTGAAGCTGATAGAAGCTTCGCTCTTCTTGAAGAGATACAATTGGGTGTGAGGGAAGGGTGTTTTTTTTCCCCAGAAATTAAGATTAATTTTATAGAATGTTGCTTATGCTTTGATATAGTTATTAATGCTGACCTGAATTTGAACAATTGATGGGAGTAAAGATGACTTTAGACTTCTAAACACTTTAGAAACCATCTGTTTTATTGACAGTAGAGAGACAAGTAGTCAAAAGTAAGGAAGAGGTGTTTAAATATTATTGCTATTCTTTGATATTTATATTGCTTTAGCTGTCAAGAGTCCAGAGTTTTGAGTAACTGTGACATAAACATGTTCCCAAAATGGTTGGGGCCACGGACCTGAAAATCTAAAATATGAGAGCAAAGCATGAACACAAAAAGACAGGAGGAGAGCCAGGAAGCAATTAGATGAGTCTGGCGGGTCTGACAGTTTACAGTGAAGGTACATGAATAGTCTTTGAATTGTCAACAAGGTTTGTAGACTTCTGAGCTTAAAACAAATGAACCGAAAGAAAGAAAAAAACAATTTTACATTTTCCAAAATATCTATTTCAAACCTTTTCTCTTTTCTTGCAGAATACAAAAAAAAAAAAAAAAAAAAAAAAGGAAAAAAGTTAAATATTTGTTGGGTATTTGCGTAGCATGTGTACTTAGTTTAATAGACCTACAGCTCAAATGAAACCGTAGCAGAGCTGCCTGCCCGACGCTGACAGGGAGCTCTGTCACTGGAGCCTAGTGAAAGAAAGCACAAATTGCTGCTGGGGAAATGGGACTATTCAGGGCTCAGGGTATCAAGAGGTTACAGATTATAGAAATATCTACTATGATAAGTGGAAATTCTTACAGCACTGATATTCTTACTATTCTTACTGGTGTATTACAGTAAAATCTGCTTGTGGGGTGAGGGGTTGCTGAACCTGCACTAATGTCTCCTTTCTTGTGAGAATCTCTATTTTAAATGGGTTAGAGCAATATTCATATGTTGCATGAGGATGTTGCAATGTGATACTAATAATTTTCTGTTCAATGTTTGTTTCATCTAAGCACTAGAACACTAGTGAAAATCTCACTTCTAAAAGTCAGCTCTCTTTAGGAGCAACTTCCCTCACCACTAGAATGCAGCACAGGAGGTAGTCAGGATTGTGGGGAGAAAAGAAAATTGCTTTATTAGAACTAAAGTATCAAAATTGCAGAAAATGATAATGAACACCATCAGAATGCGATCACGACATAAGAGGTAACCAGAGAAGCAGGAGCTCAGCAAATAAGAGTTTTGTGGAGATTCTGTAAGGAGTACTGTATTATTATTTAATATATAAAAATATATATAAATTTATATATAAAATATATATAAAAGATATATAAATAAAAATATAAATATAAAAAATAAAAATATAAAAATATATAAAAATATATTTACCAGGGTGGGTGGGTGAATGTGTGTTTTCTGAAACAGCACAAATTATGTACAGTTTGATCTTCAGAAACAGATCACCTCTGTGGGTAAGAAAATAATAAGATGTTTTTTATTCAACATTATTTTGCAGTTGTAAATCAGTTCTAGGTCAAATATACCAACCCTGCTGAGTTTGCTGAAGTCTGAGACTGTTGCAGTTGTATATTACAGCAAATTAAGGAGTGAGACAATAAAATCAATTTTGACTTAAAGAGAGAATCTGTTACACAACTTTTGTGGTACTCTTTCAGTACCATTGTTTTTACCTTGGCTTTCTTTTTACAGAAATGCCAATTTATAAATACTGTGTCCTTATCACAATAGCTGTTGTTATGTCTATTGACAAAATGAAAAAAAAGTCATAGATGGGGGGATATAGAAAGGAGGTTTTTTTTTTTTTACTTGTAATTTTCTAGCTGTGTTCTTGCTGCAAGGTATTATTATTATTATTGTTATGTCTGAAAAGCCTATCACAAAGTTACAGGTATTGTCCTGAATTCTTTGTAATAATAAAAAAAAAGGTATCAAAAGCAAAAAGCAAGGCAAATTTTAAGTCATTTTGTAATACTGTTCACAGATGAAAGAAGTGTGATAACTCATAATCACAATATTACTACAGTGTCTGGTACAGCCAGGGGTCTGTCTGTGGTCAGCACTGTATAAATGGTCATGAAGACATTGTCCGAGCCCTTAAAACCTTGCAGATCACCTGAAACAAAAAAAAAAAAAAACAAGGCTATGAGAGAAGGGATTTCAATATGAAGAAATGATTGCTAAGGGATAATGTATTGTAAGCTTGTAGCAGAGGAACTTGATTGAAGACCATCAGTGACATCGTTTTAAGGTTGTAAGATCACAGATACCTTTTATATTCCTTTCATTTATTGTTAAATATATAATGTTAAAAATTTTATCCACTCCCCAGCCCCTGTACTGCTTTGTGTTGCATGAATAAAATTTGGTATAGTGCCACAGCAAGGGAGTGAGGATGATTTTTTCTTAGGTGAAAGTAGTTTTGTAATCAGAGAGTTTATTGTACAAGTATTTTCTCCAACAATCTTGAAAAGACTTGTTTCACTTTTGAGTTTAGATATTGTAGAATCAAAATCAGCAAACCAGTGTACCTAGCATGAAACAACTCCTGTGCTGTGTGTTAACCTCCTGCAGCGAATCCTATTATGAAGCTGTCAGTCACTCTCTTCCCATTGCATGCAGATACCTTTTTCTGACTCAGCAGGATCAAGAGATCCTCTACGTGTTTCGTGTGTGGGACTGAGGAGCTGCCTCTCCAGCATCTCACTATAATGTGAATTGGCAGGAGAAAAAAGAAAATCAATATTTGAAAGGGGAAAATCAAAATATTTTGGTAATAAGCTGCTTTTTAACAGATGCAGAGGGGTTGCTATTGTTAAAATAACTTCTTTGTGTGGTAGATTAATGATTAGTATGCAAGTGAGAAGTTCATAGGTACATGGTAAATATTATTTATCCAGCAGATGTAGGCAGCCCATCTGTGGATTTTATGTCTGGCAGTTCTCGCAATACAGCTATATCTTCACTGCTTGATATTCCAGTCTTAACATTGAAAGGTGTCATATGAGTGAAAAAAAAAAATGTAAAAAATATGATGAGACTATTACTTATATGCATGCACACATAAAAGGGCTGTCCTGAATAAATGGATATTGTGGCTTCCCCATATGGATGTAGTAAAGTGAGTAAACATTAAAGCTTTATCCATTACTATAATGTTTTATTTTCCTCTTTAATTTGTATGACTGTGAAGATGCATGTCTATATTTTCTAAAAATAAATGTTTGCATAAGAGCTTTCATAGTCAGGGAAATTTCTCTTAAGTAAATATCCAAGAACTAGTAATAAATTCTGTTACACAGGCTGGCCGTTAATTTACATAGCATTTTCAAGGAGTCACTTAAGACAAAGCATTCTTGCCTGGAAGTGCTTAATGCAGCTTACTGCTCCTTTTTTTTTCTTTTTTTTTTCCAGATTGTACCTCATAGTATTACTAAAATACTATAATTGAAAAATAGAATTGAAATAATTTCCACTAAAATCTCTGTATGTGGAACTTGTACCTGTATTTTTGCATGCTTCTTCAAAGGATAGTAAACTTTTTTGACCAAACTTAGTGCAATACTTCATCAAAAGTTTTTGAAGAGCTGTATTGGTGAACAGAAGACTTACTTTTGAATAATCTGTTCTTCTTATTCCCTTGAAGGCGGTCTAAATTTTCTTCTCCTTTCTCTCTTCGGTTTCATTCTGCTGAAAATATAAACCTTTTTGTTTTTTTCTTCATTCTTCGGATAGTAATTTATGTCTGAGAACAGACAATTATGATTCTATAATTTAAACAAAAAAGTGAAAGCTAGGGCTAGATCTATAGCTGAGGCAAAGGGCTTCCCTCACACTCACCAAAAGAAGATAGTATTTTTCATTTTAAGTGTGTATTGCAAGAATAGTTTAAGAACTTTGTTCGTCTGATCATTGTGCTTTCTAATCTTTGTTACCTAGTCAAGCACGGACAAATCATAAGTGGTAAGGGTTTCACGAGCTCAGTTCTTAATTTGAGTTTGTTCTTTCTTTATTTTTAACTTTACCAAAAAAAAAAAAAAAAAAGTGACTAATAACCAGTAGTTCGGGTGACAAGTGAAAAATGCTTGTTACTGAAAGTAAAAGATGAGAAGTAGTGGCACAACCTGTGTGTTTTTCTTTAGAACCAGAGCCCTTCACTTAACACCCGTGTGCTGCGGCAGCAACCCTGCCTGGCACATGACAAGCAAACAGAAACTCTGTTGGTTAGGGCTGAGGAGAACGGATCCAGAAGACGATAAGCAGACAGACACCACAACTCTGTGAGCCTAGGCTTTTACAGCACGGTGAGAGACTCTCTCCCATGAGAGCATCAGAGTTGCATATTGTATTGATTAGTATAAAAGAGGTTAGAAAGAAGCTTTATGCATAATTTAAATGAATCTCTTAAAGAAAGCATAATCAAATTGATGGTTTCAGAGAAAAATATCTACATATGGCAGTAAAGAAACATCTACTGTAGCTGCTTACCTGAAATATCTTTTTCCCAGTGGTCCAATTAACTTTATAGTGTGGCACTAAGACTCAATTTTTTCCCCATCAGAAAACAAGTTTTTATGCTCTGAATTATACAGTGACCTTGTTTATATCATAAACTCCAAAGTAAGATGGCAATTCTGTCATTCACTTAATGTAAAACATTTGAAAGAAAGAAACTTACGCTATGAAATAAAGTAGAAGTTTTCAGATAATATGCACTGCATGTATGCTGTGTTTTTTGAAAAGTGTAATTATGTATTACTTTTCTTGAGCTCACATATTTTGAAGGAAAATACTTCAGTGAACAGCCTACAAAATGTAAAATTCATTTGTTTTGCAGATAACTATTTTTGGAGAGCAAAACAGCATCTGCAATTACTTCTCTTTAAATAAAATAAAATAGGAAAAACCCTGACATCTCTATGGAACATAATACAAGTTCCAGCAGAGCCATTTATTTTTGGCAGTATAAATACCCAAGTACAGCAAAATAATCAGATTTTTTTTTCCTTTTTTTTTTTTTTTTTTTTTTTGTAATAGCTAAGTATTGTTGTGATCATATAAGATCAATTCATGTTATTATTTTAGAATTTTCCATTACCTGCAAAATCAGTGGCATTTGAGCAAGTTGGGTGGCCACCTGCAATTCCGGAAAGTTTCTTGGAGGACTTTTCAAAGCACAGACTGTTATCACTGTTGAGGAAAAGCTATGACATTGTGAGAGATACTTCGGGAGTACCTATGAAGTCAAGTACACCCTCAATTATCTTTTACCTTAGGATGCTTAAAACTAGGCTTTGTATTTTCCTTGGGAGCATAGGAAGCCTGGGAAGATCTGGAGCAGAGAGCAAGCTCCTAACCCCCCTGGAAAGAAGTGGCACAGTGGAATTTCCAAATTGTGCTCAGGAAACTTTTTCTCAGAGAAAAAGAAAAAGTCACAAAGCCCACACAAATTACAAATTAAAACAGGAGAATAAAAATAATTATATTTTAGTTTATTTAATTTTCTTCCAGAAGATCCTGAACAAGAACCATTTGTTTAGGAGAAGCCAAGTGTAAGAACACAGAAGCTGAAAGCTTTGTGTCTCTTAGCACATAAAGCTCAAGGGTATATTTGACAATACTCAAGTCCTTAACAGTTATTTTCTGAAGGTCTTTTTGAGTTCTTGTATGATACATATTATCCAGAATCTGCAATTGCTCTTGCTATTGAGTCAGAATCGGTATATTTCTCTTCAGAATACTGTGTTTCATAGGGTCCTGCAAACATTCAGGGCAGTCTCTTTTACATGCTATTGGTAGTGTTAAGCCTGGCACACTGTATTAATACCTAGGCTGAGTAAAACCTGTTTTACAACAAAATAACAATGTAAAAATTTAGAGTTTTTGTTGGCTTGACCATTTGCATGCAAAATGCATATTGAAAGAAATCTATTGCACTATGTGATAATAATCCAACTGTTAAACACTGAGGTGCTGCTCTAAAGAATCTGTTATGCATTTCTGCACAGCATCCAGGGAGAAGCTGTTCTTTGAGGTTTGAACAAGTAATATAAGCATGGTGGGTTGTCACAGGAAGCCAAGCAAATGAAAATGCCAGTTTGCAGGAGCTGTTGAAGCTGCTATAACCCCATGCAGAATTTCTCATTAATAAACTATTAGTAAACCTACTAGATAAGATATCATCAATTTTGCAAGAAGATAATAGTTTGGTCAACATTTTAAATTGTTTTGGCAGACACTTCTTACAAATACCTCGATTTGTATGAATTTATTTTATCAACACAGCATATGTGAGTTATTCTCAATGTCCTTTTCAGTACTTCTAACACATTAGAACAGAATCAGTATAAAAACTTTTGACTATTATTATGAATTATTCAGGATGTCTGTTTTGAGAATGTCAGAACGGATTTCGAAGATACTGAGATATGTTGTTCATGAGAAGTATGTGACCTAGGGGTTGAGCTGGACTGTAATAATTCAGTGTTTTAATAGAGTTGCCTGCAAATCCCTCTGTGCTATTGCAGCCCTTCTGGGTGCAATGTGGGGGCCCAAAAAGTCCCAATTTGAGAGAAAGGCGTACTTGAAGGCAAAATAAAAAATACTGCTATTACTATTTTTAATTAAAAGCTTTCTGTTGTGATCCTCTGTTCCTAGCCTGAAGAATTGCAAGAGTTCTCAGTAAGACCTCAGGGAAATTTGCACTTGGCCCTTAGGGGCAACCAGGTGTTAGTACAGAAAAAGCCAGGAGGCGCTTACATGGCCAAGGTACAACTGAAAGTTTCATTACATGGCCCTTTGTTGAGTTTTACAAAAAAAAATGAAATAAGGGCAATAGAAATGTTTAAACATTTGTTTAAAAAGCATCTTGGCTTTGAGATGTTCTAAGAATATGTTTGTGGAAAAAAACATTACATTTGTGGTATTAAGGTGATCCAAGCACATCAAGGCTCTTGGGGAAAATGTTTAATGGGGAATTATTTTCAAATGTTTCTCTGAAAATTACTTAATATGTAGTTATCTTTTGAAGAGTTGCTACATCATTTGGAGACTAATTTTAATCACCGAAGGATGAAATGGAAGAATATTAATCCTGCTTTAAGTACAAATTTCAATACAGTCTTGACTATTGGGTTGCTACCAATACCTCTATAATATATCTGACAAAAGCTGCTGGACAAGTTGAATAAATCAAGCATACGAAACTCAACAAGTTAAGACCATGTTGTTTGCTTAGACATTTAGCAAATCCTGTGGCTTTTTTATTACTGTGATTAAAACTAATATTAGAAAATGAGGCATGGTTTAAATTTAATAGAAGTAAGAAAAATAGAGAAAGGCAGAATGTACTCAAGTGTCATGCTGGAACCTACCTAATCATAATGCTAAACCTAGTCTAGGTCTACAAAACAGCACCAAAAAAAGCAAATGCTTATTTATGAGTAGACACTACAGTGCAGCTTACACTTTCCATTTAACATTTTTTTAATGGATCTTCTGAATCTCATACCCGTTCCTTTTTCTGAAAAGGTTTTCCCTGTTCTTTTATGAGCAAGGGAAGAAACTTTTTTTGTATGTTTGTTGGCTTGCTTATTTGTTTTCGAAATTAGAATAGAAAATGGAAAAATCCTGATAGGTTTACCATTTGTTGTTAACAAATTAGCACTCTTTAAGCTGTGAATGATATATAAACATATACATACTCAAAATGTATGTGTATACCTATATAAATACCTAAAATCCACATGCAGATTTAAAGCATTTTAAATCTTAAAATGAATTATTCTCTTCACACATTGCCTTTTCTTTCTAATGAGAACTATAGGACACGTGATGAGTAAATTGCTGCATTGACGTTTGCTGAATACGCAATTATATGAAACTATATATGAGGGGGAAAAGAGCACTGTTATAAAAGTATGGATTAGTTATGATGATCTAGTGGGTTTTACTGCCACAAAAACATTGCTTCTGAGGGGCAGATTAATACCCGTGTGTGTTTCCCAACTAAATACTTACTGATGTTTAATGCATGGAAAAATTTCCAAGAGCCTCTGTGCTGTGTGTTACTGGCTCATTTGTGACTATGCCAGCAAGAGCTACAACAAACGGGGCTCTGCACTGAGTTAAGGGAAGGCGTATTGACTTACATATGTTTTTCAGCAAGTGAGGGATACCGCAGAGGAAGACTATCCTCTGCCATCACATTTAAATTGCAGATAGCCTTGACAAACCCTCTCTCTTTGTTTCTGTGGTTTGCGGCCTCAAATCCAATTCCCAGCCTCTCACCTGCTTGAAAGGGTAGAAAGGAGGATGAAAAAGCAGTAAAGGAAAAGAAACTGAACCAAGGTCTTAGTTTTGCAGGTGTTTGACATCTCAATAACTCTGAGCATGTGAGAGGTCTTATTAACTTTAGCCATTCAAATACTTTAAAATAAGCCTTTGTGCAAATATTTCAGAATCAGAGGTTTAATGCCTAGAGGAGGATTTCTAAGGCTATGCAGCTAGCAAGTAGGTCAGCCGCTGACAGCTACACATCTTTCTCTTCCTTGTCTTCCTAGGTGGGTTCAATCCCCCAAGGAAAGGGCTCAAAAAACCTTTAAGGAAGTGGCAAAGCCAGAACACATGTTAATCAAATGGTACGTAATTCAGAACCTAACTCAATGAGGAGAACTACACTTTTTGTCAACTAAAAGAAATTTGGAGAGGAAACAGGAAATGAAAGCCATCCCTCTTGTCAGCCTCTTGAGCTTTTTAGCCACCAATATAGCTGAAATTTAGAAGGAGTTTTGACGTCTTTTCCTGTATGAATATCAGCACTGCACAGTAACTCTTTTAATCACCAAAATGTAGTTTTTAGAGGGTGCAGGAAAAGAAAGCAAATCAGAATTTCTTAAAGAAAAAGTGGATGCTTTGCTTTACTGGATTCATAAATCAAGACTTGTTTTTTAAACATTAATTTATCCTGTTATCTGATGGTCTCTTATTAGGTGCCAAGAATTCTGACGTGTGTGTGTATGCGTGCATGTGTGTGTGTGTAAAATATGTGAGATAAGATCACATATTTGCTTGTGAGAAGAAAACTGCCACTTTTGTGTAAACTCCATAAGCATTATGCACATCTTTGGCAGGTAGTGCTGTGTTTTTGGTTTTTGTTTTTTTTTTGTTTTTGTTTTTGTTTTTGTTTTGTTTTTTATTTTGTTTTTCATCTCCTTGTTTATTTTGGATTTTTTTTAAAGCACACTAAATATTCCGGTTAGTGATTTTGAATAATTTCATATAAGAGAGGTAGTGCTTTTTCAAGATAAATCAGGAAGGAATAAAGTATATTTTTGACAGCTTGTCATCTGAAATTATGAAAATTGAGCTAATCATTCCTATGTAAAAGAGGAATTAAATGCAGATAAAAACTTGCTTGCATTACATGCATTGTTAATTTTTTTGTTGTTGTTGCTTAAAAACTGTGTAAATGACCCAAACTGTAGGTTGTCACTTATCTTTAAGTAATAAGATATTGGAACTAAAGGATTAAAAATACTCATATTATGGAATCCTGAATCCCAATTACAAATGGAAGTAGAAGAGAAAATGTAGGTAATAAGAAAAGGTTACACTGTTTTTGATTTTTTTTTTAATCTACATGAAAAATCACATTAAGAAATTCAACCTTTGTATTAAAGAAGAGAAAGTTTTCATGTTGTACTCTTTTGTGCTACTTCCTCTGCAGTATGTTTAAAAAGTTTCAAATGTACTATATTTACATTTGGGGAAAAAATAGTTTTATAGAATCATAGATATCATAAATAGATCATCATCATAGATTCCTCAAGGTTGGAAGGGACCTTCAGAGATCATCAATCCCTTGCACATGCAGGGTCACCTAGAGCAGGTTACACAGGATTGTGTCCAACCAAGTTTTGAGTATCTCCAGAGAAGGAGATGCTACAACCTCTCTTGGCAACCTGTATAAACCTTTATAAATGCTGTTTTTTTATCAATAGTATATTTGATTGTCACCGAAAAATAATTATCATTATCTGTATCAGATTGCTACTGAAGGGCATAAAAAATGCTAAAACTACAGTTTTACAGTTACAGTAACAGTTTCAGTTATAGTTTTACTATAGTAAAGTTAATGGTGACACACACTCTTCCTGCATCCATGCCTCTCCCTCTCATTCCTCCACTGCTCCCCTGGGTCTTGAGGCTGATGGCTTCAGTGCGTGTGAGGCTGGGGGGACTCATGGCATGGCATCAGCCCCCATGTGCTTCACTGGGAAGAGTACAACGCTTATGGCGTGAATCCTTTCTCCTCTTTGCCTGTTTTTTTGCGCAATGCTGGTGGCCTCTTCTTCCTCACTCCAGGCTTTCCTTAGGGCCGTCTCTGTCTTTCTAGCAGACTTGTATGTTTTGTTGTATTTTTACTGGTCTGCAACTCCATGTTGCATCCCAAAATAATGATTTGTTATCATCATCCATATGTATATAAATATTCTTACTAATACTTGTGGAATTGAGCAAAAGTGAAATTAATTAGTCAGAAACCACTTTGCAATGGCAATGGCAATATGATACTTATTGAGTTGTGTGTTGTGCTCCTGATTTGAGGGGGCTATATGGGGGGAAATAGCTTTCCCCCATAGCTCATGTGAAGCTTTTGTGTCTTGTGAAAACCAAGACTCTCTCTTCTGCGATTTAAAGAAATTTTATTCTGCCACCAATGGAGAGAAGTACTTGCTGCCCAGCAGTGTAAGGACATATTGTTGCATTTGTGGGCTGGTAGCTCTGGCTCCAGGCATGATCCCATTTTTTTCCATCTAAATTCCTTATACAGGATTTGTTATATCATGAATTCCTGATGTTATGAGTGTCATGAAGTAGACGTTGATCCAAGAGAGAATGATGACGATCAGAACACTCATTTTCTGGTAACTTGTCACAAAAACGTTTCAAGACAGCAATTAATGCAAAAATATGCATTGTGACTGGTTTTATACTGCTATTATATTAGTGTAATAAAAGTCAACAACATAGATGGAGGTTAAGAGAACACATTAGTAGTAGCAGGTGTTATGACATACTTAATTTTTTTAATTATCCTCTAACCTTCATTCCATTTTTTTTGCTCTTGTTGTCAATTCCACACTGCTTTTGCATTGAGAGCTGTTACTTAGGACACTGGAAAATGTCCTTTGTGTTATGCCTTTTTTTTGGTGTGTGTGTATGGGGGGAACAGATTTCTCTCGACTCTGTTCAGTCCAAGCCTTGTGTAAGCTTGCCCTCATTTTTTTATTTCTGTAGTTCAGAAAATTAACAGGCTCTGCAATTCAAGAACAGTTATTGATATCATTTTTATTTGCACTTTTACTTTGCAATTTCTGTTTTTACTTTTTTGGATTTATTTGTTTGGAACTGATAAGTAAGCCCACCTAGTTAATATTTCCCATTTCTTTTCACTAAATGCTATTTTGCACTTTACATTCAGAGGTGTTTGAAGGAATGGAAAATGAAACCTCCATCTTAAAAACTGTACATAGTATCTTTTTCTTCAAGGAAGAGAGCACCTTTCTTTTGGAAGTTCCCCTTTTCACCCATACAGGGATTTCACTGCATTTATATTGAGCATGTAACAAAGCTTGATTTTGATATCCAAGTGAAGATCCGTTTCAAAATTGTTAAGACATTTAAAAGACTTAAAATAGTCCTAGTGCTCAAATCCCATTTTAGGTATTCATAAAAGGAGACAGGAAACTTCCTGTATGGATTTATTCATAGATATCTTTGTGCAACCCACAAATTATTTTGTCTTCCCTGAAGAAAGAGAATTTTATAGATTCTGTATTCACTTCCAGAGTGTTGTAAAATGGTCAGTGAGGTAGCTTGTATGTCTGTGAATGCAGGACTTTTGCTTTCACCAAACTACAGTTTATCTTATAATTTATTAAATTACTATAGTGCATGTATTTTATGAATGCTAGAATTACCAGAAAACAACTGGAGTTTCTAACTAATTGCATTACATTAATTTACAGGCTGTGAAAGAAACTTTTCCTACAGCTAGGAGAGTCAGTATAGTGGGGTCATTTCACAAAAATATATAGAACTTTTTAAAAGCACGTATTCATTGTGCTGCTATTGAGGGTATTGTGTTTTGTTGTTTTCTTGTTTTCTTGTTTTTTTTTTAATTTATTTTTCAATTCAACTCTATCATGAATTGTTTCCTAAAATAAAACATAAAATTCCTTGTGTTTTCAAGCTTCATGACTGTAACATTATCCAAAAGGTTTGGTGGAGTGAAAAAATACAGACGCGTATTTAAAGTAGCACCTCTTGCCTTTGTTTGAGGTTCAGGTAGCTCTTGTTTAGCAGTGATAGCTTGGCTGTTGTCCAGCAATTTAATTAGCAGTTGTTTGCCTAATCTTTTATAACAGATAATGTTATTACTGAATTCAGGGACTCTGAAAATCCCGATCTGACAAAGCAGGCTTAATAATGAAAATCTGTTTTTACATTGTATTTATCTTGGCGAGAACAGCAACTAGAACACATACATTTTTCACGAGCTAGAAAACATGAAGTTCAGAGTTGCAGTCCCTGAATTGTTCACTCCTCAGAAAAACAGAACTGAGCAGGAATTAAAATTGAATGAAAACTGGAATGGGAGTTGAAGAGAAGGGCAAAGTGTGCAACAGAGCATAATTTTCTAGAAAGATGCTAATTTGTTTCTCGCTGTGTGAAACAGATCTACTGCAATATATCCACATCTGTGGATTTTGAAAGGCAGAATAACTGTGTAGCATTGAAGTTGGACTTGAGCCCTCAGGTTGATTTTGTTGCCTGATTTCTTCTGAATCATGCAAGATGGCTAGTTTAAATCTTCTTTAACAGCTGCTAAGAACTGATTTTTGGAGACTGAGAATGGTAGTCATAATTTTTCCTTTTTCTTTCCTTTCCTTTCCCTTTCCCTTTTTCTTTCCCTTTTTTGTGGGTGGGGGCTTGGGGGAGGGAAATGGAACAGGGAGATTAGGACCTTGAAAGACAAAAAAACATGATTTTACACACAGATATTTCATTGTATTTTAGTATTGATGTACACATTGTATATTCCATAAAAATGTTGTATATTTTATGTGAAAAAAATATTTCCTTAATCTTCCTTAACATCTTCATTTTAGAGAAATTGATCTTATGATGTCAGGAACAGGGTTTTTTATATGTAGATTAAATAATAAGCTAAGCAGTTGTTAACAACTCAAGAAAAATAGAGAAGAATTAATTTATGAGATTTCATTTTCTCATATTTTTCTTAACTTTTTTGGCATTGTCTTGACATATTTTTCTTTCTTAACTGTTCTTTTCATGTTTGTTTTGTAATGCTTTTATTTTAAAAACGTTTCAGTTTTATATGTGTTTTGTCTATTTTTTGTAATTTTACATTGTGTAGATGGTCACTTATTTAACAGACTCTAGTTCACGAAGGAAGTAGTAATTTTAAAGATTTGTCTTGTTGGGAGTCAGATAGTCAAACAATAACATGTTTTCCATGATAGATCTTCAGGGTATTTCAAGCTGGAATCAAAAGGAAAGGCACATAAAATCACTAGTTATTTCTAAAAAGTTCTTTTTTCCTTGTCAGTATATTTAGTTGTGTAGCAATAGGAGGAAAAATCCACAAACTACTAATCTCCTAAAACAAAAAGTGGAAACCAAGATTAAGTTAAAGATTAAATCTTATATATAAATCAATTCCAGGATTTCCTTATTAATCTGAATAATTCAATACATCTAGAAAATCTCTTCCAAAGAACAAGAAAAAAACATTGTACTTCCCCTTTGCAAAGAGAAAAAGACCCAACTCTTGAATGCGTGTCTGACATTCATTAATTTGTCTTTTTACAGTACTTGATTGTGCTAAACTTCTCTATTTTTTAGACAAATATCTTTTAATACTTACCAGTTTTGTACATACCAGTCCAACTCATCTTGTTGTGCTGATCCCCTCTAGCAAAACCAGGACAAAGTGTAAGACCACAGAGCAGAGATGTGTACCTGGCATCTCTGCAGTGGATTAAATACCAAATTTGAATGTCCTCTTATCTACTAATTACAAACCACACTCTAATAAAAATATAATAGTCCTATCAAAATAGATTCAATTATAGGCTCTTAATAGTGCTCAGAGTGGAGAAATGAAGTGTTCCATGAGTCTTGACAGTCCTGAATGAGAAATCAAGGCTTAAATACAAGCAGATCTTTATGGAGAAGGAGGAGCTTTGCAAAGGAAGTTTGAATTCTTGCTGGATATTGGTAATATATTTTTGTGAAGGAGGGTATACTTAAACTCTGGATTAGTTGTGAATAATAACTGTATTTGCCATTTTGTCACAAAGAAATTTTGACACTGATAGCCTACATTAAATTACAGCCTTTCCATCTTTCTTCTATTACCATTCACAAAATCTTTTCTGAGGAAACAGAAAACGAGACTCTTGAGAATGAATGAGAGATTATTACTTAGGTACCTCATCCAATATTCACTTATGTGTGTTGAAATAAACAAAAATAATCATATAAAAAAATTTTGGCCTTAAATTCAGAGGGTGGCTGAAAGAAAATGGATTTCTAATGGAATCTTTTACTTCGAGATGACTCATATTACTCAATACTTTTCAATAGATATATAATCTCTTTTGATGATGATAAAATGGATGGAACTTCATTTCCTATAGCTAAGCAACAGGCATAATTAAACTTTTTCCTCAGGTATTTTTACTGCCGCTAAAGATTAGATCTTAGAGAAAGGTGGTAATTACACTGCTGATGACCCTTATAGGAGCAAAGTTTACTTAAAGACAGCAACACAGCAGTGTAGAAAGCGTTGCTCAGCTGGGGTTAGTTTTATTTCCAAACACAAATTTTCCTTGATATTGAGAAGGCTGTCTTGAGGAGAAGCTTGATAAAATAGTACTTCTTAGTTTGTTTACAAGCCCAAGTGTAAAATAAGACTCACAAGTCAAGTGGGAGACACATATGATTTCTTCTACTGCTTGGCTAATATTCCGCAAAAATGCCATGTGAACAGCCACTTTGAGCTCCTCGAGTAGCACTAATTTATTACTGTAAAATGGAGCAAGGAATGTCACTTGGTACAAAACCCAGGGGCGAGGATAGAGGGTGCGTAGCATGAAAAAAATATGAATGAGAGGTTAATGCAACTTCCTTGAGCACTTCCAGAAACTCAGTTACTCTTCAAAACACAAGTACTTTGCCCTACACCGGCAGTTGTGAGCTTAGCAGCTCTCTGAACTGCAGTCTGCCTACTCTCACTAGCACAGAGTTGGTCTCAACCTGAAGTATAAAATTTAACAATTTGGGGGCTGTACTAATATGGGGCTGACTTATGCCCAGTCCATTCAGGTCAGGGTAAGTGAACTCGCCTTGCCTTGCATTATAAATGAATATATGCTGTGCTGTTTTTATTTTTCTTCTTCTTTTTTTTTTTTTTTTCCATTCATAATACATATGGAAGAAAATATATGTATATAATCACCTAGTCACAAAACTAGAATGCTCAAGGTATTTTCATTTGAATTAACAGAAGTTGCAGAAAGTCCAGGCAAAATTAGTATCTTGATTATCACAAAGATCTTTGCACTCTCCTGTATTGTGAAATCTCCTTCCTGTTTTTTAATTGTTAGAAATTCAGAAGTGAATGCTGTAGTTTTAGGCTGTCCTGTATCTCTTTCTGTCTTTCTACCTCTCTGGTAGACAGTACTCTCTAGGAAGAAAATAAAGGAGGAAGACCTTCTACTAATGATACAGTAAATGAATCAAATGCATAAATTCAATGTTTGAAAGTTTTCTAAAATCAAGTGTTCTAAATAACACGTATCCCAGAAAAGGAAAGCTTGGGGGAGATAATATGAACTCTTTTTGGAAGTTATCCTTATTTTGGGAGGGGAAAAAAAGAGGAATGGTTGCCTGTTTCTGGCAGGAAACATAACTAATCCTTTCCCCCTCTCCCTTTGGATATATAAACAGAATAAATTCAGTTAGTGGCTCTGTGGATGGGATCAATGGCTGTTTGTCTGCCTTAGTCACCTCTCCTTTCTTGTGGCATAAATCTCAGTCTGTGTTTGTACTCCTCGTACATTACTAGTAGCAGGCGGTGGCTCCAGTGACCCTAGGCTTGCACAGCTCCAGGTTGTGCTGAAATTTCAGTCTCATCAGTAATCCCGACTCAGTGCAGCAGAACTCATCATGAATAATTAAAGTGTGCGTTTATGTGTGCATATATGTGCCGAGCGGGAGAGGGAGGGTGGATAGAAGGTGGATTAGCTACTAAATTGAACAATCCCTGAAGAAATTTGAAACCATCACAGATCAAAAACTATCTCAGCCCTGTGACCTTATCATGAAAAATATACCAGCATTTTCTTTACCTTAGTGCATTTGAGGTAGTATAAAGGCTGCACAGAGATCAAACAGAGTGAAGCATCACTCAATAAAAGTTTCTCTCAATGGAATATTTGGGTTATAAGGTACTCTTACAACCATTTCTAATTTCATTGAATTCCTTTATAAAAATGTTCATTCCTTCAGTGACTGGAATGACTTAGTATGAGTTTGTAGACTACTTTAGTTATAAGTAATATAGGCACTTCTATTTAATTTTCTGCATTAGAGAATTTTCAAACAATTCCAAAGAATTGCTTACTTGTTTAAGACAAATAAAAACAATTCAAACACAGGGATTTTACTTGATCATGACATTAACTGTAGTGTATAGTGTAAGGAAAGGTGACAGCATTGACAAAAAGACCACTCAGTCCTAATCTGAAAATTCTTTTTTTGATGTCAAGTTTATCTTTAAATTTTGTCTCAGTTTTGACACATGAATTTCTGTGTCTTTAGAGATAGCTGCACCCATTACCCAGTGTTGTTTGCGTGTGGCTAGCTGTCAGCTATCTGCTGGCCATTCCTAGCAGATAGTCCCATGTCCGAGCAAAACTACTGCACCGAGCCAAGGAAGAAGAAACTTCTCTCTGTGTGATTATCAACAAAAACAGGAATGGGATGAGTACTCTGTAAACACAGTACAAATATACAATATGCCGAATGAAGCAGGAGCCCACCACTGCACTGAATTCTCTTTCCTGCCTTACAAAATGCTACTAAGGATTCAGAATGCCTGCCTTATACGCAACCTTAGAACCATACAGCTAGTGCAAGACTGTCTTTTTGAAGCAAAATTGAATATATTTCTGATGGCCATTGCTGCTCGTAAGAATTGAATTTTAAATGGGTGTATGTTACATTACACGGAACACAACAGGTCCCTCAGACCAGAAGTAGTAACATAACTTTTGAAGTAAAATTGACCCAATTTGTGGTGTTTCATCTTGAAGTGAATTAAAGCAATTTTTGAAGTAAATCAGCATAAAATTGTGTTTCCTTTTTATCTTTGAAAATTGTGATTCAGATGTCTGAATCCTAAACACTTCTCATTGCTGTACTCTTTCCTCACTTATTTAAATGTTTTCCATCATTTATGGATGTTTTAGGGCTGCAAGAATTTTGTGTGAGATGACTATCATGCTTATGGAAAATCTGAGCCATTTGACTGGACATTGCTGAGGCCTTGTGACACTTTAGAGAAATGAAGCCCCATGAGAAAGTAAATATTCTGTGTCTCTTTAAAAAAAAAAAAAAAAAAACGAAAATATCAAAAAATTTCCTATGAGTTCAAGATGACAAATGTTCCTTTTGAAAATATTCTTGGTATTTCAAAAAAAATATTCCTGATTCACTGAATCAGGATGTGAAATATTTTCAAATTTAAGAAAATTTGCTGGGAAAAGGCACCATCTTATTCTCTTTGTCTTTTATCATTTTTTTTTCTTTTGCATATATTCTGGGGCACAACAGAGAGAGGTAAAGGAAAATGTTCTGGTGTTCTGATTTGTGACTTAGAAATTCATTGCAATGAGGCACATCACCTGATTCATAAAGGCTCCTGAGATAACTTTTCATTTGAGTACCGTAGGATTTCATTTCTTAACTTAATTAAAGCCATTCTGATTTCTTTAGATTCACTTCAGCCAAAGCATTCATGCTAATCTTTAAAGTAAGCTTCGGTGAAAGGAGCAAAGTTTTCTTCTCAAACTCAAACAGTAATGATTTTCATTTCCTTTACCTAATGAGATTAAAGTACTGAAATACTGTATTACTCTTGTGGCCTCTTTCTCCTTGGTAAGCTGCCTCAAGTGTGGCAAACATGTGGCATGTGGGAACAGAGGAAATGTCAAACTGGGGAGCAAAGATTTACAAAATGTAATATCTTTTGCAAGCTTTAGCTTCCAGACTTAATATGGACCAAGGAAAAAAAAAAAAAAAAAAAAAAAGAAAATGCCAGATGCTATATTAACATGAGTTCTTCTAAAATGAACAAAAAGTACAAACAGATTTATAATGACTTTTTATAATCCCTGGAGTGTAGATTTACTGTAGTTAATATTTTCTCTTTAAAGTTCAGCTAATATTGTTGTTCCTTGCTAAGTCTTTCTGAGGTTCCTATCGGCTTTAAACTACCATATTTTGTACTTGGTAGTATCTACAAGAAAGAACATGTATCATTAAAACTTCCTCAGTTGCAATGAATTTTTGTTTCATAAGCAAAAGTGTTCTTTGTTTAGCAGTTTGATGTTAAATTATCCCTGCGTTCCACGTGTCTGGAAGATTTTCCTGCAATTTTGTAAAGAATGGCATGATTTTCTTTTCCTGAAATCTTTTTCTATTCCACTTTTGGTAGTCATTAAATAACAGTACATTTTACATAAAAGGGAACCTACTTTAATTAACAAATTTCTAACTATGTGTCTTATTTGACTAGTATGTGTTTTCTGTTTGTTATGGTCCCAAGTGCTGCACTGTGTGCTGGTAGGAAGCTGCCAAATAATAATAAGAATTGCTTTTGCTGGTGACTTCACACAGAAACTATTAAAGGGCTCCTGAAATCAAAAGAACGTGTTAAAGACAAAAGAAAATGTGTCTCTCTTTGCACCTTGGACACTTGTAGCTTATACAGAGAGTATTACGCCAAAGTGTATCTGTTTCACTTCTTATATTTGCAGGAATTTTTTCTGCTTGTTAAAATAGATAATCTTATATACGCACATATATGTGTGTATCTATCTCTTTTTTTTTTTTTTTTTGTTAAATGGACAACTACATGTTAAAGCAAATCTGCCTCCTGCTGAAGAGACAGCTATGCAGAAGGGGTGGATTTGGGTTTTTTGTTTGTTTTTAAACCATTATTTACTGCAATTTGGCAGAACCCTGGCCTAACCTACTGCATGGGAAAAATCCTCCATAGGGTAGGGATTACCTCTGCCTGTAGGCACAACAGGTTAGTCTTTGCTCAAGTCATTTCAAAAAACACTAATCACCACAGCCTTATTTCATGGATTTCTGAAGGAGTGCTGTACGTGTCAGATGAATATATCAATACAAATACTGACACCATGTTCCTAGCCAAGAACAATTTCTTTCCGAGTTACTGTGTGTGCAAATATGAAGCAGCGACACGCACATACAGTGAAGATTATTTAAAAACTCTTGTCAACTTTGGGTGAATTCAAACAACTTTGTCATACTAAGTAAAGAAAAAAAAATAGAAAAGCCTTCCTTGAATTGGTTTATGTGATTTCTGTTAGGCTGCATTTTTTCTGCAGATAGATAGAAATGCCCATCAGATATGGCTTTAAGTAAATAAATGTCTATAGTTTGTGTCTAATAGGACTACCTCTAGGCTCTAAATAGTCCCTATAGTTTGACGCAGATAGCATACTTTGGTAAAAATAGTGATATGGTCAATCCAAGGTCACAATTTCAGTATATTAATTCCATCCCAGTATTTTAACAGAGGAAGTAATATAGAACAGATTAATAAACAGAACTATAGAATTTCTGGTATGTGTCATTGCAGCAACCTAATGACTACCTACACTTAATTATATTCCTAGAACTTTTAATTTTTGCACTTTAAAAAGCCAAATATACTTTGATTCAAAATCTGATTGGAATAAAGAGCATTTATTTGGGTCTCAGCTCTTCTGAAGCACTTACTGTTTTCATTTCCACATGGTCCCAGTCACATAGTCATGTTACTGCAGTTTAAGAGATTTCCATTCTACCATTGAATCACTGCAACAAGGTGTTTGCACTCTCTATGGCATATGTGATAATTCGATTAGTTTTAATCCTTGTGTATTATGATCTGCTATATTGCCTCATATTCACTGCAGTGGAGAGTCATCATATGTTTAGTTGTTAAAGTTCAGATATTCAGAAACTTGCTCATGCAGCTGAGTTCTTTGTAGGAGGAAAGTATGTAAAGGAATAAAGTGCAGCTGCTATTCCAGAATGAGGAAATCTTCAATCTCTGTCATAATCTCCAAAATGAGCCTACTGAAGAACAGGATGAGTTTTCAGAAGCAGTTTCAATAATAAGAGATTATGGAAGAGATTATATAATTCGCCATCTGCTATATAAGATGATACACCAGTATGCTCCAGGGATTCTCCTTGTTTAGAAATCCTCATTCTTAAAAAAGTATTTCTTTGTTTAATTTTTAGAAATTAGCTTAATTCCTCACCATGGTATTTTCACAGTTTTATTTTATTTCATTTTGTTTTATTTTAGTCCTTTGTAATGCTACAGGGAAAGCTAAGGCCAATGCACCCCAAACTTCAGTTCCTCCTCAGTAATGTAGTGATTCTGTGCCTAAGCAGTACAGCAGTGATTGAAATAGTATGACAGTGGAATGAGTAGAAGCTATCTTTCAAAATAAATTGTGGTAAGTTTGGGGAGCAGATAAGGAAAAGACTTTAATTTTTAAGTGCAGAAAAATTCCATTTTTGCTGCTGAAAAACACAGGCTGCAGAACTGCCCTCAAATAAGGAAGCCTAATAAATAAAATAAAGAAGACGGAATAATGAGCATAGATCACCACTACTGTCTAATATCACACTTTGTAAGACAAACTGCTTTGTGACTGTGGTATACAGTATGTTGCCACTTCTATGCTGTACCTGTAAATACATAGACATCATCTGAATCAAAGGTGAATACTTGAGAGAAGGAGCCCATGCAAACAAAGAAAATCAGGAAGCAGAGAGACCAAGGAGAAGCATGGGCTAGGCTACTTTGCAGTGTTTACTGAGACATGTCATGCAGAAGCACAGAAGAGAGTTAGCACAGAGATAGGACCAAATGAGCATTAGGGAGGAAGTCTTGGTTGTTTTAGAATAGGACTTTATGAAGTTCAACATTCTTTCTGTAGCTGCCCTAATGTGCACAGGATATTTCTTCTTTCTTAAAATGTTTTTTATGTTTTAAACTTTTTTACAAGGTAATGGTGGTAGTTACAAGGATGAATATTAATTCAGACCACAAAAGAAAAAATAAAAACTATTAAATGGGGCTTGTAAGAGAGAGAATTACACAAAAACTTCCTGCCTTGGAGACATAAAAGTATTTTCACTCTTCTTGTAATTTCATAAAATATATGTGTAGTCCTATGCTTAGTCATGTACGCTCTGTTTTACCTTAATGCTGTATTCTGGAGTCGGGAAAAATATTCGAAAGTCAAAAGAAAGAGTATTATAAACTAATTTATTGCATGCCATAGTTTTATTTCTCTAGTATTATTCCGCAGACTAGCTCTTCTCAGGTGAGACTGGGAAAATTGTAATTATGAGGATCTAAGGTCTTTAATGAATGATGGTACCAAAAATAACTTTGCTGCTTCCCTCACATATCCTTCACCACCTTCATTTTCTCCTCATGCCAGCCAACACACACTTCCAGATCGAGATCAAAATATGCAAGTTTTAACCTACAAGGTAATTTTCACAAGAGTTATCATGAGAATGAAAAGTAGGAGTGCAAAATAAAAGTGCTGTCTCCATCAGAACTGCAGCATACTAATGTACAAAGCTGTAAGAGCAAGCTTAGTACAAGAGAAAATTTAAACATGTTGATGTCGTCATTTGAAAACATTAATACCAATCGTAAATCCATTTTTTCCCATGTTTCTAATTTTGTCCTGGAAATAGCTTGAAAATGCAGAATCTAAGAAGTGATCTAAAAATAGAGCTGACCACATTCTTTTCCTCATCTAACAATTCTTGTTGCCTTTATAGAGCTGTTTCTTCATGCCTTCATGCCCGTTAGAGTTCATTTTTTATTTCAAATAAAAGGATGCACAACCCCCCCAAAAAAAATCTCATCTTCCCTGGCAAATTTGGTTGTAAATGGCTAATATGTTCAGAAAATCTTGAAGTTGCTGACAAGTAAATGAAAGGCACACAGTGACATTGCATAAACCTCCTTTCTGTAGGATATTAGGTTAAGAGTAGAAGAGCAAGCACATATAAATGAAAAAAAAATGAATCTAATAATTTTTGGTTTATATGAAAATAAATGCAATAAACTTTGAAGTGTTTGCTGTTACTGAATTACTGTTCTGGATACTTTAGGAGAATTATTTTCAACCAATACCAATACTAAATTATTTAGATAGATCAGGAAGTCAGATTTCCACAAATGCCTTGAAAACTTTGAGACTTCTATTATCTCTCAGAGCAGGAAATTGAATTGAAGTTTTTGAACTTAGACAGGTTGTAGCAATGGACCCAGGAGTCAGGAGCTCAATTTGCTCCTTTTCAGCAGAGAATTTTCCCTTGAAAATGGTGTGTATGATCCTGAAAAATGAAAGGGAAGACCCTGTCAGAAATGTTAAATATTTTGTGTGGGTCCTATCACCAGATGCAGTCTACAGGGAGCTTGTTTATCCAGCAGAACGATCTCGTTATTAGGACGGTGATGTAGTGTGGTTTACTTCAAACACGGAGATCATTCAAGGAAATGAGTGAATGATATTCATCCCAGTCACTGCATAGTGCTATTATGTGTAGCAATAACTGGCAGCATGTTAAAATAGAGACCAGGGACTTCAACCATTCATTTGCATGTAGTTCTGCATTCATTTGAATGCAATTCTGAAATTTCAAAGCTGTTGAATTATTCAAGTAATTTTCAGTTTATGAAATAATAATGATAATAATAATGTGATTGACTGTTTGATGATGTGGCAATAGAAATAAAGACAGAAAAGCCTAACATTTGATAAGATGTGATTATATTTTTTCCCATCATTGTTTTGTGCCAGCACAAATGTATGTTTTGATTGTGTGGTAGCAGTAGATATAACTAAGAAAGGAAACACATTTTTTTTGTTTGTTGGTTTAGGCAGTAACCTTCCCAAAGAAAAGTAAGAAAATTCAGTGAAGATAGAAATGTATTTCGTTTAAACTGCAAAACTCCATAAAAAATCCTCAGTCAATTTGATATTGATATGAGTGGACTATCATTAAGACTATTAAGCCTTTTCCTTGTCTATCCTTATTTGTGAAGCAACAAGGCTATATAAGGAATCAGTGTCAATAGAAAAATCCAAAGATTTGCCTAAATGTAAAATACATCACAAATGTAATTAGTTTTTGAAAATGTACCCTTCCTTGCCTGAAGGAGTTTGGAAATCTGTATTAGCTTTCACATATATCCACGTTTTTTCTAGACTGAAAAAGGCATATGTACTCTATATACCTTATACGGAGTGTAAGTAGGATATATCAATTATAGTACAGGCATATACTGTCATAGAATCATAGAATCATTAAGGTTGGAAGGGACTTCTAGATATCACCTAGTCCAACTCCCCTGCACACGCAGGGTCACCTAGAGCACGTGGCACAGGACTGTATCCAAAAGAGTTTGGAAGATCTCCAGAGAAGGAGACTCCACAACCTCTCTGGGCAGCCTGTTCCAAGACTCTGTCTTCAAAACTCACCTGGATGCCATCCTGTGCCACGTGCTCTGGGTGTCCGTGCTAGGGCAGGGGGATTGGACTGAATGATCTCTAGAGGTCCCTTCCAACCTCAACCCTTCTATGATTCTGTGATTCTGTGTGGCCTCACCAGGGCTCAGTAGAGGGGCAGGATCACCTCCTTCACCCTGCCAGCAATGCTCCTTCTCCTGCAGGCCAGGATCCCATTGGCCTTCTTGGCCATAAAGGCATACTGCTGCCTCATGGTCAACCTGTTGCCCACCATTACACCCAGGTCCATCTCTGCAGAGCTGCACTCCAGAAACATCAGTTCCCAGCCTGTACTGGTGTCTGGGGTTATTCCTCTCCAAATGCAGGACCCTATATTTGCCCTTGTTGAACCTCATGAGGTTTATCACTGCCCAGTTGTCCAGTCTATCCAGGTCCCTTTTTGGATGGCAGCGCAGCTCTCCGGGGTATCAGCTACTCCTCCCAGTTTGGTATCAAATCCTATCCAATGCTATCTTCTGAGTATTCACAGTAATCTAATTTTTAAGGACATGACAGTCTGTTTTTCCCCCTTTCTATGTCTTTTTGTCTGTTTATACTCCTTATTACAATGGAATAGGAGCACTTCAAGCACAGATGGATAGCTATCTCCTAAAAATCAATATGAGCACTAAAAAAAGAGAAAAAAATCATAAATGTGAAAAACATCTGTGCCTTAAGATAGGAATGATGAATTTCTATTGCATCTGTCAAAACTGCATTATCATCTTTTCAAAGATGAAGACATGTTGGCTGAGCAATAGTGTGAGGTGTTCCCTGTAAGATATTTAAGGTATTAAAACTTCCAGCTGTGATAAGGTTAATGCAGTTGTATGTGTTGGCAGAGTTGAACTGGTATAATATATCTGCAAGTGAGAAGAGAAACCGTCATGTTCACTTTACTGAAAGACAACTCGGAAAAGAGGACTTTTTTTTCAGATTATCACTGAATGTTATATCTACTCTAGCATATCAAAAATAAAACAAGGTCATAGATCATATAAGAATATAGATTGTTTCAGTGCACACTGGCTAACTAAAATCCGGAGAAATTTGTTTAATGCTTTAAAGCATGGGATTCTCTTTTCTAGCTGACAGATTACAGCATGTCATATTACTTGCATCTTATCTGTTTTTGTGCATCTTAAAGAGAGGTCATGGATAATTAAATCTCACAAAAAGTAAATGAGAATCTGTTTCTAAATCTCAGATTTAAGGCAAAACATACAATGGAATCCCATGTCATTATGGGCATGCCAATGTTCATATTTTATTCTCTTAAGCCATCTGGTATTACATACTGAGCAGCCAGCATGCCAACAAACTAACAAGTAGAAAATAGTTACATGAAAAAGTAATGTTGTTTGTACAGTGTCATATGAAGTTTTCATGCAATTCTAGGCATTTAGGAGTTTTGATTTATATTTTTCTCCATAAAAAAAATCCAACCTAACTATTGAAGGATTTTTTAGAATTTAGATTCTTTTAGAGCACTAATGTAAATACAATGGGTATATATTAATTTTAACATTCTCTTTAAAACTCAAGAACTTTAAAAATTTAATTTGTGCAAAATTTTGGAAGTCTCTTTTTTTTCACATGTGAGAGTAGAATGCCTGCTAGTATGTACGTCTAGGCTCACTAAACTGGACTAGAGTCAATATATCATTTTTGTGGTGCATAGCACATATTCATGAGGAATACCATGCTGAAATAAAGCCAAGTTCTGCATAGTTATTCCTTTATTTGATATATAGACATGAAATAGAGTTGGTACTCTTCTGTATGTTTTCATGGATTTATCAAGCTCAGGAGACTGGGGTCCGCTATGACTGAGTATCCTGAGAGAGAATATGACTAATAGAAGCCAAGATTGCAATTTGAAAATAAAGTATGATGAGGCCATTACTTGCTAACTTATATAATGGAAGTAACATTGCTTAGAGATGCACTTTAATTCATTCTTGGCCTTGGGAGGTTTAGAAGTAGAATGAAATAGAATCTGATCAGAGAGTGTTGTCTGAGAAAGGTAAAAATTAAAAGATCAAAAATCTGTCCTAGGAGGAAAGACTAAGTGATCTGGGCCTATTTAGCCTAGAAAAGAGAAGATTGAGAGGAGATCTGATCAACGTGTACAAGTACCTGAGGGGCGAATGTAGGGAGGATGACGCCAAACTCTTCTCGATAGTGGTCAGTGACAGGACAAGGGGTAAAGGGTACAAGCTGAAACACAGGAAGCCTGGAACAGGCTGCCAAGGGAGGCTGTGCAGTAGTCTCCTTCTCTGGAGATCTTCAAAATCCGCCTGGTTGTGAGCCTGTGCAACGTGCTCTAGGTGTCCCTGCTGGAGCAGGGGGGTTGGACTAGATGATCTCTAGAGGTCCCTTCCAACCTCAACCATTCTGTGATTTGGTGAAAAATGTAAGCGTATTCTGAAATAAATGGAAATTCATTTCTTAAGTTCTATTGGGAAGCTAATAGCATCGTCTTGTCTCCATTTTGATTTCTAAAGAGTACATATATGTCTACATATATGTCTTGTTAGGGTCTGATAATGAATGCTGATTTTAGGGACTGTGGGATAGGAATATTGGGACAGGGCCATAGGTTCTTTTCTGGCTTTAAAATTAAGGGAAACACCCAATGCTATATTTAATATTTCAGTATATGAATTCTGACTCTATGGAATGACTCTAATGTTTCTACATTTTTCTTCCCTCTTTCAGACAATGTTGTATTGTCTTACATTACCTATGCAATGATATCTAATATAAACATGTTTGTGTCTCTCACATTTTGTTGTGTATGATGACTATTGTGGTGCTATCCACATGAAAATCTCAAAAATCCTGAGCCATTTTAATTAATTTCTGGCATACTTCTGGAAAGTCAGGAAGGCTAAGTCTTAATTCTAATTCTCAACTTGCTTGTGAATAATCCATGGAAAATATCCTCAGCCATTTTCCAGCACTGTCTTTTTGTACAGGTGACCTTAACTGCTCTTACTGCTAAGAGAGTTTCTTCTCCTTTAGATCAAATGCATACTTTCACATTCCCAGCTTTAGGGCATAGCTCCGTGTCCTAATGCCTTTCGAGACAAAATAATTCCCTTCTTTCATTTATATTGTTGCCCTGAAGGTTTTTGATTAATGCGTTTCACTGATTATGACACCCTGTGTACAACATGGCCTCAATGTTGCACTAATTTGATTCCAATATTTTATAACAATTCATGCCAGGGTTCCACAAGAGACCAAAAAGAGTAATTGCTCATTATCTCAGAAATTATCAAGATTTACCACTAATTCTCTCAATTGCTCTGTTCCGCATAGGAAAGTAAATGATGTTAGCAGTGTGGAAAAGCAGTTAATTTTCCAGTGATGAAAGAGCACTAGTTGTCGCTCTGTGGACATAGATTCTACACTAAAGCTTGCCGTATAACTATTGCTTATGTGTACTCGCTGAAACCTTAATAATCCATTTTTCTTTTTTTCCCCTCTTTCAGCTGATGGATGCACTGACTGGTCTGTGGATTACAAGAAATATCAAGTTCTAGTGGGAGAACCTGTTCGTATAAAATGTGCACTGTTTTATGGATATATTAGAGCTAATTACTCCCTAGCCCAAAGTGCTGGACTAAGTTTGATGTGGTACAAAAGCTCTGGACCTGGAGATTTCGAGGAACCTATAGCTTTTGATGGAACTAGAATGAGCAAAGAAGAAGACTCCATTTGGTTCCGACCTACAGTAGTACAAGACAGCGGGCTTTATGCATGTGTTATAAGGTACTATATTTTAATATACTGTATTTAAATGGCACAGATGAACTAAACTTGGGGAATGTTTATGTTAAGACTTTGTAGCAAATAGAAATATTTTTTGAGTGTGTCCTTTTTTTTTCTCTTGCTGTCCCTTTGCTTTTCATGCTTAAGTAGAAATTATGGTCAAATGAATGTGATAAGTATTTTTAAAAAACTGTTGCATAAATTTTGGTTAATTATAAAAAGATAAGAAATTTACAGATTCAGTCCCACTCCTCATGGAGCTTGTGTTACTACCTGTAACTACAACTATTACAATACATTCCGTCTTCTAGTGCAAAAGTTCATTACACAAACTCAAATTTAATTTATTTTTATGAGTTTTCCATATTTTCTAAAATTCACCTTTTCATGTGGAATTCTGTGCCACCTATTTTGTGCCAGATTTCTAACACCTGATGAAAAACAGTTGCATTAAGGAAAGTGGAATACGATTATGGTAGTTTTTAACATTTTTACAGAGATATATCATCTCCTGTCATAGCTGGTTTGATCTGGTAATGGGGCTGGGTGTCAGATATCTTCCCAAACTATTTAACCTTTGATAGAAGAAGCCCTATCAACTTAACTTTGAATAGATTCCCATTCCTGCTTCGTGAGGCAGATGTTCGACTTCTTTCTGCATCTCTAAAGTGATTTATGCTGAGATATTGTTTCCCACTCTTTGCTGTTAAAAAGATCATCTAGGCATGTATTGTGTTACATTATACTAGATGTGAAACTATGCAAATTGTGCATAAAAGATTAGGGAAGTTTCAGTACTAATTGTTTGATGAGTTGGAAGAATTGGTTATTGTATTGGGTGAAAAGATGAATCAGTGTTCTTCTCTGCCTCTGTATCTATTAAAAAAAATCTACTCATAGACTATAGAAACTGCTAAAAAAAAGAAGAAGAAAGAAAGTAAAGCTGCTAGGGGCCAGACCAGGAAGGCAAAAAGTTGCTTCTCTGACATTGCAAAGAAAATAAGAAAAAATGACATCAACACCTGGAGAGTCTAGTGATTTAGAGCACACTCAGAATCCCCAGAGGGATGCTGAATCTCTTCATTTATTCAATAACATTTTTAGTGTGATTCTTCTGATGATGAGGAAAGGAAAGTGAAAAGGGAAGGGAAAAGGGAAGGGAAGGGAAAGGGACGGGAAGGG
>JAWLRI010000224.1:237130-250946 GCA_034781795.1 Crypturellus tataupa
GGGAAGGGAAGGGAAGGGAAGGGAAAAAGAAAAAAGGGAAGGGAAAAGGACAAGGGAAGGGAAGGGAAAAGAAAAGGGGAAGGGAAGGGAAAAGAAACTAAGGAAGTTATGTTGCTTAAGGATAGTATTTATTTATGTTTAGATTAATATATTTTCAGATAAGCATATAGCTTACAGTTATTATACCTATAGATGGAAGATAGATTTAAAAAAACAAAATCCAAAATAACTAATATGCCCATTATCCTGAATACTGTTACAAAGTTACAAAGCCTTTCAGCCTACATAGAACCACTTGAATAAGCAAGTATACAAAATATCTGTGCTTGTTTTTATATCAAAGTTTTAGTTTTATATATTTTTGACTGAAAGTTTTGACAATTTTCAGTTGTATGATGAAGATGGTTACTGGTAGAAGAGGGTAAATCCTCATTTTACAGAGAAATGCATTACTTGATCTGTGTTCCTAAGTTAAGTATATATTTTTAATCATAAAAAAACACACAAGAATACAGTGGTTCATTGTTTTCTGTTGTTCATCCAGATTCTTACTAGAAACTGTTCATGTGATGAAAAATATGAGAGATTGAATTGAAACAATCTGCCAAAATTATGTAGTGTATCTGTACTTGTAAAGTGGTTGATGGAGAAATATCTAGAAAAAAAGTTCTCACTTCCAATAGCTGTTTTCTGAAATCAGAATCCTGAACCCTGTTCTAACTGTATACCTTCATCCTGGTAGAGTATAACGAAGGATTGAGAGAAGGGCAGTGGACAGGAATGATCCTTTCTTGCAAGAAACAAAATAGTGATTATGGGGATGGCATATAAGTTTTTTTTTTTTTTTTTCTCATAGATTTGAAATTTTTATTTATTTTTATGAAGAGAATTTTAAACACCTTCAGAATTATGTTATAGGCTAGCTTAGTTTTGAAGACCAAGGATCTCAGTCAAGAGGCAGAAAATGACCCCATAGCAAACTGATGATCAACATGGTGCTTGCAATAACTTGCATAGGAGAATAGAGTGAAGAGAGGTGCCTGTCATGACAACAAGGGCAGACAGTGCAAATGGGGAAAAGGCAGACTGTGCTTTGAATAAATATCTCTGCCTATGTTTTATGCTTCAAACTTACAGCAAGGGGTGGAATAGTCCAGTACTTATTTTCTTTGCTCACGTTCATTTCCTCTTCACAAATCTCTGCTACTTCTACCAACAGTAGGAAAGGAAAACATATATATTATACAGGGGGTGTAACTGCTAGAGAATAAAACTGGTGGAACAGACAGCCTGGCAATAAATGAAGACTATTAAAGGATTTTGGAGGAGTTTGTGGAAACAAACAAACAAACAAACAAACAAACGAAACACTACGTCTTTGCTACAGTAGAAACACTGGGTTTTCATTGTGCACATTTTTAGTGTAGTTACTCTATGGATAATAGTGCAGGCTGATTTTTATTTACCTCAGAAATGAAGAAATAACCTTCATCCTTATTCACTAGTGCTTGCAATACTGTCATCTTTAATTTCTTATCCTTACCTTTCTTCCTTTCTGCCATAAGACAAAATGTTGAGACTGAACCTTATTATCAAAGACCTGCTGCACATGCACAGTTAAGGTAGAGAATATAGACAGCTTAGTATGGTCAATGGAAAGTCTGCAAAGCTAACAACTCTATCACTTTACCTAGTGCTTTAAAGAAATAAAATATTGTAGTTTACTTCAGGTACAACAATACAAAACAATACAACAAAAAAGGAGAAGGCTGGAAGGCTGGATTGTTGCTTATGTCAAGATGCTACAATGACCTATCTTGCAAAGGCTTCTATGATTTGTTCATCTAGAGCTTTACATTGATATGCCAGTTAGTGTCTAGAAATCATCTTTAGTCACCTTATACTGTGTATGTTGGAATTCAGATATCTTTTTAAATATCAATATCCCCTTACCATCTAGTTACTCTGTTGCTTTTAAACTCGTGTTTTTAAGCAAGGTTCCTTTTACATCTCTAACTACAAACTCTCATTGATTTGAATTAGAGTTAATGTTTTTGCCAAATGTTTTACCAAATCAGTGTTGACTTAAACCACTGTCCTCTATTTTGCCTTAATAATGTGGTTCCATCATCTCAGTTGCTTCTGTCTTCTTCTAACTGATGTGTTGGATAATTACAAAAATTGCTTTAGTAGTTCAGATGATAGTTCATGGAGAAGAATGCATGCCAGCAAGTATTACTAGTCATTTTCAGATACATCTGAGTGGCTATAAAATAAGCACCCAATCCAGGAAAAAAAATAGGTAAACACAGAGCTTAACGTAATGCATTATAAATTACAGATGCAGCTAATTTTCATGAAATTCCTTTTCCAGCATTTAATACATTTAAAATCAATTCTTTACTTATTCACTAGCTTTAAAAAGCTACCTATAGCTCATTTGGTAATATTGAGCGTTGAAGGTTCAAATACAGACTGGATTGCCAGGGTCAAGCTGGGCATAGGAACTACAATGAAAAAGGTTCAAATCTATTTTCCATAATGGTCACAACACAAATGAGCATCTTATTGACAATGTTTAACTATTTCCTAGTCACTCACAAATCTAGTAGAAAAGGAATAAATAGAATTATTTAGAAAAGCATAGGGAGTTTTCTGATTTTACTTCTGAGAGGGGAAAATAAAAGACACACTTTGTTTCCTAAAACAAGTCAGATCATTGGCCAATTCTGCATTTAGCTTTGTTAGCCTTGCTATGGCCTTGTACATATGAAAACAGATTTCAAACAGAATGTTTCTTCTAACTTATTTTAATTTCTAATCTTTGCTGTTTAGCTATATTTTTAAATATCTCTGCTCAACAGCAGTTGCATCCTTTATCTTTATACAAATATACATATATGTAAACACATATATGTTTACAAAAACACACATCTTGTTGTAGAATTATATAATTTCCCAGACATATAGTTTAGTTAATATGCTATTACCGATTGAGATAGAAAACGAATACCTTGAGATACCATTAAATTATAGCTTTCTCAATATAGTTTTCTACCAAAGCTTCTTTATATTTATTAATAAAAAATCTCAGACTAAGAATAGCACAAGTCTTCATTTGTAATGTTCTGTTCTAGTTTGGGACATGATGTGAAAAACAAACTGATTGCTATGAATTTATGAAAGGAATACTTTATCTTCATCATGGAAAAAAATAATTTCCATTTTACATAGAATAAGGTTATTCTGTTAAATAGAATGTGTTTCAGTATTTTTGTATTTGAAGATAATCAAGGCAGATTTTCTTTACTTCAGCAGATGTAGTTTGTACAGATCTGCACAATTAACCAATGATGTAACCTGTTAACTATTTAGTTATAGATGACTAGTTAAATACAATTATATGAAGATGCATTACGATTACTAGTACATAATATTTTTGTGAGATAATCATGAGTTTATAAAAATGAAGTTTTAAATAAAAGCATAAGCAGTATGCTTTTAGAGAAAATACTCTTTCTGTTGCAGAAAAAGATTTTAATGGCCTTCCCTTCCTGAAGTTACTTGTTCAGTTCCTTGCATTCATTTGGATACAATGAAGTCTTGTTCTATTCATTTTAAAAATTACTGATTCAAAAATAAGCATTTATTTACATATACAATTGATTCCCGATATTGTGCACAGTCATATCATGTATATATACAATTGTTCAACCCATTATCAGAAGTATTGAATATTGAACATGTAAGACAAACCTTCCTCTGGTGAAGGAAATGGCAAGCCTGAGAAAATATAATGATTTTTTTCATAAACTTTGTGCAAGTACTGTTTCTAGTTAATCTTAAATAATGCAAAAGCGATTACAAATGGGAATTACCATTTCATGATACCAGCCATTTCTGACATCTGTTTTATTGTAGGAGGGTTTTTCCCCTGGTCATAAGTACTTATAAATATTTTTATTTCCTTACAAAATTTTACCAGTGACTATATTAACATAAGTAAGTCATGAAGTATAAAATAGCTTTGTTTCAGAAAAGGTTACATGTTCAGATAACAAGTAGACATGAAATCTGAATGAAAATCCAAAACAAAACAACAACAAAAAAGAAATATAGGCGGAACTTATAAGAGTTCATATAACAAGTTCAGAGATATGGTGTTTCCCAAATCAAATATTCTGCATGTGTTCCCCAGTTACATTTAATTATGTCAGTAACAAAGAGACCTGACAAGGGATGACAGAACTAAACTTGCTTAAATAAAGACCAAATATGCTAGCAGTACAGAGAAATAACTCTCAGGAGAGCTAGCCTATTAATTCCTGTGGGTAAATATCATCACAGTGGTAATTAACGGAAAAAAAGAGAACTGGAAACAGATTAAAACTGACTCTAAAGTAATTTGGAATGGAAAAATTCATGTTTTCATGATATAAGTTTATTGTGATGTTTCTGTTTTTGAGAGAAGCCCAGAGGTACCCCACAAAGATTTTGGTTTTGAAAGTTTTAGCAAATTCACACAATCATAGCAATATGGAAAGAAACCTTAGGGGATGAAAAAGAAAGCAAAGAAATAAATAAGAATGGAGATGTCTGCTTTGTTTCAGTTGCACAGTGTTTGAACAGTCGATGCATTTCTTTGAAGAGAAGTTAGGAAGTCTGGCAGCCTCTTGAAATAGCGGGCAAGTTCACACTGAGAACATTTATCGCATGCAGTACCGGCACCTTCTTATGTGTCCTCCCTTTTTCTTGCCTGAAGTTGGGGAAAGCAGTTCAAGGCAGTTGACCCTGTTATTTTTCTGACCAATTTCTAAACTCATGTAATGTTCAGGTTAGAATTAGGAATTTATGAATTACTAGAGTAATCCCCAAGTGTCCTTTACAGATAGGAAAAGCAGTTACTAGTTGCCAGAATAGAAGGTGATAATGGATTTTCCTGGCAAGGTGAAATTGATCATTCCTTATCCTCTGACCCTGAAGAGGGTCAGCATCTGCCATTAGCAACATTGTGGTATGTGGGAAATATCTTTTGACTCTATTGGAACAAAACAAACACCTGTGACAAAAGAGAGAAACAGGCAAGCACAGAAAACCTCTTCACATTGTCAGATTAACAGATATTATATATGTTTCTTCAACATCATATGCATCTTCTATTTGGTTGTCTTAGTGACAACTTGCATTAAAAAAAAAGATCATGATAGTGATTAGATAAAAGTACAATATGATGTTTGCAATATACACAGCACTGATTTTAAAATAGTATTTTCATTTTGTAAGCAAGGCTAAGAACTGAAAGTTAAACTAGAGAGTAGATTTAGGTGAGAGTTCATTAAAGAATACATTAATTTATGGAGGAGAGAAATAGGAAACCATTGTGCCAGTACAGAATACAGGAAGGACTTTGATATTGGGAAAGAAAAAAATTGGCATTTTTCATTGGACAGGAGTTACTGCCCCATTTTGAGGGCTCTGAACTTATATGGATGGCATGGGCAGTGCTTGAGGAGATAATTATTTGAAGAAAAATTCTCTTTGATGTAATGCCAAGTTTATTTTACCATTAATTCTTATGTTGCTGTGATATTTGGAGGAATATATTAACGTAACAACTTTTTCTATTTGTGCATCATTTTACTAGCCTATTAATTTCTGAGTACTTTAGCAAACCAGTTTTACCTGTCTTGCTTTGATTGTGAAGTTTCTTCTTGATCCAACTAATTTAATATTTTTAACCAAAATGGCAATATTTTAGTCTCATTTCATTATAATAATTAAATTTGTCTATGATGTCTGTTATTGCATCTGGAACTAACCTGTAGTGAGGTTCTATTAATGATACATTAATGAAGTGAAGGTGCTGATTTCATTCATCTTAGAGAAAAGAACCAATAAGTATTTAAATTTATGGAAGAAGTGGCCTAATAGTTGCCCTTGTAACAGATGAGGGGGAAAGAAAATATACAGATTAACTTAATTCTACATATGTGGTACTTAAGTCAATAGTAGATCATTTTCCTCTAGACACTACAGAAAATATAAGGCAAAGGCAAAGAAGTAATTTTTTTTCACATTTTCAAATAAATAACTTCATTTTTTCTTTGTCTTCAGAGAATATTTAAAGATTTTTATTCGCATTTTCTCTAACAATGCAAAGCCTTTTGCTTTTTGGATAACCCTTTACGTTTCCTCTTTAACATTTTATTTCAAACTGTATTTTGATCTTGTCATGCAAGTTTTCTTCCAAGTATATAAAGTAGGTATGGAATTCAATTTAAATATCTACCAGTGAAATGTTTTCTTCTTTCACTGCTATTATTCTTCAAAGACCAGAGAGCAATTTAGTTCATCTTTAAAAAAATCATCTAAGGCCTGACTGAGTTAACACAGAAATAAGTATCTAATGCTATTTTAGAGGCATGAAGAGTATATCCAGAATATTTGCAAGGGTCTAGCATATCTGGCAGAGGAACTGCAGGAGGCTGGACCATTTAGGATCCCATATGCTAAACTCTCTGCACTTTCCTGTGTAGGTAAATGAGTTGAGTCTTTTGTAGCTTTCTCTTTGAATCATTTGACAGGGCTTCATCAGCTACATCGACAGTTACAATAGGAGCTTATACAGAGCATGCAGGTATGTGAGTCTTAGTGAATCATTGAACTAAAGTGTCTTAAATTGAACCACAACCTAAATTAACATAATTCCTGAATTCATAGCACATACTTTGAAATGCATTGGTTCAGCTGCAAGTTAAGCAATATATCCCTGTATTTTCTGCTGCGCCATGAGACTGATATTTTTAAGTACAGAATTTATTTGAAGAGGCTATAATTTAAGAATGTAAAATGATTGACTTAATTTATGATCTAAATTCTTGTGAAATGCAAATCTAAAATAGTGACTGAGGCTCCCAAAATTCATCAGGATGACTTAAAAGGCATGAGTTCAACAAACAAGACATTTTTTCTGCAATTAGATTAACATTTGCAAGGTTTCTGCCCAAATAAATATTAGACATGCTCCTTCAGAAAAGGGAAAGAAAAACAGCAGCTGAGATTTTTCAGTCAGACTCCAGGATGCACGAAATAATAAATTACTTGGGGTGAGTCGTCCAAGACTTTTCAGAAGGGGTCCATATGAACAGGGTGTGTGTGCTATAACCCAGGAAGGTTATAAATACAGAAAAAAGGCTACTATTTTTGGTGGCACAACAGTAGGAAGAAATAAAGTAGGGAAGAATGAGGTATGTTTCCAGGATGCCCTTGGAACATAGTTCAAGCCACTCCTTGTTTCCCACAGCAATTCATTAAACCATTCCCTCCAAACCAAAGCTGACCTTAAACCAGTGCTACCAGTATCCCAAGATACTTTCATGCTACTTTGTCTGATCCTTCTTTTTGTCTTATCTCCCTTTCAAAAGAGGAGAGAAGTTTATATAACCATAAATGAATAAGAGGTTGGGTGACCCTCAGTATGTAGGAGATGGAAAGGATGGAACCCAGACTTCTTCCAGTCTGTAAAGAATAGGAGACAAAATATGACCTCTGCCCATCTTTCTTTTCTCTTCAAGATCCTTCTCTACCATGATCAAATTGCAAAACTTCTCAGTTTCCAGTTCTATGGTTTCTTGCTTATCTGCTATAGGTAGTAAGCAGAAATAAATCTTCCAGGCAAGTCCTCAGGCTGGAATTTTATTATGTCAGGGAGACCAAGTAAACTCCATAAAGTAGTGTACTTCACAAAACCTAAAGATGGACTGATATGAAGAAAGAGAAAACTGAGTAATTGTGATAAAATTAAAAAACACTTTTATTTCCCATGTTTTACTTTTGAGGAGAAATATTTCAAGCCAATTTCAATACACACCACACAAACATTTGGAAAGTTGTTATTGTAAAAATAACATAATAATGACTGTTAAAATCATTGAAGGGAAAAAGAATGGCAAAAGTTTCTGTTAAAATATGTAGAATGTAGTGAAGGAAAAGCATACCTTTACGTATAAATTCTCTAGTATGTGTAATAGATTCTTTTTTGGTGGTCTGTTTTTTTCGTTTTTGTTTGTTTGGTTGGTTTGGTTTGATTTGGTTTGGTTTTTGGTTTTGTTTTGTTTTTGTTTTTTTCTGACGTGCTAGCCCTAGTGAAAAGTTCCTGCGACAGCTTTTTAGCTTTCATTTTTTGAAAAGAACTTTTAATGATAGTATCATTGTTCCAGAGGGAAAATGGAAAACAGTGAATCATAAAAAATAAAACTAAAGAAAGCTTAAAAGATATCACTTGCCATATACATCTAGCTGAAGGTTTCTATGACCTTTCATCAGGGATAAATACCTGGTTCTCAATAGTAATACATATATGAAAACAAATTATATCACTATATAACATAATCAAAGTGCAAGTTGAAGAATAAATATATTAGTCTGTAGAATGTTTTGTTGAGTTTCTTTTGCTCTAAAGCCTGGTTCTACTTTGTTTTAGTTTCTCTTTTTTATTATTATTTATTTTTGGTCTTGAAAATCTTCCATAATGTAATAAAGAAATCCCTTTTATGGTCCTTTTAATCATGTCTCTAAAAATTTTTTGAGAGGTTTATATTGATGAATTGTGTGCATTTTAGTTATTTTCACTGCAGTAAGGTTTTCTTACATGAGAACGGGCTTAAAGAGTGTTGTCAATTAAGATGAAAGTGTTAATTTATCATAGTATGTTTTTAGAGATATTATCCAGTAGTCATAGATATTCAGTTCAAAATGCACTAATCAGAATTAACAAAAACAGAAGTATGAGAACAGTTCCAAAGGCAAGTCTCTGGTATCTATTAATGCTGCTGCCACATTATTTTGTTAAGAATGAAATTTAACATTTATGTAATGATTTTTTCCTTATTTAGAATGCAATTTTACATTACCAATCTCACTGAGATGGTAGCATTAATGAATTGTTTGACCACTTTTGATGATGTCTGTAGAATGACTAATTTAAAGTATAGAGTAAATATATCCAGACTCTGTGGTCTGAAATTTGAGAATTTACAGATTTTTTTTAATATGTTCCAACCATAAGATTTAAAATCAGGTTTGGAAAATTATTTGTGGCACTGAAAATAATATTGCATAAATATCTCTATTAGAGAGGAAAACTAATGCTGTTATCATATTTGCTTTTTCACTTTTTACTTACTGCTACCATCTGTTGCATAGTCTAGCATTGCTAATTGCAAAGATGATGGGATTGACCCAGCTAAGCAGATGATAAACTAGAGTCAGAATTGTTTGGATAATCTTAATTCAGCCTTCTAATGCATTAAACATTAGAATATGGCCTTTGAGTGCTGAATTTGGACTTCACTTAGAAAATTGATCAAGATGGAGCAGTGGGGATGACTCCCATTTTCCACTGCTTCACTAGTGGCAAGAGTGTGTATGTGTGTACATAAATACGTACAAGTACACGCACATATATCTGTTCACACACACCAATGTATTTATACATACATATGTGAATGCACAGAAGAGCTGGTCTCATGATATCCATGATAAATACAGACCTGAAAACTGTACCTTCTTTTACTTTTTATTTATTTATTTATTTATTTGTCATAAAGGTCTTACAAGACTCTGGTTAAGGCAATTGAACCAGTTTGATCTAACTCTTTCTGGGGTTACCATTTTGTTTCTGATCACTTTTTTTAGATTGGACTGCTTAGAATCCCAGTAAATGCATTCTTTCAATTTCTATTTGTTTCATATAATAATAACAGTAAAGATCATGCAAGTGAAACTTGCTAATCAACAGAAAAACTTTATAATGAGAGGTTTCCATAATTTACTTTTTTTTTTTACCTTTTCATTCTTCATTTTGACATAAGCAATTTAAAATATGGGGCAGCAGAGAAAAAGTGACTTTTTGGTGAAGTTGTTTGAACACATTTTAAGACACATGTTTGTTGTCTGAGAATTAAAAAGGTCTAAAAGGATTTATTTAAGGGAATTATATAATGGAATTTTAGAATTTGACTTTAACTCCTTTTTCAGCTCCTATGACACTTGTTAGTGCTTGTCATGTTTGTCCTTCTGCTCTCAATCCCTACATTAATAAAGGAGGCTTCAGTTACTGTTACTTTTCTTGATCCATTGCAACATCACATCACAACAGCACACAATTGCTAGAATTTCTAGGCATTTCTGCATTTTTGATGCCTGAATAACTATCCAGAACTCTTCTCCTTCATGCATATATTTACATATGCAAATATGATATGCAAATAGATCATCTGAAGTGATATATATATCCATGCATGTATATAATAAGTAAGGTTTATTATATACAGTCTTATACAGTCTATAATAAGTCTTATTATGGTAATAATAAGTTCAGAGACTTCAAAGGACCAGGCTCAGAAAGGACCATCTCACGTAGATGGCACATTACTCATATCTTATGAGTAACTTCCAGCTGTGGGATGTTACAAAGGAAGAGTTTTTGAGAGTACCCTTTGTCATGTATATAGGAGCTGCAGGTTAATGGCAGTCATGGGCAGTTTCTGTATGTGTGCTGTAATAGCTGATAAAATTACTATGGTTCATCACAGCTTTAGGATTATTTTAAGGTTAAGAATTGTTCGCAGGATTCTGCAGTGCCAAACTTCAAGATTGACTCAAGTGCCACCACAAAGTTGTGTTCACTATTTCTATTGTGTGCTAAAAGGAGCTTTGCTAATAACGTCCTTATTTTATTTATAAAAGCTTGTATACATGGAAATGGACTTCCAGATCCCTTTTTTCTTCAGTGCTGGAAAAGAAAAGATTAAGGTGCCTATACCTTTGTATTTGTTAACAGTTTTCTCTGTGTTCATCACTCAAACACATCAGATTCTCATTCTCAGCAAACCCTATGTCTTTCTACTAGGACGCAGACAAGGGACATGCAAGACGCGATGTCCTGCAATATGTTGCTGTAAACACTAATACTAAAGGGTAAAAATCAGAGGACAAGATTTCTAAATCACATGTTTTTACTCAATTGATTATGGTAGTACTGGTTCCTGCAATTTCAAGATTGCTTGACACTAGTTTTGCAGTGTTACTAATCCTGGCTGAACTTGAATAGAGTATCTTGAGTATATCTAATTTAAACTAATACTGCAGGGAAAATAAATAAATAAATATTGCCCGATAACTACAACAGAATCAGGATTAATAGTCACCAGTTGGTATTATTTTGTGCAAAGCTGTTCAAAAATATGAACAAGCTCTTTCCTCCTATCATCGCTAGAACGTTTTCATTTGGAGTATAATTCAGTTGTTTCTGGTAATTTCCCTGTTAACTTGAATGTAGGGGTACTGCATTCAAGTAGCTGGAATTCAAGAATTGAGGTTATATGTTACACATGACTAAGACGAGATTTTCACCTTACAAATTCAGCTTGCTAATTTGAAACACATGTCTTTTAATATCAAATTTCACTCAGTCAAGGTTAATTTGAAAGGAGTTGAATTTCAGTTAACTCTTTAGTGAAAAAGAAAAAAATAGATAGCTCTTTATAAATTGTTTGGCTGAAGTTTGCAAGAGGGAGGTAGAAGAAGGAAAAATCATTCCTTGAGGTGGTGACGTATTGTAGTTTGAAAGGTGAAAGGTTAATGAAAATGTTGAATAGTTCAGTGATAAAACTATATAAGAGCTTATAAGAAATGAAATCCTTTGTACTCCGCTCAGGACGTGCGAGCAAAATCTCGACCTGCCTATTGAATGGTAAAGATAGGAAGATGAGATCACAGCAAAATTTCTGGGGGTTGTACATCCAGAGTACCAAATAAGAACAGGAAGTGGCTGAGTAGAGGAAAGTCTGGGGAAAAAGAAATATTCTCATGCTATTTAAAGATAACGTTGTAATACAAGCACACAAAGTGGCAGGATTAAGGAAATTTTAATTATGGTATTCCTATATCTCTCAGTTGTTTATTCAATACTTTTTTTCTCATGTATTTTAAATCTACAAATGTAGAACTGTATGGTTTTAATGAGGCGTGTAGACCTTGTTAAAATTAGTATGTCATCTCCAACTGCCTTCTGTCCTATGAATTTTATATTCTACCCCAGGCTCTATAGCATATAAGGTGGAAAAGTTATCAGCAAATTATTCAGATTTAATGTAATATGAAATTATATTGAATCCCTGTCCTTCTGAAAAACTTCTCTAAGATGGCGATGAGTTTTAACGGCTATGCAAGAAGATTCCTTATTCTCTATGTTGGATCACTTTTCTAAGCCTCCACATAGGAAACACTAGAGCTACCGTTCCCAGGCAGGCACAGTCGAGGTCAACAGGGCCTCAGGCGGATGCATTTGATCACCTCGCTGCAGCACACTGGCTGCTTCATGCAGAAAGACCCGTCCCAGAGGATTGTCTTTGCAAGAGCGTTGCTTTCAAGTGTAGGAAGCGAGGGTCCCTTTTCCTGGCTGGCAATGCTGCACTGTTTCATTCATCACTTGAAATGAGGAAAGGAATCACCTCAGATAAGTGGAAGATCTACTGCAGAGTTGCAATAGTTGCAATATATTGATAACAAATACTCCATTTGTGATCATTTAAATTTTTAACCAATATGATTGCTTTTCTTGCTGAAGCCAAAACAGTGCAGAATAGGTCCATGGAGCACCCTTGAAATCTCACGAGTGCACCGCACAAGGAGTGCTACGTCCAACTAGTTGTCTGGCCTGAAGCAGTGCCCATGGTTTTCAAAAAACTCTTCAGTCTTTCCACTAAAATTAGTTTTCCTTTATTAACCCCTTGGAGTAAGGGGTTTTTCATCTGACTTTGTGGGAAGGTGCTTTTAATCTTAGGAAATCATTCTAAACTTCCAGGGGTCCCGGCTTAGTCTTCTTGGTCATAGGGAGTCTTCAGCAGGGTATGAGTGAAAACAGCGACTCTGTTAATCTCCTGTATAGCTCACCAGAAATAAAATACCTGGTTGTTAATTAGAGCAATAAAACCACAGACTATGTAATAATATGCAATTTATTTAGAGTGGTACATGTAAGATGTATTTCCCTGCTCATTACTGGAAAAATCCTCCCACACATGTTTAAATCTCGTGGGTGTTTACTGCATGAGGAAAATTGGCAAAGGCCAAACAAAATACTTCAGGATCTATTTTTTTTCCCTTTCTTTTCTAACTTGTGCTTATATTCAAAATAAGGCCAACCATAATGATCAGTAAATGACATATCTATGGATTTGATTTAGTTGGAAAATGTGAATTCTACAAAATTATGTGACAGTTTTGTTCTGTCAGTGCAAAGAGAGAGTTTCCACATAAAATTGTATGGGCAAGATAAAAAAAAATTATTGAGATCTTGATGTGTCTTGGTTGTACTTCAAGCATTTAAAATCAGAATTCTTCGCATATGCATTATTTTGCTTTATGGCTACATTTTTTTATACAGCCTCTATTTCCTAGGACCCCTTTTCTCACTTATTCTGTAAACACAGAGCAGATAGAGCCTCTTGGTGGATAAGTTGGCTGTGATGAGTGGGACATGCCACACAAGGCAAGAGTTTGTATTGTTGTATGTATACCCAATTTGGTAAATTGTGATACAAGAATTACATACCATAGAACTGTAGAACCATAGAATGCCTAAAGTTGGAAGAGACCTCTAAAGATCATCTAGTCCAACCTCCCCGCACACGCAGGGCCACCTAGAGCACGTGGCACAGGGCTGCATCCAAGCCGGTCTTGAAGATCTCCAGAGAAGGAGACTCCACAACCTCTCTGGGCAGCCTGTTCCAGTGCTCTGTCACCCTCACTG
>JAWLRI010000224.1:251046-278389 GCA_034781795.1 Crypturellus tataupa
TCATAGGGCAGATGTTCCAGGCCCCTGATCATCCTTGTGGCCCTGCGCTGGACTCTCTCCAGCAGCTCCACATCCCTGTTGTACTGGGAGGCCCAGAACTGGATACAATACTCCAGATGTGGTCTCGCCAGGGCTGGGTAGAGGGACAAGATCACCTCCCTGTCGTAAAATCTTCGAGACATGTTCCCCTTCAGAGTACATTACAATACTGGAAAGAAATGCCCATTTTTTATGGGGAAGTTGCTAAGCTCTAGACACCCTTAGCAGAGCCTCACTGACACTCCTCTCCACACCATCCTGCCAGCATGCAAGCCCCTTCTCCATCTCCAGCACAGCAAGCTGGGCTCTGCATACAACACTCCTGTGTTCCAGATACCTTTGTATTAATGTAAAACTTAAATGATCCATGATGATGATGAAATCCATGATGCAACTTCTTTTAAAAGCATAAAAACATTGTGAATAGAACAAGAATTTTGATTTTATAACATTTTATGTGCAGAGGGGCAATCATCTTCTACAAGATAAGTAGTATGCAGCAACTGATGAAGTTTGATAAGTAGTTTACATGGGCTATTTTGATATTGCAATATCGTTAGTGATCTCAATTAAATTGAGAGGAGCTACTCATCCTGCCCTATTCTGTCTAAATGGTTGCAGAATTGTTTTTCTAGTCTCAATTTAAGTTTTTTAAGACTCTCCTTTTTCAGTAATTTCAGTTTAATTAATGAGCAGATTGCACCAGTTAAGAAAAATTTAGGATGTTTGACATGAAAAATATATCAAGATCTTTCTATATTTAGAAAAAATGTTATCCTTCCAAATTATATAGCTAGGTCATTAACTTCTTTCAGAATAATATATTTAGGAAAGAGATGGAAGTGAAAAATATGAAAACAATAATCCACACATTGCTTGAAATGAGCCAAAATTGCAAAGATCACAAGAAATAGAATGTAATTCCTGTTATCTGGATTTACTGAGAATTCTTGTGCTTAGCACTGTATTTCTGAGGAAGTTTGCTTTCTATAGCCTTGAAGGTGCATACTGTGTCCTCGGGGACAACAAAAATGATGTTTGCACCATTTAATCTATTATGAGTCAGAAACGAGAGAGTACACGCAAGCCTGATTATTCTGTAAATTTGACAAGCTAACTGCTTGTTAGTAATAAATGGCTTCAAATGGAGAATTGACTGACCTCTGCAAATAGTAACATAAAATGTTTCCACTTCTGAAATGTATGTATAGGAAAGAGGGAGGAGGATGTGTATGCTGAGAATATTTGTATTCCAGAGAAAATTCTTTGTCTTCACTAAAATGGAAATAATTACAGATACTGTCTTCTACTTTGTAGCTGATTAATTCTTTTAGTACGTATTACTCTCAGAGAAGAAAGATAATGGCAATTTAAGTAGTTTGGAGATCATTTCTTTACTTCTGAATAAATTTTAACAGTAATGATTTTGAATTAGTTATATGGTAACTAAAAACATACTTTCATCACACTTTCTGAATCTTTTAAATTTTCCATAGTGAAAGCAAAACAAAAATATATGGATAAATACACATTAGTGGAAGAAAAGTTTGATCATTTATATACTGTCCTTCTGAGTCAAAATGAAATCAAGAATACAAGTTCAGGGTAGTATAGTAGAAATTTTACAAAACCTCAGTTTGCTGCACATTTTCCTGTCCTTTCTCATGGTGTAGACACCACTGCAGCTTCTACTGTAAAATACAAACTTTGGAATTAACCAGGATTGGTCAAGGATCTTGAAATTAACTGAATTTATGCTTTTCAAAACATTAAGCGTATGCTCAAGAGTGTATGCACCGAGATAAAAATGATAAAAAATAGCACTATGTTTTAATTATATTAGATACTCTATATATATATATATATATATAATTAGATATTATATATTAAAGAGTTCAGTGTCTACTGAAGTGCACCATTTATGTAATCTTCAACAGAGGCAATTAATAAACTAGATTATCTCAGACAAGTACAGACAGACAGCTGTCAAAGATAGCCCTGCTATGTTAAGCACTATGCATGTGTAATTGATCGACTCACTGGCCATATAGTTATTCCTGCCAACCTTGCACAACTAGTATGTTTGGCATATTATAAAGAAGGTCTTTATAAATGTTCAAATACATACTTTCTTTTTTCTTATCTGTGAGAGTAAGCCAGGTCAAAAAATAGTGTGTAAGAGAAAAAAAAGAATGTTTTTCAATAAATAAATCACGGATATTTTGGTAAATTCATATTCTGAAAATCACGCAAAGTTTTTTTCTTTTTCTTTAAGAGACAGCTTATGAAATCATGTTGTCCAAAAGCTATTTATTTATTTACTTATTTATTATTGTTAGAGGAGCAGTAATATTCATGGCAATGGAATGCACGGGCAGCAAAGGGCTTTATGCATTGATTAAATGTCTTTGCTTTGGTCTGATATTTAATCAACTGCCAGAACAATTTGTTGCTTAGCATACACTTGCGACATGAATATTATCCCTTATACTAGTGCAGACAAAACAAATGCAAAAGTTTCTAGATTCAGCAAGCTAAGAAGCTCAAATGGTGTAGTTGATTCATGGGGTTTATCTCTGTCTACATAAAGTCAAGATTGGATTGTGCTATCATGATACCTTCAAAAGGTATCATTATTAGTAATTTTCTACTTTCAACTCCTTCCACGTCTCTCATTAAAAAAGCTCTGATCTTGCAGGTGGAAAGTTAAATGTTATTTTTTTTAATATAGGATAATACAAATTTTAAAAAAAAATCAATGTGCACTACGTAGTACTGGACCTTCAGACCTTTTTGAATAATATTATTTCACGATTCACTTGCAAGGTCAGAATGATAAGCTTTCCATCTCACTTCCTTTTCCATTTTTAAAATCTGTGATCATTTGCATCTTATGGTTGAAACTGGTCTTCTGGCACAGGAATTAATGAATTAATTTGGATGACAAAAGAAGGGGCACCCATCCAAGTCTTTAGGCATCAATGACATAAGTTAGAAGGAGAAAGAAATGGCTGTTTATTCTCTCTCATTCACAATAACAGAACTACTTCAACCAAACTCTCCAAAATGATATAAAGCATTTATCATGGAAATTAGTGTGCATAAGGTGATAAGAAGTAGCATTTAGTGTTAGACTTTACTCCCTTTGAAGTTACACATATTTATTGCTGACACAGCAGGATGTACAAGTAAAGATCCTAATTTACTATAACTAAGCCTTGTGGCAGTTCAGGTGTTATACCAGATATGGTTCTGATTCATGATAATAGACCTGATCTTAAGAGCATAGGATATAAGAACTGAGATAGATAAAGATTAGTGTTAAGAGAAAAAGCAAACTGACTTTTGCAGGATCAGAGAGCATGTGAGGGTTGACAGAACTGGCATTTCTGTAACCTTCGTCCAGTTTCATATCTAATAGGCGATGCTGTAATTGCAACAGAAGACTGAGAGTGAAGTTCTTGTTCAATTAACATTGAACAAATGCTTTGAAGAGTTCTACGGGCAATTCTAGCAGTGTAGCATTTCATGTTACTGTGGTTTTGTTTCTATATTTGATTAGATGCTGTCTTAGATTAGATAATGCCACACTGATTATGGACTTTTCTGGGGGGGAAATCATCTTGAGTAAGTATTTTCCAGATAGAATCATGATGAGATTTTCCCTCTTTTTCAAATTAAAAGTTAAAATGGAAACTATAGATTTAAAGAGAATATTAGTTATTTTGTTCCATCACTTTGCAGAGCAGCACCATAGCTAAGTGCAAATAAATGCTTTAAAAGAAAGAGAAACGTTGTACACAAAGCTCAGAGGTAATTGCATGAAGTTAGTTAGTTGAAATGCCACTAAAAGCAGCACAGGTTTGTTTAGAATAAATTTTTTTTTGTTGTCGCTGGATTTCTTCTTCTTTTTTTTTTTTTTATTAGACTTCTTAGTGGAATAAAACTATTGCTGCAGAATGTCCATTTGTCATATAGACTGGGTGAAAGCTCACTATCCTTCTCCTAAGACCTGCCTGTAAATTTGGTCTGCCCAATATTTTCTTCAGGGAGTCTGCTCCACTCAGTTGAGGTCTCATTCTTTCTATTCTTCTACTTTTCCTGTCCCATGAAAGCCTTTCCCCCATCAAAAAATGAATTGATGTATATAAGCCTTAACATGCAAGCAGTTTTATCTTCCTACCTGCTTTTCTTTAATATCACATTTTCAAACTCTTCTCTGGGAGTAACTACAATGTACTAAAGAAATAAAACAAATCTTGAGAAATGAAATAGGAATACAGCCAGTTCAAAAGCTTGATTATTTGCTTTGCAATCACAAAATTTTAGTAAAATAATAATTGAGAAAAAAAGAATAATAATTGAGAACCACTAATTCTATTTCTGCATCATCAGTCTTGGATCTCAAGTGCAGAGCATCGCTGATCTTCTTGCCCCTCTGCTGTCAGGACTGTGTTTCCCAATAAGCAATCTCAATCCCTTACAATGAATTGTTCTGGAAGATATTCCAGAAGTACACAGCATGAAGAGGAGAAATGTTGTGTTCAGAGAAACAATAAGAAATTTCAAGATTTATTTAGATTAAGACTTTAGACTGAGTGGACAGAAAAACAAACCAAGGAGAATGCGAGTGGGGAGCTCAAAACTTTTTCCCCCAGTATGTGCAGTCATGATGCTTTTCTATTTCTGTTATAGAAGCAATTTAGAGTTTTAATAGTTCAGAAGATTGCAATTAGTAAACAAGACATTGTAAGAGTGTACTTTTAAGTGTATGACAGACTGATAGGTAAGGTAAACTGCTTGTTACTTGGGGAAAAATTAGACTGTTGGAAGTGGTTAGAGAAGGCAGGAAGGCTTTTATTGTGCTCAGAGATAAATGATATGATCAGATCATTGCTAAGTTGTCTAGTTGTCTGTTATTAAATTTCACTTTGAGCAGAAGTTTGGACTAGATGACCTCTGGATGTCCCCTCTGGACTAAATTCTGATTCTATGATTCTGTTGACAGTTACAGGGAATAAATGTTCATTTGTATTTAAAAAAAAAATGGGGGGGGAGGAGCGTTTGCCCCAAACTGCAAAATATTTTGCCTTATTTCTTCCTAATTTCCCAAACGCTATAGTCTTGGATGAGTCTGTTCTTTACTTGCTGGCGCCATTATGTCCCTAATTCCTCTCAAAGTTTTGACCAAATGATAGAGTTAAATCTGTGACTCCATAACTCTCCTCTCAGTAAATGAATCTTCAGACGGGTGATCAGGAGTCTAAGGGAAAAGATATGTTCACAGAAGCACTGTGGTTTTGGATGTCTGTCTGTAACATTTATGAAGTATCAACCTGTTATTTCTCTCATTTTCTTTTAAATCTTTAAAATTTTTAGATATCATTTAGATTCTTTAGAATATTTGAATCCTTTTCAAAGGAAGTTTTGCTGTCTAGGTTACTTTCATCATTTGACTTTGTTTTCTTTCTCAGTAAACACTTCAGATAACTGTGAAGATTTCAGAGACCTCTGTTATCATGTTTCTATATTGTGTGTGCATAGACCACTACCAAATGACAGAATTATCAGCCTGACTATTATATATTGGCAAAGAAGGATGTAAAAATTATTTTGCAGAGCTGGGAAAAAAAGGATAGCAACATATTTTTTTATCACCTACTCCCCAGACATGTCCATAAATGCCCGTTTTTTTCACTCAACCCTATTATTGAGGGATCCAGAATTTCTTGCAGGTACACCATAATACTTCTGGTTCACTCTGAATTTCAGGAGAACACCTAATTATTTTTTGAGTGTTCTCCCGACTGGTCTCTAATTCAATAAAACACTTTTTTTTTTTTTTTTTTTTTTTTAGGTCTTTCCCCATTTTGGAAATAAATTAGGTTCTGTCTCCACCTAAATACTGTTAATGGATTGTGTCTGACTATAAGTAGAGCAGTGCTGTAGGTATTGATCCTACATAGTGTAGTACATATTCCTGGCATCTTTGTAACTCCCTTCTTTGGATGTTAACCACATTACCTATTGTTAATCATATTACCTTTTACATATTTCTACTGATGGTCTGTTATTCCAGCTATGTCACCACCTATTTTTCTTTTCTTCCTCCTAACAGTTTATCACTTATGCATCTCTGACCTCTCACTTTTTAACCATGTTCTTTATCAGCCAGAATTGCTACTAACTGAGATGTCAGTTCTGTCATGGGATACCCCATTCACCTGTACTTATGCATGGAAATACTCCCTGTCCAAATCATTGCTGTTTCAACCTTCTCTCCAGAACCCTCTCAAAACTTATGTCTCTAGTAATCTGTAGTGTGACTTGTGGCTCAATAATGGCTAGATTGGGGCCACTCTAGGACAATTTAACACTCTAAAATATACTTTTGCCAAAGAAAGATGTCATTGAGAGTGAAAGCAGGCTATTGTTAAACAGCATTTTTAATTAATTATTGTTACAGCTGGGACTGCAGCTACACATAAGGCTCTTTTCTGTGACATCTTTTCCTAGAATAGCTTCAGCTGAGCTGCATTCAGCAGTGGGCTCAAGAAGCACAAGTTGTCCTTCCATGTGTGGAGTTTCACATTGTCTCCTGTGGTCGATATTCCTTTTAGACAGACAAGAAGGCAGTTTGCGTAGTGGTTTCAATAAGAAATTGTTTTGTCCCGTGGCAAAATGAAGAGATTTTATTTAAGCTCTTCTACTTGGGTTATTACTTAAGTTTAACTTGTTGGCATGTTTTTCGAACAAGTCAATTGGTTAAGATGAGATAAATTCTGCAGCATTTAGGTCCTTTTTTAATCCTCATTTTTGTGTTAATGCATTTTCTTTCATTTTACATAGTGGTTGATCTTTGTTAATACAAGGAATCCAAGTAATCTGCTGCTGTGGCAGCTGACAGAGGTTTTTATTGACAGTGTTACAGTGATGATTTTATTTCTGTTTGTATTTTTGCCGCATTGGAGGAAACAAAGGCTTATGGCTGTAATAGTCTTGGGTTCTAATTCTCGCTGAGCCTACATCTGGGTGACTGCAGACAAGCCACTTGACCTCGATATGACTCAATTAACCCAGCAGCAAAATTGGGTAAACATCAAAATCTCATTGAAAAGCAGCTGCTGCATCTAAATTGAATTGTCCTAAATTGCATTGTGACAACATTGCCATTGGGTCTCTGAAGTCCAGAATTTTAATTGTTTTGCCATCATAATGCTGTATGAAAACAGCTCTAAAAAGCAAGCAAATAACGATGTCTTCAGAGTTTGTGGTGACATTGCCTATATAGTTAGCAGAGGTATACAGGGCAAATCTGTAAAGTGACTGTGGTAAGTTCTTCGTACATTAAAAAATAACAACAACAACAACATTTAGCTGTATATTTATCTGCAGGGGCTAGGTATTTTTATTATTTTTGAACACATAACAGTGATTTTCTCTTTAATTAATCAAATCACTTTAAGAAATTGTTTGATCTTGAGGGCAATCTCTTGAGAGATTAAGCGAAGTCTTATGGGTTTTTTTAAAATGAAAGGTTCAGTCTTGAAAATATTCCATGTCAGTCATCATTTTTTTTTTTTCCCTTCATTTTATCAAGTATCTCTTTTCCAGTTTGCAATATCTACTTATTAGAGAAGCTTTAGGTAAGGTGATAGGAACACTGCACTTGGCTGTGCCAAACAAACCTGTAAGAACAATAGTTCCAGTATGATGTTTTTTTTTTCATGGTGGCATGGGATAGCTTGGGACAAGTGCCCTTCTGTAGCAAACAGTGATAATGTTTTGATGTGAGCTAAAATCTCAATGAAATTTTTAAAGTAATATTAAATTAACCTGAAATATTTATTTATTTTTGTTAATACAAGTGCACAACCATCTTTTTATGCACATGTAGACCCCCTATATGAGTGTAATTTAGGGTTTGGGGTATCATCTATTGTTGCCCTGAGCATCCCAAGGATCCTATACTACTAAATAATCTTCCAAGATCAGTCACTTGAAAAATAATCACTATTAAAAGTGATCTAGTATAATACATCATTCTGCCCTCTGTAAAAAAAATAATCTTAGCTTATTCAGATACCTTTAAATATAAGTTTAAAATTGGTCTTGTCTCACTGTGTACTAATGCTATTTTATAATAATCAAGTATTGCACAGAAATACCTAACATGCTGGAGTCAAGCAAGGGATCCCCCCTTTTTTTGGTATTTCTATATAGTTCCTCAGGCACTGCACTGTCTTTTTTACCTCCTAATCATCTTTTATTGTGAATCACTCACTAAAATCAACATACTTTTTACTCATATGCAATGCATGCACTCAAGTGCCAAACAGTACAGCAGCAGGTGTTCAGTTCAGGTAATATAACTTTAATAGTATACTGGGCTATTTCCTAGTCTCAGTTTTTTATTTTGTCCAGGCCTCTTGTGAAAGGTGTTTTTGTTAGTGACTTGATAAACTGTAGAAAATATTTTCACATCATCAAAAATGAATATTTTGTCTTCTCACCACTGTGCCCCTAACTTCTAAGGTTATCAGTCAATTACTATCAGTAAATGTATTTTGTAAATACAGTTGCATGGGGAAATGTGATGTTTGTTTCAGCACAGAAGCAGTTTTATAGAGTGCAAGTGCCTGTGCTTGAAAAAATGATCTTGCCGTTGTTTACTACTAATGATCTGCTTAACTACAGAGCTGCAGAGAGATCAGATACCCTTTTATGTTCTGCGAGTTAAATTGAATGTCTAATTATAGAAATTAAAGGGCAAGCTTACACCTAGCTGTATATAAATGCAATTATTCTGTGTTACTAACAGTTCTACTATATTTACCAACTGCTACGGTAGTAATAACAGTATGGTATGAACAGAAATAAAAATACATCCCTGGCAGGACTTCCTAACTAGCTTTTATGTTAACAGTAGGGAAAGTGAAATGCTTGAATTTCATCTCTCCTGATGCAGGAAAACTACTGTGCTGTAAAATAATATCAGTATTGGTGTCCTTGGTATTGAGGATAAATAGATAAAAAGGTGGTTTCTAAAATTTCAGTACAGGGATCTTAAGAAGTATCTTTTCTTTAGTAAAGCCAACAAAACATAATCATTGCTAAATTTAGATAGTTCACTAAAAAGGATAGAAGAGCAATATGGCCCCATGGCAATCCGGAGTTCAAAGGTATTCTGTTCTGTGTCTGGTGATAGAGATATAATGTGTTGGGTAATCTGATGAAATAGAAATCTTTGGCTACAAAGACAGTGAAAAACAAGTGGGCTTAATTTGGCCTGAATTGTTTTATTATATAAAGCCACTTGTCTAGATCTAAAAACATTGTGGACATAGGATACTGAAAAACAGTTTAGCTTTGAATGGACACTTCTTGTAACTTTCTCTTTGGATAATGTTCTCCTCCTGGATGATTAAAATTATTGTAGTGAGCTACAGAATGACCCAGAATCCAATTTTACTGGACTGAGAAATGTATGGAAACAGCAGGATGAATATAAATGTTTTAGCTGATGGTTATATTAAAGATGGAACAGAAATCTGTGTTCATTTTCTAATGATTTCAAGATTGGCTTGTTGCTTGCAGCTGATACAACAGTGCCTTAAGGCACCCTCATAGGTAGTGATATCTGTGACATTTTCTTTCTACTCCTGTCCATCCACAACCACTGGGATCAGGTCAGATAACTGAGTGTGAATGAAGAGACAACTGCAGAGTTGTATCATTTCCTTTACAACTTGGGTACTATGCTTCTTTCAGCCTTTCTGCAAACAAAGCTGGTCAGAAGGAGGTGCAGACCTTTTTTTTTTTTTTGCAGGTATTCTAGATCCATGTTGAAGTGGTGGGCACAGAAATCCATGTCACATCTTTCATCATTTTCCCCAGGACATGAGCCCTCTTGAATACAGAGTTTTCCCAGGGTGTCCCAGGGAACGCCATGAACACCCAGGAACTTGTGATCCCAAAACAGGATAGGCTGGCTGCCTTCAACCTACTCCATATGCCACTGGGTCTTGTGCTCCTTTCCTTAGTCCTTCCTTTTTTATCCAACGAGGATCTGCCAGCCAACCAGTTTGGTGAACAAGCTTTTGCTGCCTGCTAATCCCACAACTCCAGGAAAAGTCTAATTTGTTCAGGAGTGCAAAGCTGAGACTCCTCGTGGAGCAGTAGGTATGAAGTTTATGAAGTTAGGGCCTCATTCCTGAACTCCACAAGCTTAGGTTCCTGCTCCAGCAATACCCACCTATGTATCTCTAACTCTCTGAGATCTCTCATTGAGTATCTGTGTCTAATCTTCTCCTCTCCTTTTTATCTGTTTCTCCTTTGAAACATCATTTCCATCACCCCCTGGTCTTAGAGAGCTGTCCTCTGTAGATCCAGGGGGAGATGGTGATAGTGGAGAGCAGGTGGGAAGTAGTTCACTCTATATCCAATTCTGTACACTTCCCACGCTCCATCTTTCATCCCTGTTTTTTACATTGTTAACCTTTTTTTTTTTTTCAATATTTTTACTTTCCAAAATGATTTTGTCTCCATCAGCCATTTTTCCATTCCCTGTTTGAGGAGGGAGGCTAATTAAATGTTTTTCTGTACTGGTTGATCCCTGTCCTTAACCAGGAAAATCAATACGTGTTGCAGTCACAGTGTATGCCTAGGGAACAGTAAAAGCAGAAGAAACTACTTTCCTGAGCACAGTATCTGGGCACACAGTTTGATGTATACAGAGAGCGTAAACTTGGGCAAAAGTAGACAGCAGCCCAGGAAGTGAAGCTATTATTTTCTAGTGCTGATGACATTCTGCTGCTTTGCAGGCTATCTTCTAGGATTTTGGTTGATTCAAACATCAACTTTCCCCTGTTTTGATGAAAATGGCTAGCATGTAGCTCTCTCTCTCTCTCTATGTATATATTATATGTGTATTAAAAAATCCAGACATAATTATCAATAAACAAAAACAAACAAACAAAAAAAAAACAGACAAATGGACAAAACCTCTTCAAATACTATTGATTTTGGTACTTGGATTCCTAGGCAGTGTGTTATAAATGCCAAAGTCTTAATTTTCTAAAATGACTAATAGTCGGGAATATGTCCACTTCATTTAAACCATCTTTAAAGGCTGTTTGTTCAAAAAATCGGCATAACCAGAGTGCTCAGAACTGCCTGTGTTTTCATTTAACACTTGAAGAGCCCCAAATTGCTAATGACTTCTAAATGTATTATAGCAAAATTTTCTTAGCAATTTTGTTCAGAAGGGCAGTGAATAAATATCTTCAGCACCAATCAACCTTAGTAATAGTTTTCTATTACTTTTTTTCTGATATACAGTATCTTTCAGTCTTTCACATACTTCCTGTGCATGAATTGGGTAAGCATGGTTAAACAGAGGGAGAAAATAATTAAAGTGTTTTCCTATAGAAAATCAATTTATAAGCATCAGTAAATGCTAAGTCTGCATTTTAAAATACCATGAAATCTTCAAAGTACAATGCATAAAGTTTCCTGACTTGATTTGAGCTGGAGAACTAATGGAAATTTGTTAACAAATTATGGTCTTCATCTTTTTTTCTGATTCTTGTCAATGGTTAAAAAAACAAACAAACAAAAAAAATAGCCTAACAACCTATTCCATGACTTTTTTTTTTCTATAAATATTAGATATTTTTAGGGAAAAAAGAAAGGTTTTATAATTTTATTTGCTTTTGGAATTAATCCAATAATATTGAAGATAATGTATTTGTGTTGTTTATAAAAGATGAAAATGAAAGCAGTGGGATAGCTTTATCTTTTAAAGATTTTTGTCATAACAAGATTTTGATATCTTTAAAATACAAATAAATTGTCCTCCCTTTTGCTATATTTCCTTTTGACTTCTGCATTTGTGAGTTAGTGTAGTTTTATGAAAATTCACTGATTCTTAGTCGCTGAACTTTGTGGGTTCTCTCCAACCTTACAATGGGAAATAAACCAGGTCCTATTTTTTTAGTCCATTTATATTTTTTGTCCATAACATGCTAGAAAGATTCTTTCTGGTATGTTCATTGTGGTCAGGTAAAACACCAGAGTCGCTTTTTAATGACTGTAGGTGACTGTTCAGTATGTGAATCGTAAGTGTTAATAAGCACTAAATAATGACTCAGAGTAAATGAAAAGTGAAAAGTCAAAAATGAACGCTTTCATGAACCTGTTTTAGAAGTGGCTAAAATGAGAAGATGAATAAATTATTCTCAAATCATGAGTGACATGACTTTCCTCAACCATTCAACTATATTTTGACTGATTTTCTTCATTATGTTCATAAATATCTCAAAGAGCATATATGAGTTCCTTTGAAAATGTTTTTTTACAACATGATAGCTGGAGTTATTTTCAGTTGTTTTAAAGACCTTCAATTGTTTAAAGACCTTAATGATATTTTCGATAATACCACAGGGGGCTATTGCTGTTTGGGAGTACAAGGAAGCTATAAAAATAAGCTATTTCCATTAGTCATTTTCTTAATGACTAATGAGAATATTATTAAAACAGAATGTAAGAATTAAAAATCAAAATCCATTAAAGCTTAATTAAACAGACAAATCCTCTTGCATAAAAACATAAAAACATTATGTTGTTTAAAGGTATAAATCTGCCAGGTCAATCAATTCTCTTTATTAATCAATTAGCCAATACCAAACTTATTGGAATGTTTGTAAGTTGTAATAAATGTAAGTACTACAAAATCATTAAGTCATTAAATTCAAATCTTACCAGTAACCACTAACATTTTCAACTTTATTCCCTTTAGGAGCTCAAATAAATTCCTAGTGTTCTCTAAAGAGAGGAAGCACAGTCTCTAAAGCAGACAAAAACCACTCAAATCTTAATTTCTAAAAATCCATTTGAAATGCATCTTAATGCAAGACTGTTGATTTTCAGTACCTTTAATGTACTAATTACCATTATGTGTTATCTAAACACTTTTTGATTTTGCATGTGTTTGCAAAACTTTTAAGTCATAGAGCGCATAAGAGAACCTGAACTGGAGAGAAGAGAGATTGCCTTGAGATATGTAGATGTCTAGAACCTATAGCTTTGTATGAAACTTCAGTGCTTGAACATTTAAATTGAACTAGCTCAGAATCATACAAGACATTTGTGGTAGCAGAGGAAGTTGAAACTACCTCTGCTGAGCCCCTGCCCCAGCACCTTCATCAACTATGATACTTTACTGCCTCTTTACGTTCGAAACAATGTTAGAAAAATATATGTAGGTACTTTCTTTCCCATTACAATACAGATCTTAAAAAGACTTTACAAGTAAAATAGTCTGATTAATTAGATTTTGCAAACATTGATAGGTTTTTCAGAGAAGCTTCCACTGAATGAGGAGAAAAAGCTTTGTGTCAATGAGTCATCTTTGTTAAGACATTTTCTACTATAGGAAGAGACTCCATAAATAGTACATGCACAAGCTAAGAGTACACAGTCATTGGTAATGCATGAAGTAAACAACTGGGAGCAACATGCTACTGTGCCAACCTTCAGCGTAACTTCAGTGTAACCACTCATAAGACCCTGGATTAGTGCGAGACCCTGATAGTGAGGTCCCCATGAGCTGGGAAAGAGTTGCCTCCGTTGGTCCTTGGGTTGAGCTGATACGCATCCTGAGCTGTTCTCTTCTAAATTCTTATTTCTTTTTTTGTTTTTTCTTCCTTTTTTTTTTTTTTTTTAAGGGTATTATTATACTTTTCCATGGTGGTATTTCCTCTTCTGTTCTTGAACTACGATTATCCCCTCAGCAACTGCACTTTATCTGTGTTTTTTATTTTTACAGCCTTATATGGCTTTAGTTTCCACTCATTCCTATATCTTAAATAATAAAAAAAGCCAAAATCCCAAAGCTGCACTACACCAAATTGGCTAAGGATCACCTGAATCCCTGTGCTGTGAATGAGAGAATGCTATGAACAAACAAACATAAAATTCAGTGTATGCTTGTGAACTACTGGGTAAGAGTGTGTTTAATTTTCTCTGGGAGATATTCACAAGCCAGAATAGCATACTTTTCAATTGTACTTGAGGGTTCCTGGTGCACCTAGGACACACTTGGTACACCTAGGACCTACATCTGGAAAAAAACATTGGTCTGGGCATATAAGAATCTTCTGTCAGAATACCGTCAAAGATGGAGCTAGTCTGAAAAACTGGTTTTGTCTGCAATAAAGACATTATTAATAAGAGCAATATGAAGAGAGTTGGTTGCGGAAGAACAGGGTCCTCAGCCAAGGCCCTGTAAATCACCTACGTGGTTGTCAGCTGAGTAGGTATGAAATGAGTAAATTGTTTGGAAATTATGTAATTGCAAATTAGATCTATGTGTCTTTCCCACCCCATAGACCTCTCTTTTAATAATATTTTATAAATATATTTCTATTTTATTCCTTGTAAATAAACGCTTGTTTTTATCTTAACCTGTCTTGGAGTAAGCACAGTTTCATAAAAAGTGAAATAATCTTCAGGTGCTACCTTCTAAAGAGTTTCATCATCCTTAAGCACTGAAATACTCTTTCATATAATTTATCAACTACAACTCTTACTGCTGAAATGTTCTTCAGGATTCAAATACTCACTGGAACATATATTTGTTCCTCAAATTTGAGGGGGAGGGGGTATACCTATATGCAAATACATATGTCATCTTCAACTTATACTTAGGTAGAATTTAAAGTATTTGATATACAGTCATGTGTTTTAGCATTATTTATTCACTAGATGGCTATTTTTGCCTTTCCTGTTCAGGTATAAAAATGGAAGTCTTCTGCTCATGCTTGGACTGGCCACTTTAAGAGGTGTCTTTTTGGTTTAGAAGGACTCTTGTTCTGCTTCAGAAAAACTATTAAGAATTTATAGAAAGGCATATAAAGACATTTGAAAGGTTTTATAATTTAATGCCATAAACTGTAATGATGCTATGTATCATGCAAATTATAGTCCTTTTCCCTTCACAGTCCTTTTTAAAGTGTATGCTGTATTTCTTCATCCTTTATAGTTTATTACATCATGGTTTATTATATTACATTCTATATTATACGTGTCTTGTGATGCTCTTCCACTATGCTATTGCATATTTGCTGGAAAAGTGAGTGCACCTGAGCTCTAGGCACTCCGAGCACTAGCAATATAATGGTGTATAAAGCTGTCTTTAAAACTTCACTTTTACTAGTAAAATGCAAAGGGGCAATGAGCTGATTGTCAGTAAATAATAGATAGCATAGGACTTCTAGGACACTTAGTGGTAATAATTATATTTGAGACCTTCCTTCCCACTCTGTAGTGATGAGCAGTTGAGATTATGGGAAAACGTAACAATACAATAAGAGGAAATATCGATATTAGTAAAAGAGGTGCAGTTGTTTTTCCCTTTGCTAAACAGCAGTAGCCATGTGTTTAGTCAGTGTTTCATTCATTTGGGAAAATTTGGGAGATTATCCATTCTCCAAATGGTTATAAAAGGAAAAGATGCAACAGCACACCAATATTAAATACTCTATTTCACACATTACAGCTAATAAATAAATAAATCATTCCCTCTGCAACAGTTTTTCAAAGCCAAATAAAATGTTTCTTAGAATTTATCTTTTGTATCAACAGTCTAATAACAATACATCTAGTCTGCAAGCATGAAAAGTGTAAAAGATACTTAAAATAAATTTAGCAATAAACTGGAGGCACTTATGTCAGTTCCATCTACTGAACTGGAACTGAATACAGATAGTCAATTTTTCACATATCAAAGATACTCTAGAACTGTATTCAAATACTAGAATTTCCAAACAGGTATGTGAGACTATATTTCCTATAATATGGTATCTTTGGAAGTCTTTTTGGCTGGTGTTAGGAAACATTAGGCACAGGGGTTCACAACACACAAACATATGTGTATATATGAATTCTTGTAATCATTTCTACATAATGATTAATACTGCATTCATATTAGTGAAGTTTTTTAACCTAGCTGAGTCAAAGATAAATATGTGTTTATTAACTTTTGCTATCTTTTTCCTTCATGTGTTCACCATACTTGACTATTGTACTTAATACTCAGCAAAGCCTATTTCATTTTCAAAATAGGAGTATTTCCTAAAGCTGAGTTTGCTTTTCTATCTGAATTTGTCAAGTTAGCAAGTCTTTTTTTCTTTCAACATAAGCCATCCTGTAATGCTATTTGCTTGTGTTATCTTTAAAATTACAATTCTGTGTTATCTTTAAAATTGCAACTCTGTAAAAGTCCTTGGAATATTAGGCCCGAATAGACTAAAATATTATCTAGATCTTATTGTTATCTGAAGATACATAGGTATTTATTTTACCTTCCTATTGACAGGAAAAGTGAAAAAAATATTTGCCAAAGGGCAGAGCAGTAGAAGCCCTGGAGAAGAAAGTAAACAGAAAAGAGCTTATGAGTCCAGTACCTTATTTCCTTAAGCCATACTGCTTCCTGTAGCACTTGTTCCCCTGTTTGCACTTTGAATTTCTGTTCCATAGTCGGTATTGCCCTCTGAGTAGTTTCGTGTCTGAGCTGAAATAGTTGCCAGTTGTGAGTAATGCCCTAGCACAGGCTAGGGAGAGGGAGATGGTCCCCCATTCCAGTACCCTGGTCGCAAGTGGTAGGAATGCTGTTCACGCGGGCAGCTCTAAAGCACACATTAGTAGGTGAATGGCAAAGCTGTTTGGGTTTTGTTGCTGTTGGAGATGTTCAGTTTTCCTCAGAATAGTTACAGATATATATATAATGTATATTTTTCCCCTCAGGAGTCCTCAGCTTTTTACTCCCTTTTCAATTCTCCTTGGAATTTTCACCTTGCAGTCAATCAAGGCTTACAGTATATCCTGTATCATTTTGTATCTATATACACAACTGCTATTTGGGGGGATATGGTTATATGGGTCTTTCCTATGTTAGCTTTACCTATTTTATTTTTTTTTAATAACTCTAAAATTGTCCTCAGCTTTGGTATATGTACTGTTTTAACCAGAACTGAAGAAATAAATATCTTCCAGACTGTCAAAGTTACATAATGATGGAATGTACTATAATACGCCTGAAGAAGCATATTTTTTTTCTTAGTGCCATATGTAAGAAATTTGAGCAACAGCTGCTGACACGGGCAATAATTCTCAAAGTGAGCTTTTTCTCTGTGCTTTCAAAGCTGTTTTGTTTCATTTCTCCAAAAACAAGAAATTGAATACTCACAGCATTTTTACTGATGTGACACTAAAAGGTATTTAAAAATGTATTTTAACTTAGTGGGCTATCTTAGGATGTCTTTGCCATGACTTCCCCATATTTTCTGTCCCATTTCATAAATATGCTATTTGAAAGCATAAATCTTTCTTTTAACCTGTGCCTCATGAGATGTCAACTTAATTATAACTTAAACAACCACACAAACACACATTTTCTTCATCATTTCTGGATCACGTTATCTGCTACATGTTGCAGATAATCATGTTCCTACTTGCATAAGATATGTTTTCTGTGGCATTTTTCCATGGATTTAATTTATAAACCAACACAATTTAAAGGGTGTTTATTTTAGTTCTATCCTCAGCTCTTCAGACAAAAATGCTGTTGGAAGTGGGAGTATTATACATCAGATTCTCATAAAAATCTGAGTTAGAGAAATAGTTTTCTTAAGAACTAGATTCCCTACCACTGTGGCAGTTGTAACAAGATTTATTTCACTTCAGGATATTGAAAGCATTAGAGAAACAATCTGAGAAATTGCTTTGAACAGCAGTCTTAAGGCCTGTTTATATGACACAGCGCTGGCACATTGCAGCGCCTGTCTCATTCCCCCGTGCAGCATGGGGCGATACAAATTTAGTCTCTGAGGTTCTACATTATGTCATGTCTTGTGTTCCCCTGCATAGAGGTGGCTCAAGGGCCCAAGCTCTGCATTTCCCCATGCTGGTATCTCCCATGCGAGCTGTTGCAGGCTGAGCTGATAACACTTGCAGTGTAGTGAAACCCTTGTGGCTTCTGAGCTGACCGAGGTTTTAAAGAATTCAGTCCCCCTTTTCTTCCTCCTCAAATGGGTAAGAAACTTGTGAAAACCCAGCCCTCATCTAAGGCTGTTAAACTAAGGTCAACAGTTCCTGTTCACTGCTGCTGACTTTATACGGGGAACAAAGTCATCTTAATCCCTTCCTGTGAAGCTCAGGAGTTCACTCATCTCACCGCCGGGCTTCCTCCAGCCTTGCCTTCCTGTCCACCTCCTTGCCTCCTTCTGCTGGTCCTCAGGAGATGTATGATTTCCAATAGTCCGCTAAAGCTTCCTCCTCTTTTTCTTCAATCCACCTGTCCCCACTTTCAGTAAATATAAGCACACTCAGTTTTAGTTATTTTATAATTCTAGATAATAAAAAAGCGAAGCATTAGCATGTCTGAAAAAAACAGGCAGCTTCGTATTTTAAATGCTCTCCCTCATCCCTTTGAAAGGCTGATTCTTTTCTAATGTAAGAATTTCATTCATGGGCTTTCCCCTTATTTGTTTATACACAGCATCTGAAGCGAGGAGGCCTGCATTTTGCCTGAAGCATTTTCACGCTACTGGAATACAAATAAGGTGTTGCAATTCTAAGATTTGAACCATAAGGAAAAACGAACTATAAAGAAAATATGTGATTTCAGTTTAAAATCAATGCATAGAGCAAGAGGCAGATTTGTAAGCTGTAAGTTCAGCTCTAAACGTTTATATGCTCCTGCAGTGGATTATCTAACTGCGACCCTATTAAATAGATCATGAAGGCTAGCATGCTCGTTCAAGCGGCTTCTATTGGCTAGGGACCGAACGCATCCAAAACCTTAACTAAACCTTTTAGAAATCTTGCTATTTGTTTTTATCCTGGATGATATGTCCTATTCAGTCTTCTCTAGGGAGCAGACCAGATTGTTTGCGTTTGGAGTGACACAGCCCCCTCCTGGGACCCAGGGCACTCACAGCTCTGCTGTGCAGCTGTACGGGAATGCTGCTTGCCCTCGTTTCCAGTTACTCATGCATATAACTTATAATACTACACGCAAGGAAATAGATGTTTCACAGAGAGATAAAGTGTGTTTAAATAGCATCATTGTGTAGTTGTAGTCCTAAGGAGGATTGCTGCACTGTTGAAAGTCATTTATTTTGGATAAGACATTGGTTAGAACTTTTGTTGTGCCTTAAATTTTATCCTTATTATTTTTTACTATATTTACTAATTGCTCAGGTGGAACTAGAAAGGAAACTATGAAAAGCCGCCCATATTCTCTCTATCTGTAGATCCTATTCTGTATCTAAGGCAGTGTGAGAGCTGCTGTTTGTTGCATACTGGAAACATGGCTTTGTACCACTACTTCCCCACGACAGGCACTTGCCCTCTCAGGTCTTTGGAAAGCAATTTGAGATCCCATGAAGACAAAAGGTACCATTTAAAATGTGTCATTCTACCTCTATTTTCCCATTGAGCATATTATGGACTAGAATTATATTGAAGGTGTTTTTGCTGATGATGCAGTGGAGATTTAAAAAGGAAAAGTAGGAAAGAAAAAAAGAAAGAAGGAAAAGGAGAGAAAGGAATAAATGAATAAAGAAACAAAAAAAAAGAAAAAGAAAAAAAAATGAGAGCAGGCCTAGCAGAGATGACTATAGCTGTTAAGGAAGACAAAGTGTGAATACTGAAATCAAGAGAAAGTGGCAAACACACCTTTAAAAATTAATAGACAGAATAAATTATTTGAAACATTGGAAAAGACAAATTCTGGCTTGGGCCAGTTATAGGTAATGATATATTTTATAGCACCTTCTCAGAGCATGGTAACTTCTGCATTTAATTCAAACTTTTTTTTTTTTTTTTTTTTTTTTACAGTGCAGTGTTTTGCTGTTCTTTTTCAAAGACAGTTTTGAAAAAGAGCTGTAGAGAAAAACAGCTGCAGTCTTACTGCACTCTATGGTCCTTTTCTGCCTTCTATATATTCAAAAGTGTACTACAATACTTGTGTGTGGTAAATCAAAATGATGTTCTTGTCTAGGCCTCAGAAATTATACTGAAATATCACTACTGCAGTCTACCATGTTATCTACATGCTGCTTGTCTCTTTTTCAACTCTGCAGAAAATCATGCACCACATGTCTATTGAATGTCCTTTCTGAAGATTACAGTATATAATAGCCTGTATATCCCAAACGGTATAAATCCCAAAGAAAATCCCTTTAAAAGTGGAAGAATATTGCTGGGGGTGGGGTGGGAAATAAAATTAAAATACTCTTGGAGAATAAGCAGCAGTAAGAATTTTTTTTTCCATATCATTGGTATTCAGAATGACTTTGAGTGTCAGTAGTGACTTGATGACCTGCCTTTTATTTTGCCTGGATGTTTTAATCTACCCTGATGTGTTGCTGCTTGATACAAGCTCCAGCACTGCTACCTCCTGCCATTTTCCTGATGTTATCACCCCTCTGTAACACTCTGCTATGAATAACTTCTGCAAAGGATGAACAAGTGTGGAGAAATGACACAGTCATAAGAACTGATTGATCTGATATGCTAAAAATAAAGTAGGAATGTAGTTTTTGCTTTCGTATGTTCTTTCCGCCTCCTTCAATCTGTAATTCACTAATTCAGAAATGGAGCTGATTACAGCCAGTAAATGTTCAGGCCTTGATTTAAATTATTTCAGCGATAATTAGTCATATTATTATATGACTATGAGGAGTGGGCATGTTGCCTTCCCGTGGCCACTCCTTCGCCACAAAAGAACACTTCCACACCTCACGGATAATGGGGTAAGTGTATTACAGACTGTGAAGCACTTCGCTGCCTCTGGTTTAGGAGGTCACCGGCAATTTTCTGACTGGAGAGGGATGGTGTTTTGTTACAGAATATGTTTAGTAGCAAAGCAAAGTAAATCTGAACTCTTTTTTTTTTTTTTTTTTTTTTTTTCCCTATCATGAGGCCTTCCTTTATAGGAGAAGGAAGGTTGTACAAATATATGAAAATTCAACTGAATTAAAGCCGATATCAGATATTTGTGTGAGTGCAATTTTACTTTCTTTGATGTTTGCATAAAGCCAATAAAAAACGGGTATTTTTTTTTTTAATGGGCAAATAGAACAGCTGTTTTGAAATTCAAACTGAATATTCATAAACTCTCTTCCTGCCTTATTTAACTGATTTGAGCTTTCAAAGTCTAATGTTTCATCGGAAGCTGTGATGGAGTTGTAACTAATAATCTTCCCATGTTTATACAACATGCAAACACACACATATGGTACATATGCAGGCATTATCCTCGTACTGACTAGGTTTTATTACAAAAAGACGGTAGATCATTTAACAAATATTTCATTTGCTGACTTTAATGCAGTTTTATAAGAGTCCCTGTTATAAAAATGGGGATGACATTTGCATTTCTGTTTAATTGCTGTGGAGTGAACATAAAAAGATAAGAGAGCCAAGAGAGCTTATTAAAACTGGAATGAGGGCAAGTGATAAAAGAATGATATTTTAGTGGTGCTGCAGTCAGATCTGTCACTCTCCCCATAAAACCAATCTTATTCTTGCTTCTTCTGGGGGAGGGAGAGAGGAGGTAGGATTTATATAACTACTCTACTTTTCTTCTTTCAAGTCTACACTGGGTAGACAAGGTTTCACAGCCTGTGTTTAACTTGTGAGGCAGGTGGCCTCAGTAACCCGGTGGACTTTTTGCAGAAGAACGTGGTTTTTCTTTGCCCTGAGGTAGCTGCACATAAAGGCCATCCTGCCCCAGTGAGAGATACCCTATAGGCAGATCTTAGAATTCCAACATATCCTGTGAGATTTGTTAACTGAGAATTATATATTAGTTCCTAAAGGAAGTCTTAAAAGGATTGTTACATAGGTTGAAATGTTAAGCATTTGAAAGTTGGAAACGCATTGTGCATGTAAATAAGCTAGGTTCACAGCAGGTTCATGTGGCTAATAAATGCCTTGTGCTGCATGTGCTCAAGAGGACATCACAAACCATGCATTGCTTTTAAAAAGTAATTCCTAAAGAATTATCCTTGTTTTAAAACATTGATTTCCTATATGAATGGATATAGATATGCAGCATGCCGCTCGACTCTCTTCACCTGCTTCCCAGTTTCTTATGCGATCTTGCAGACTGAGACCAACACAGATGATCATTTTTATTTAACCCACAAGACTAGTTGTATGGAGAAAGCTACGGCAGAAATCTATCTCAGAGGAACTTATATACCGAAAAAAGTTGGTCTGTCCCGTTCCCAGGTTGCCTTTTCAGCAGCAGATCGCAGTGCTGGTAACTGCTCTGTTAACAAAATGAGCCCAGTTCTTCTGAGCGTCTGATGCAGGCTTCAGTCACAAAGTAATTATGAGCTGTCAGTGAGGTGATATGGGAAACAGAACACTGTTACATGGCTTTTTCCACAAAAAAATTTCAATTCTGCTCTCTACAGGGAGACTCATGGTTCCCGATATGAAGCTCTATTAGCTTGCTACAAAATTGAGAAAAGCTGCTCAAATAAGTAAAATGTACCCAAAACAGGACTTTTTTTTTTTTTTTTTTGGTCCATCCTGCTTCTCTGGAATTTATAGCTTGCAGTGAATTTAGAAAGGAGGGCCAGTCCCTGAAATCTAAAATCTTTCTGGGGCTAGGTTGTAATTACTTGCAATTGATATGCAGTCTCAGCTGCTTGTAAACTGGAATTTTGCACTGGGAAATGGCCTTTCCTCCAAACATACATTTTGTTTGGTTAGTAGTATATGCTGATACTTTGCAGGATGGCCTTCTAAAAATAATAACTTGTGTTAATAAGTCACTCTGGTAAGTTTAGCTTAACTAAGTAGTTTGCAATTAGAAGCTGCATGAATAGGGATGAATTAAATACTTTATTTCTACTGAACTTTCATCTTGCTGAAATGAATGTCATTCATGCACTAATTACCCTTATAAGTTACAGGTGCATTTCAGTTTTCTTTGCTTGTGGGTTTTTGTAGTTGACTACACTTCTTGTGAGAGAGTAGTATTATTAATACTCATTTCAAAACAGAGGTAGACTAAAAGAACAGATATGAAACCAGAGCAGAGATTTTCATACACTGTTTTCCTACAAGTATATTTTAAGAAGTGAAAACAATTTTTAAATACTATTGCATATCTCAGCTGCCAGTATCTTAAAGTTGATGCTCCCCCTTTACATTGCAATTTATAAAAACATATTTTTGAATCCTGGTCTTTCTTCCTAAAGCTGCCATGTTACAGAGGTTTTGCCTGTCTTGTGAGAAGAAATTTTTTCATTCCTGGGCTCATATATGCATGCAATGTATATAAGCTGTATTTATTATTCTGTTTCTACTCTCATGTCTTTAATTTCTGAGATTTACATTTCAAAATACATGTTTATCTTTATTTGGCGAATAGCTGTACTGTCCATTGATAATTTGGCATGACTGAGATCCAAAAATTAGCTACTGTGAAAATGATTTGATATCACAGGGAAAAGTCTATAATGTTATGTGAAACCTTAAAGAAGGAACAAGGGAATTCTTAAGGACAGAACAATTTTCTTTTGTCAGTTTGCCTTGCAATAGCACTCTGAATCTGATGTTCTTGCCATTAACACCAATGACTACGACTTTACTGGATAAATCTATCTCTGTAGATTGAAGCCTGCAGGACTTCTGCAATAGATCTCAGTAGCTGCAAGATTTTCTCATTAATTTTGACCAGTAGAAGAAGCAAGCAGAATATGATATGAAGCCTTCAAAACCATACCCCCAAAAAAACTATGTGTTGTGTCAGTAGTTTGTGCAATTCAGCAAAACCTTCTCCATGCTTAATATTGGCTTTGGGGTACTACAGTCTGTGCTAGTAGTCAGTTGCTCAGTGTTTCGGTTTGCCCTTTATCTTTCAGTAATTGGAAGTTGAAATATTTATGAGCTATTTTGCTCTCTCCAGAAGAAGAGAAAAATTATACAGAAAGTTCTAATACTATGAAGTAGCAGTTGCTGAACCATAAATACAATAGAAGATTTCCCATGGAAAGCCCTGTTAAAAAACAAATAACCCTTAAGTTGCTCAAAATAAGAGAATTTTCTAAATTTTGCATTGTGCTCTTTCTCCTTCACAGTATAGTCTCTGAATCTTGTGCCACGTTTGGTAAAAATTAAAACACATAAATTTATACCATCCTGATATGCCATCTGTCACTTGCACTTATATTTTACATTTCTTTTTTTCTTATAGCTCCAAAACTGCTTACCTTTGAAAAGTAGTATTTCTGTGTTCTCTTGGCCACTATAAAAATACATGTTTGCAATATTTTTAGAATATAAGGAAACTATACAGATACATGATGGGTATTTATAATGAAATCTCTAACAAGCAGATATATTTTTCAATAGATGAGAGAAGGAATAAAAAGTTTATGCACGAAAATTGAAAACTGTGAAATTGAACATTGTTTTCTGCCCTAGGACTTACATGTCGGGATGTTTTGGAATATTCAAGGTATACTCATTGGGAAAGCAACTGTGGTGGGAAAGCACTGAGAGAAGTCAGTGGGAAAAGCTCCCTCCCTGGGAAGACACTGCAAGCTGAAGGAGTATAGGACTCACTGTGGGATGCTGTGGGGAAAAAACATTCAGTTTGTGTAGAAAAAAGAAATTGGATGTTTTAATGCAGAATTTGTGGGACTTGTTTTACGGTGCTTAGGAGAAGGACCAAACTTGGGTAGCATTTCCCTTGTGAGAAGGAAATCAAGGAGAACTGGGGAGAACAACCATGAAAAAACAAAACCTAAAGAGAAGAGAAATACAGAGAAAAGAAAGCGAAGTATAAGCAGGTTGCTGATCACTATACTTGTCTCAGCCCTGCAATATTTTTATGTGTCTTCTCTGTGGCTGCATTCTCCACGCTGAGTAGATGTTCGTGCTTGTTTGTTCACCTCACGCTGCCCTCGCTGGCAAGGAGGATAAAATGTCCAGACACCAACATTGGACTGAGGATGTGAAGCTTGGGACTCATTCCTCGGAGTTCCAGCAGCTCAGCAGAGCAGAGAATCAGGGCCAGTCCTTGGGCACACTGCGTGTCTAAGGTCAGCTCCTGTAGGGATCCATGTTGAGTGTACATATATTTATATAAGTATATACTGCATTAACAAACTGCAATCTTGACCAGCTAACGTTGAACACTAAAATGAACAGTATTGTCCATATTACCCATGCTTGTGTGAGGGCAATGTGGCCATGTGGATGCCGGTAAAGGCCCAGTTTTCTGCATGTGGCCAGTCCCGTGTGCGCGTGCATGTGCACCTACCGGGCATTCGTGCTCAGCCTCGCTGCTAGCTGGACGGGGGGCACAAATGCGCAGCAGCCTCTCACCTAATGGGCTACAAGTTTGAACTACCTCTTGAAAAATATGAAGAGTGCGAGCATAAATAATTTCATCAAGTAAACTGTGACATTCAGGTACTCCTCTTATACTTACATAGCAGGGGATTTGGGGTGAAGGTGAATTTTGTTCTGAGCAATACTGTTAAAAAGACACTTGACAGTTAGTGAAGGTTAGGACTGGGTCTATATGAAAAAACACACCAGTGAATTTCAATATTTGAAATATAGATTGACTTGTTCCATTCAGCTTTTAAATCTGGGATGTGAATTAAAGTTTGCAAAGCAAAACTCAATTTTGTCACATTAAAATAGCTCATACAGGAATGTGGCATACACCTTAATTCAGGTAAAATTATTCAAGTCTGTCTATGTAGAAATGCCTTCACACATACAAACGGTTCCTGTGCGTTGTCTACATGGCTTTGAATTTTCATTTGTGGATATTCTGGATGATTCATGCTTTGAGGAGGAGAGGCAGTACCAAGTTTGAAAACTAAAATAAGAAGGAAAATATATAGTTGTGGTGTCTGGCACTTGACTGTGCCTTTCACTGATACTCTTCCGTTCATTGTTGTAGCAGAAGATTGTGTAGTCTTTTTATTTGTCACCTCAGACTTATTTACCAGGGTGGCTGGTAATCGTATGAGACACTGAATAATATAGTTTCATAAATTTGAAACTCACATCTATGCTGACGGCTCAGCTGTGCCACACGCTGATTGGGGTGTGCCACTGAAGATGGAAACCTGGCTTTGAGAGCAGTAAAGCTGCACAGCTGTTGGGTTTTTTACATTATGTCAAGGTAAGGGAAAACAAGAATGAATTTATTTGGGGATGCTGCAAAAAAAGAGAATTACTCATTCTTTTACACAGAGTCTCAAATCACTTATGCTTTGAAAGTCTTAAAATAAAACATACACTCCCTTGGCTGTCCTAACCACTTCAAAAAATTAGTTCTGAGGAACTGTTGAATACAATTTACCTAAAATGCCTCCCTGTGCTCCTTTTTGTTTTCTGTGAAGTTGATTATTTTTATTCTTACATGGCTGGAGACCACTGATGACATGCAGACATGTGCATCATGTTTTCAGGAGGAACTCCAGAAAGACTAAGGGCAGCAGTTCCTCTCAGAGGAGATGCTTGTCAGGGTAATGAAAAACAGCGACATATTGGCTCTTTGGCAGTAGCAATCTTATGGATTTTACTACTGAGAGACTGCTTTGATGCTGGATGAATTTAGCATTTCTAAGGTTTGTTTTGAAGCTGTGGACAAAAAGATGTTTTCTAGTACATTTAAGGGTAGATAAGCAGACTTGAAAGAAGCTCTGGAAGCCCAGCTAAAAACTGATACAAGATTGGACAGAGGAGGTAGCTGGGGTTGAATATGCCTGCTTGCATATATTTGGCTTCAGGGATGCTCTTGATAGGAATATGTAATGACTACAGTTTGAGCTCTGGTTTCCATTTCCTGAACTTCCAGGACCATGATCTTGAGTGATGGCCCTGAAGAGGATCAACATCAAGTCTGAGAACACAAAACTAGAGTGAATTAAAAATGTGTATGGTTTGAATACAGATTGCACTGAGGCAATTTGGGGAATATATTTGGTGGTAAACTGTTCATATGAACAGATTCAAAAATAGTTAATGGATTTATTGCCTATTTACTTTAATCTCTTCGGATGTCCTAGTTTTCTGTAATGATCTTGACTAATTCTTGAAATTCTGTTCTCTTTTCTGCGTGTAAAATTCTTATTTGGGAATTATTATCTTTGGGAATTATCTTATTAGGGAAGTCGAGAATAACAAGAAAACCTTTTTCAAATACATAAACAACAAAAGGAAGATTAGGGGAAACGTGGGTCCCCTAGTGAAT
>JAWLRI010000224.1:278489-290364 GCA_034781795.1 Crypturellus tataupa
GGAGGCTCCTTCCCTGGAGATCTTCAAGACCCGTTTGGATGCTGCCCTGTGCCATGTGCTCTAGGTGGCCCTGCGTGCGCAGGGGGTTGGACTAGATGACCTCTTGAGGTCCCTTCCAACCTTAGGCATTCTATGATTCTATGATTCTATGAATTCAGGATATACTGTAATATATTTGATTGGAGGCTTTTACTAAGTTTTTGCTTCATCCTGAAATCCTGATTTGCTAGTAGGTTAGGCATTGCCAAAGGAGTTTGGGGTGGAATTTTGGTACTTCCATTTGTAGTTTTGATTAAAGCTGCATGCAGCAGAGTTCTTAATTTCATCTGTAGGGTGTCATGCTATTTATGAGTGATGCTTCTCTCTAATCCTGCTTCTAGTAGAGAAGGCAGACTGGTTTCTGAAATGCCAGCTCATCACAGAATAGTAACAACAATAAATAGAAGCTGGGTAAAAGTCCCAAATAGTTGTAAGTATCAGAATTCTTTACTTATTAAACGAAGAGTGTTAAGGCAGTTATAGTTGAGAATTTCCAGAAGTTTGGGAGGGGAAAAGTACATAGCATTGAAGCAGTCAACCTAATAATAAATATGATTTTTAGTCTCTTGTTTAATGTCTGTTCTGAAGCATGCAACACTTATTCCTCTTTTTAGTGGGTAGGTATCAAAAAAGAGCTAGAGAGACTATTTCAAAGGAATCTTATTTGTGTGCAAATATAATTCCTCTAATATTCATAATAAATATTATAATTGGCAGATAACTCTGCCCGTATCTATCTTTAGTGAATAACTCTGGCAGTGAAACATGGGAGATCCCCATTTGGAAATGAGTGCATTCATCCAGAGAATAGATATATGCATATATAATCATCCAGAAACAGGACAGATACCTTCAAGGGATATTCTTTATGCAGTTGCTTAGCAGCTGAGCAGAAGAAGCAGAAGCTAAGTTAGCATTTGACACAAAACTAGAGGATCTCTCATCCTCTAGCTCTAGCTGAGATTGTAGGTTGCTCTTCTGCTAATTCATCAAGCAATGAGACGACAGATGAAGAAGCCATTCAGCACCTTTTTCTTCCAATAACACATTCAGTTTTAGTAGTGTGTGTGTGTATATATATATATATATATAAAAAACAGATTGAATTTGCGAAAGAGAAGATTGGGTGGTACAGATGTTCCCATATTTGATGCCATTCTGAGTCACCAGTCTGTGGTGACACCTGTGCCAGTGTCGCTCCTGACCTCAGCAGCTCGCTTAGGCACAGCTGCTCTGCCATGTGCCGTTGCACCAAGTAGTAGAAACCCTTTCCAGGGCCTCTGGCTTCAGTGAGTTAGATATTTTTTTCCCCATGTCATACCCATTAATTCTCCTACCAATTTTTCTTTTTTTATATAAGTTTTCTTTAACTTTATATACATTTTATATTATCTTTTATATAAATTATTGGAAAAAAAAATCGTTTAAAAGCCCTTCCTCAATCCCCCCAAAAGTCTCACCCCAGACAGTAGAAAACTTAGGAAGCAGATATTTCATGAAGAACAAGCTATAACGTGAACAAATACAAATAATAACTCTCTATGAATTTCTCCTTTCCAAAGGATCATAGTATTAAATTTCTACTATTCCAAAATAAGACATTAAATTGATTTTCCCCTCATGATCACTGGTTCTCAACCAAAGGCAAGTGTCAACATCTCCTAAATTATGAGGAGATAGTCTACCTACAGCAGTTTCATGATGAGGTATTATCTCCCTACTGCATTTCATAGAAAGCTAAAGGGATTTACCTCTATAAGGGTATATTCGCACAACTCTTGTCTGTCTGTCTTCTTTGACTATATATATTGATCTACTGCAAAGAAAACATTTAATATCATATCAATACTTCTCCAGCTTAGGACTTTCTTGAGTTATTGGCCCAAAATTCTTCCCTGATAATCCCAGGAAGCCTCACTAGAATGAATAGATAATTTTGCACTAACTTTGTAAGTATCATTAAATATTAAATGTGCTGTTAAATACATACCAGTGGTAGTTCATGTACTTTGCATACTATAAATGTTTTTGGAATGAATACAGCCTTTACACAGAACTTTTAAGATTTTTGTGGGTAATCCAAATCAGTAAAATCCCCCAAAGGAGTTCATATACCAAATATTTTGATAGAAAATTGTTTTTAAAGGAGTTTTCTCTCTCAATGTATAAAACATAACTATTGCAATAATAAGATAATTTTATGTTATGTATAAATACATACATAGGTATTCCTGTAGTATAAGAGCATGTTTTTTTTAATGTATTTGAAGGAACACGTCAACTTTAAAGAAAATATTTTATGGGGAAATTAGTTAATTTTATGTAATTGTGCTTCTATGTAATTGCTAGTACATGCTCTTGATACATTTTATTGTAATTTTGTTCAAACATTTTATTAAGGAATTGAGTTTTATTAAAATGTGGAAATCAATGTCAAATTGATTCCAGCTCTCAGAGGAGGAGGTTTCACTCACACTTATAGACAAAGAGAGAAATTTCAATAACATAAAACCTAAACACACACACACACACACACATATATATACTTTCTCTCTTACTCACAGAAGAAACTTTAACATATTATAAGGATTAGAGAATCGAATTCCATTTCTTAAGGCTAATTTATAACTCCTTTTTATGAGTAGGAGCATCAGTAAAAGGCCTTTTGTATCACTTGGTCTTCCTAGTAAGGAAGGCAGAACTCTGCCCAACAGCAAAAACTTCTGACACGTTTGACTTACTTCATACTTTGGCATTCTCTTTTGACAAGGTTGGAGAGGAGAAGGTGAAACTTAGGACTGCAGTGTGTACCAAATGTGTTAGATGAGGATAAAAAGTGATTTTTTTGACTTCTGATGAGGGAAGCATCAATATTTCCTGTTGTGACTAATTTGAACATATTAAAACAAGTATCTTGAAGAGCACTGCTATTCAAATAGTCCTGCAGGCTCATGTGCAGTGGTCTATTTCATAGTATCATGCATATAATTAGGTGACCCCTGAGGGAAGAAAACAGTGCTTATGTAATTCAATTGAGGTCAAAAGCAGTTTTCAAACTGGGTTGGCCCTCAGGGGTGTGGGAGCAGGAGATGATTTCTAAGGTACAGTAATAAATCAGAGGAAAATTCCATCCAGCGCCAGGCTGCCACCCTCTCCTTCTCATCATCCTTGCTCTGCTCCTGAGGCACGGTCCCAGCGCTTGCAGTTTGGGTGGCTCTGGGAGTTTTGTGAGAATTGCCGCACAAGATTCGCTTTAGCAGATCCAGGGAGGGTGGGAACCAGCTGTCAGAGCTGGGGCCAAGAAGAAGAGAAGAACGCTTGTATAGAAAGTCTTGAAACCGCTATTCTGACCAAATCATTTAGAAGGCAGCAACAATGGGTGGGGGCATCAGACTGCACAGTCCATGGGACCTCCCCACAACTGACCCGTCCATGCCACCCACAACCTCAGATATGTCCTCAAACGACCGCACTTCCAACTAAATGCTCAAAAAATTGTTTGTGAGAAAAGTTTTAACACTCACAAAGAGCCTTTGGAGCTGCTTGCCAAGAGAACAAGAACTAGCTTATCAACAAAATGTTTTTTGTTTTATCCGCTCAAAGGAATACTTTTCTCCCCAGCTTTCAGGCATCAGAACAATTCCAACAGAAGTTACTTGGACCCAAAATGTACTGAATTGTTTCTAGGAAAATATGTGAAACCTAATTAATGAAGCTTTGAAAAGTTTTCCCCAAAAAGGACCATTTATAGAAAGTGGGTATTGGCAGCAGTGGCCAAGTTTGCATATTAAGATTTTAAAAAATGTGAAGAAAAGACATTTCCCAGACATGCTTGCAAGTTTCAGAGGATTTGGGAAAAAGATCAGTTTTCCAACTCAGCTTGTGTGATGAAGGGGTAGAAGAGGAAACTTTACTGTTTCCTTGATTTGTTTGTTTACCCTAATAAAATTGCATCCTAGCATAATATAACTCAGTAAAAATAACCGATGTCTAGTAATGCAAAACTTGCAGTTCTTCCAGTATTGCTGAAGGGGTAGAAAAAATGAATTGACTGTCACTGTGTACACTAAGAGAACTTTTCTGCTACCAGTTAGCTTCCAGATTAGTCACTGTATTTAATAAGTCTTGAAAAAAAATCCGGTGTCATAACAGGCCATGTACTACAAGTATTACATCTCTTGGAAATGAAGGAGAAATAAGGGATATGAATAACAATACAAAGGTTAAGAAGACTGATATCTTGAACAAAAATAACAAAAAAATAAAATAAAAAAATGGGGGTCTTGCTGCCTCTGCAGGTATCATTATTGCATTATGATTCCATGACTTCTTCAGAAGTGCAAGAGGATGTTTTCTTTCCTGATGATCACTGCCAGCAGCTCAAAATATCTATTTGTCTAGTTAAACTTTTCTTTGAACACTGCCTTTGTAGAGCAGGTGAGGGTAGTCTCATCCTAAGTGCCTTGGATGAAAAGAACCCTTACTTCAACCAGAAAGCAAAACATGGCTGCATTCTGCAAAAGCAAGCAGAAATAGAGGCTGGTGGAGGTTCCCTCTTCAGGAAAGCCATGTGCATGTGTGTATGTGGGTGCTGCCTTCCACTGAAAGAGCAGCGTGTCTCTGCTATAAGTTATGCTCCTCTCCATAGTCCTGCTGGTAACACCATTCCCTACAGGATACATGGGGACCAGATGGACAAGAAGGTGGCCGAACCCCTGCCAGACTCCGCTCCAGGTACAACCCCTCTGAGGAGGGAGGATAGCTGTGGGAACCAGGTACAGGAACTCCCAGAAAGGTCTGTTTGGCGAGGCCAGAGGGGAATTCTCGACTTCTGTCTTTATATTCCATCTAGGAAAAGGAGAAATGTGAGGAGAAAGAAGGTGACACGTTGGAGCTGTCTATTTTATAAAGAAACTATCCTACAAGTATCTAGGTTTTTTTTCTCCATTCTGCCTCCACTTCTTCCTCTTCTTTCCTATCTGAATAGTTACCTGCTATTTTATATGTTTTCACATTGTTTGATTTAAATGGATTTGTTGTCTTTAAAAAAAAATGCCCAAACTGTTCCTTACTTGCTATTGCATGTCTTAAGTCTGAAGTTTTCAGTACTTGAAAATTTATTTAATAAAAGAGGCAAAGGAAAAACTTCATTTGCCTCCTGGGAACAGATTATAACAAATTTTACATTTCTCCTGAACATTTGTGACTGATCAGATGAGAAACAAATTGATATGTGACAGCATGTGACCAATTTATTATAGCTTCCATTTATTTTCAGAAAAAGACAGAATGAAACTGAAATTATCAGGTGACCATTGAGTTAGTTTAGCAGTTGCAGGTTTCCCAATGCCTTTTTCCCCTAAGTTAATCAGAGTAGATGTACTCACTAGAAACACACAAAAACCTGAGATTAAGGCATGCTGAAAAACAAACAAACAAACAAACAAAACTTTTATAATATCAAGCATCTTATTTTCTGACTCTTACAGTCTGGCACACTCTTGAGTGCTACAGTGCAAATATGTGATGCAGAGTTACAGTGCTGTTATAGGCTCTTTTAAAAGTAATGGTTCTACACAGATGTATCAAATCAAACAGGATTGGAGTTAAGATACAATGGTGTGTGCACGGGAAAGTAAGTAGAAATATTATGGTACTTAAGTGATTTTAAATGAAATAGAGTTGTTACTGCTTTAAACATAAGTTTATTAGGTAAGTTACAGCTAAGCCTAGTAAGCAGTAATTGTTGGAGCAAACTCTATTAGTCAAGTATTATTAGCAACTGCTGGTATTTTGTGATGATTAGCTTCATTATCCATCTGTATCAATAATGAAAATGGGTTCATTCAGATTAATTGCTCTTCCTTCTTTTTCTAAACATCAGAAGTAACAGCTTGGTTGATTCTGTAGTATATTAACAGTGATTAAACACTGAAAATCATACTGGCTGTGAGGTTTATAGCACTTTTGTGGCCTCCAATTTTTACTTTTTTTTTTTTTTTATATAGAAAGCTTGCATAAGCTTTTAATTAATTAAATGATACATGTATAACAATGCTACACAAAGAGGAATATGAAAGCAGAGATTAAAATAAATGTATCTTTTTTTTCTTCCTTCAAGGAATCATTATATTTTTTTATTGTCAGATGTAATGACACTTCTGTATAGGATTAAAAAGAAAATGGTTAGGAATTAGTATATTTTATCAAAATGGCCAAACTTTTTGGCACTACTGTCTAAGAATTTCTTCCTTCTACCTGCTTATTTAAAAAAAAATAGTTTAGCAGAATGCTAGGGAAAACAGAAATAATCTTTTACAGATCTGCAAGACTATGAAGGAATTAATTTCAAAATGGATTTGACATTGTTGCAACCGTCAGTGCTGATCAATGTTTATTTTCAAGGGTTATTTTAGATCTTAATCAAATATATGGAAGTGTACATAAATATAATTAGATTTATCTTATATAAAGGTCATGGGGGATATTTGACATGGTAGAATTTAGAAATTAGAATTAGAATTAGAATTTAGAAATCTCTGACTGATTTCATTCTATATTTTTTCTTATGATCATGCTAAAGTTTCTGCCCCCACATAGTTTCTTATAAGGGCAAAAATTATATACTTGCATGCTCCCATCCAGCCTCATGAGATTCTGTATCTTCAGTGGCATGGAAAGTTCAGCAGTTTAACAAAATTTGAGATCAAGTATAATGCTGATATACAGGATGTTCCCTGATCACATCTGTTAAGTAGGCCCATATGCAACACAGAAGTGCAATGCAAAGCCAAATATATATTTTATCTACAAAGTGATAACTCCATCTCATTTTATTTTGATAACTCCATCTCATTTTTGTACTCTAACAAATTTGAAGAAGATACTTTCCATGTAGACGATTACTGTTTGACAGTTGAAATACAGATGGAATGAAGAATTCAGAAAACAAAACAAAATAAACAAACAAAAAAAGCCCCACACCACCCCCAGAAACTAGAAAATGTACAAATCAGGCTACATGAGCTTGTTCTATTTTATATACTTTGAAACCTCTTTGAAAAGAGAAATGAGATATGCATTTATGCTGTAAATATGAAGAACATTTTGCTTCATTTCTAGAGAAAGATGGTTAATATATATTCCTGGTATTCTGCCAGAGATAACTGAAACTGTGTGAAACTTAACCCTTCATATGCTACTTTGCAAAGTTTTAAAATGACCAATCATACTTCTTTTTTTTTTCCCAAATCCATGTGTCTAACGCTGGATTAATATTACATGTTAGTAGTTGATCTTTTTAGATTTTTTTGATCTAGTAGTTGATCAACTACTAGATCAAAAAAAAAAAATTTTATGAAGTTGGGGGATTTTTTGTCCTGTCTTAGTAAATTCAAAACTTTTTTTTGAAAACCTCTACTACTATAAGAAATTAAGTAACTAAAACCAAATAACCCTAATAAAGTCTCATTCCCAAGTGTTTTTTCTGCCAAAGTTCTCTCTCCCTTAAACTTGTGGAGTTGCTATTTGGAAAAGCTTTTCCTTTGAAATTTAACAAGATGATCCATATCCATCCATGGAGACTTTGGAACTCCACATAGACATCTGCCTTTTCTTAGTAGAAAAAGAAAGGATAAAAATCGACTGGAAATGAGATTTTCAGATGTACAGTTTTATTTTTTGTTTTATTATTTAACAATAACAATTTAATATTTAATAATTGAGAAGATTGACTGGTAGTGATCAAAAGGGTATTCCTTTAGGATACTCTCATAACCACAATACTTGGTTCAAATAAAAACACTTGTGTATTGAAAACTTATGTCTCTGCGTTTCTCGACTTTAAAAATGTATTCAAAATCAAACATTTTGGGAATATTAAGAGCATTTAACATGTGCATCCTGCTAATCCGTAGATTTTGGGGCACCTGGGTAATCTGTGATAAACTTCTCAAGAGTCTTTGTTTTTCTACATATGGACAACATGACAGGCATGTACTTCAGTAGGATTACTGTGCACTTTTCCCCAGTCTTTTCCTTGTATGATTCCTCGACAAAGGGTGTAGAGATGCCCATGAATACAGTGGATTATGCTGATAGTCTTGATACCTTAGATTCAAGATTACTGTACTCCGATTTTGCAATTTGACCATCTTCTCTTCTATTAAGACATGATATTGAAAGGTATGTGAATATTTCCCAGCATGCATCTGAAAAAAGCAACCATCATTATATTTTACTTCAAAACATCAGAAGGTTTGTTCAGCTCAAAAGCCTAATTATCAGGCCAGATGCTAAACAGCAAGTCTTTAGTTAAACATTGTAGTCATTCCCCATCTGGTGCTAACAAATGCTCCAGACCTCTTCAATGTGTTGGTTTCAGGGTTCAGAATTGGTAAAATGCATGAAGGTATTAGACTTTGCCCTCTTTCAGTATGTAAAGTTTCATAGCATTCATGAGAAAGGTGAAGTAAGTAGAATATGGTCTAGAAAGGACAGGTACAGATCAAACGCTTTCTCTTTTTTCAGCTGAAGGAAAGATTTAAGAATAATATTGTTGGCAATCACACTGATGCTATAACATGGATAAATGACAGGTTTTATTGCACTGACTCATTTTTACTTTTAATCGCATAATATTAAGAAAGATGTCTGTAAATAACAACAAGTACTGCAATTCCTTGAAATGATGAATGGTGATCATAAAGCAGTTTCAGTTGCTAAGAATCATCTGAATGCTAAATTTGTTTTGTAGAAATAATTACTTGCGATCTTAAGGTTTTTTGATTTTTTTTAGAAGCGGTTTGCCTAAAGTTCTAAAGCATTCCATAGATCCATTTATTAAAAATTTCTATAATTTCACTTAATTCAAGGAAGATAAAGCTGTACATAATATCTGAGAATCTGAGAGAGCTATATATCTTCATTGACCTTACATCAGAACACACCAAATAGGGACAAGCACTAAGCAGAGATATTAATGAATTGCTCTGAAGCAATTTTGTAATTGTGAAGAAGAAATTTTGTAATATGGCTGTATTTGTAATTGTTCAATGCATCTCTTTTCCATTTTTTTCTTCTTTCTATCCAGATTTTTTCTTTGCTAATCTTTTCTATACCATGGCTGTTCCACACTTCACATTCTTCTTCTCTACAAATATAACCTTTTTTAGTTCTCCACACAGGGCTCTTCACTTTGTCAAGTTCCTCTCTGTCACAGAATCTGAATTTCAAGGTTACATAAGATACCCAATATGAATATACTACTATGACATTTTCAAATCCACAAACATTAAGGAGAATCAGATAGGCATCCACTGGTGAAATGAATGTCAATTCAAGCAGAGAAATGGGTGAAATGCAGAAGTTTTCTTTCTTCTTTAGACGGATCTTTGTTACTCAGTACTCTGTGTACTTTCATGTGCTGTACAAACAAGAGAATAAATAAAATCTGTTAAAATGATTCCGGGGAGCTGTAGGAAGCTGGACAGGAGCACAACTACATCTAAGATACTGAGGAAGACTTAGAAAAGTCAAGTCTTTTACACATTCTTCTGTCTTATCTTTATCAAAGACTTTCAGTTAGAGATCCTTTGCTGCTGGGCCCTAAAGACATAAGGAATATGAATGGGAAAAAGAAAAGAAAAACAAGAAAAGAAATACAATAGGATCAACGTATTTAGCAAGTACTATTACTGTTGTTTTTACTTTCATGTCTATAGACCAGGAATGTAAAAATAACACAAGTTAGGGTGAAGACTGTGCTTTCTGGGACCATGTCAAACACAGGAATAGCTGCTGACATACTCTGAGGAATAGTTTTTGTGTATGTAATATGATAAAAAGCTGGATTCTTCCCTACCTCTAGTAAGAAAGTGGGCAGGGAAGGGGAAATATATACAGTTCTAGTAAATTCTTTACAATGTTTCTGTAGCCTGTGTGTTTTACATTGCTGAAAGTTTTTCTAGTAGCTGTCCCACAGTTGATAGGTTTTTGACCCATATTGCTTTGGAATGTAACTGCCTAGTCCTAAAGGCCTGTGGCTCAGACCACCCTGGAGAGTGAAAGGAGAAAACTTTTGCAGGATTTGCTCTTAATAAATAATTTAGCTGTGTTATAAAGTACGCAGTGAATAAAATAAAATAAATACACAGGATATAGTGGTGTAGGATATTTTTGTTTTGTTTTGGTCTGGTGGCTCCAGCAAGACGCATAAGGGAAATTTCCTTTGCTCTAGCAGTTTTGACCCTCTGAGGCATTCACATCCAGGGCTCTGCTGCCTGCTCTGTGTTCTGCTAGCTGAGGGACTCCACATCTACTCAGTTACGCTCCAGCTGTAAGCAGCAAACAGCTCAGCTCGTCCTCCTTCTTCTTCACTCCCATCAGGGACTGCTTGAATTTGCCTTCTGCTTTTCTGATTCTGAATACATTAACTTGTTTTCCATTGTCTATATAGTTTTATTGTGCTCTGTCTTTTATATTATTATTCTTGGGTTTGGTTTCTTCCCAACAGTCTTCTCGTTTTCTAGCTGCAGCCTTGGCTTCTGATGGAGAATACCAGATGGAGTTGGACTGACAGTGCAGATAGTGTGTGGAATCTCAGTATCTGGAGTTGTAGGTTCATCTCATGATACTTTAAGCCCTCAAAAAAAAAACTCTGTTAAGGCACTTGGTTGACTAGTGTCCAGGCAAAATGTTTCAGTCCCTTGTATCTGACTGATAGTTTAGGATTTAGTTATCTTAAAGCCTAGTCAATTTGTGATTTGGTCTGTAAAAGCACTGTTCATATGGCTCAAATCACAGATGCTCACAACTTTAAATCAATAAATAGTAAAATCTCCTTCAAGCAACAGGTTTAAATCTGTGATATTTCCAAAACACCTCTCTTCCTATAGACAGAAAAGCCTAAGTTTCATCTGGTAAAGGATCTCCTAATGGAAACATGAGTATTCCTCAGAAGAGGTCTAGGAATTGACATTGCTGTTATTGCAGAACAGAGTCCTTTGCTGACCAAAACATAAATTAAATGTTTATCCAATTTCCTCTAAATATTGAAGGAAAACCAAGAAAGAAAATTTTCAGAGAGAAATAGGATTACAGTTAAGGGCAATTTTTCAGGCTTTTAGGAATTTTGAAGTCCGAAGATTGAGTAATTGAACAAAACATAAAACTCAAACACAGGGAAAAGGATAAAAGATGAAATCTAAATGTATGATTTAAATATCCAATACTTCCATGCATATTTCCCCTGTCATCTAATAATGCAGCCCTGTTGTCTAGTTTGTGTACTCTGCTTTTGACCCTGAGAGCTTGCTGGGTTATTTGGTGGAGCTATTTCCAAAGGGCTGGTCTTTCAAGAATGATTTTGAAAAAATGACTTAGATAACATTTTATGATGTCTTTAAGCTACAAATAAATATTCCAAGTAACACCTAAATAGAGGAATAATGTAATGTAAGATATAGTAATGCAGATGTATTCATTAAAACTCTGAATGATTCTGCATTGTATTTACATATAAGCAATGGTTTATAGGTATTGGCTTAAACAGCGTAAAAGCCAATCAATATTCAATTAATACCTTCTTTCTTTGCTTTGGGTAAAGTTTAGACAACTCTACTTTATTCTTATTCCTGAATGCAGTAAGAAGTTATAGTTAGCCCTAATTTCATAGAATCATAGAATGCCTAAGGTTGGAAGGGACCTCTACAGGTCATCTAGTCCTACCCCCCTGCACAAGCAGGGCCACCTAGAGCACCTGGCACAGGACCACATCCAAGCGGGTCTTGAAGATCTCCAGAGAAGGAGACTCCACAACCTCTCTGGGCAGCCTGTT
>JAWLRI010000224.1:307111-356001 GCA_034781795.1 Crypturellus tataupa
TCAGTTTCCTCGTGGTATCGTTATTGCCCACGTGAAATACTACCAGGGGATAATAGTCAGACTCCTGAACAAGCCTAAGGAGCCTCTCAGTAACATCCCGTATTCCAGCCCCTGGCAAGCAGCAGACCTCTCTGGATAATGATGTGGATGATGTGGACAGAAACTATAAAACACTGAAAAATTCTTACTTTTTGCTATAGCTTATTTGAGTTGGAGGAAAAATTTATCTTTACTGTTTTTTTTTTTTTAATTGAAATGAGAAAACTCTTACTTAGTCCAGCAAGAATAAAATAAAATAAAATAAAATAAAATAAAAACCCATAAATTATCTGTTTAGGCTTTTCAAGCCAAATTAGAAGACTTTAACGACTTGAAAAATTTCTTTCATTTTTTTGAGCAAATCATTAAGTAATTCTTCTAAGAAAAACATGTAAGCTGACCTGCTTCCCTTATTAAGATGAGTGCTTCATTGTATCAAAGGACAGAAGACTTGCATTAACTTGATTAAAAATACTATACTGAGTCAATGCAAGAATGATGAATCAAGTCTTGGATTTTTAAAAGGATTTTCTGAGCAGAAAGGGATTTTTTAATAAGTAAATTGTTACCAGATGAATATGTAGAAGGTCCTTATAGTTCCCACTTGTGTATATTAAGGATAAATAAGTGGAATGAGTAGAGTAAGAGAAGCAATTTGAGCTTAAGAACTGAATTGGAATGATTTTTATATCATGTTTGTTATGAGAGCTGATAAACTGTCAAAAATGATATTTAAATTTTCAGGATATAGATTGTTTGTCCAACATCCAGAGCAACAGGGAACTTACTGTCCTTGAGACCTTCCAGTGTTATTGGCACGTAAGGCCTGGAGACAGGAATGATCTGCCATTTCAGCCACTTAGACAGAAGTTAGGCCTGGGCTGGAAAAGGTCCATCTCAGAACTAAAATAATGATGTGCATTTGGATTGTCACTGTTTGTGTTTTCCTTTTGTTGTAGCTTTTCTGTGTTTTGAAATAAATCTCAGGTGCACTGCAGTGGAAGGCTGTTGTGTTAAAGGATCTGAAAAAGGTTTGGAAATGGCATTCACCTATGGCTAAGAGACATTTGGTTGTGCTTTACTTAAAGTATAAAAGCATGGCCACATGACTGTTTTAAAGCTCTTAATAAAAAGCAGTACTCAGGCGAGGAAAAGGCGAATATGCTCTATCAGTTCGGACAGCTTAAGTCCTTGTCATGTTTCAGGTCTTGGGACAATAAACAAGCTATTTAATTAGGGCATGTGACAATAGTAAAGCTTTTAAATCAGGATTTTAGTGGACTTATTTTTTTTGTTTTGGTTTGGTTTTTGTTCATTTTTCTGAGATACTAGTAATCACTTAAATCCATTTAAGCATTTATACACAAGCATGTGCATTCACTCCCTCTTAAGGGAGCCTGCTGATTAATGGTCAACAGAAAAAAAAAATCCCAGTGGAAACAATTCCCCATTCCTGCCTCCAAAATCTGTGGTTTTAAGGACAGCGATTTGTATGTGGCTGGAGAAGGGGAAGTCATTAGTCTGTGATGCTGCAGTGGTGCCGTCACCAGGTCTGGCCATGGGAGCCCCGGCCCACACCTCGTCCCTATGGCAGTGCCTAGCGCTCCCCAGGGCTTGGGCAGGGGCTGGAACTGCATCTGGGATCCCTCTGGATGAGGGGCAGGCCCTGGCAGCAAGGACCGTCTTGGCCCGGAGCAGGCCATGGCGCAGGGAGCGGCAGGAGGGCAGTTACGGGAGGGGAGGTGCGGCTGCCATCTTGAGCGGCGGCTGGTGCTGGCGCCGCGGGGCTGCGCTGCGAAGGGGCATGCTGAGGTACTGCTGTGGGTATGAGGGATATCGCCTTGAATTTTGGCTCTGATTTTCACTCATGAAAAGACAGTGGTTATATAAAGGCGTTAATCTACAGCAGGCTCTGTAACAGCTATTGTAACTTTTGTCTTCAAGTAAAAGAACAAACTGTACCTGAATCTGGCTCAGACGATGCTTCCGTGTAAACTTACTGGTCCAGCTTAATCCAATGGAAAAAATAGCCAAGAAATAGAGCTAGGCATTTGTTTACTTACTTTATAAATACTGCTTTTCCCCTGCTTCCCCCAAGTAGTACTCTTCACTAGCACTTTACAATTTATATTAAATCCATTGGAGAGTTTTGCCTTCATCTATCATGGAGAGGTCAAAATGCCAGTATTTTAAGTGACTTCAGAAATGAAATGTTTCAGCTGCATTCTGCAGCCTTTTCTTGTTTTAAAACAAGCTCTGTAGTCGTTGTCCTCTTGCTAAGTAACAGCGCAAGCGAAAGGCTCCAAATTGCCTGTGTCACTGTTACTGCATAGACCTCACAGACTTCATGGTTTTGGTTTATTTGCTTACTTTGCTTTTAATCTAGAAATGCCATTATAGCAAAGGAAACAATGCTGTGAAATATATTAAACTATTTTTCTTCCCTCTAATATTACTTTGGCTGTATATACAGACATTTGAGAAATACCTGTGCCTCTTATGCAGAAATGTTTCATTTATATCAGCATAGGTTTCTATAAAGATGAAAATCTTGGTTATTGTGGATTTACTAAACAGGAATCTGTCACATAGTCAAACCTCCTCCATCTTCCCTCCACTCCTTCTGAAAACAAAACTAAACAGAACTGCAAAAAACAAAATCCAAACCTTTTGCAGGCAAAATGAGAGACTTCTTTGATTTTGTTGGGTAAAAGTAAGATGTGATTTTACATTCATAAATCAAATTGTTTCACAATAATATTGGCTTGCCTTACGAATTTGTTTTCATATGTCTAGTATCGCCACTTCTTAGTGTTATAGAGGTTAGCTTCAAAATTTTTACATGTAAGTTTAAAACACCCAGACAAGTAGACAGGCGTCTAGAATTCTTCTAATCTTTTTCTTCATAAGCCATGAAAAAGGGAATGCTTGCATCATAAATCACGCTTTTTAGCATTGCTTTCTAATGCTTTGTTTTCTTTCTAGGAGATGTATTTCTACATAATTCATAAGGAAAAATTAAAAAAAAAGATAAAATTATTTAACTTCTTTTTGCAAAATCATGCCAGATGTTAATGGTCAATGAAATACAAAAGCAAAAAGGCATGAGGAAATTTAAGGATGGGGTTGCACATAAGGGAAGTTAGATACTGCAGCCAATGAGGCTCCCAAAATCCTAGTCATACTTTCCAGTGATTAATTATTAGGATATATTAGCTAATAACTCACACTGTTCAGTCAATTAATACTACTGAGCAAAACATTTTTTTTCTGTGTGACACAACTCACTCTTACTAGCCCAACTGAGCACTGTTTTTTTTGCCACTGTTCAAGTCAGTGAAGTGTTACTGCCCTTTAACAGTTATCTTTGACAAGCATGTTTCTGTTCCATTTTTACCAAAAATAAAATAATAAAAATAACAATGAAAAAGGACATGTTAAAATGAAAAAAAGAACATGTTTTGTGACATGTTCTAAGCAGTTACTGTAATATTGCATTAAAATAGCGGTAGTTGGCAGAATATTTTTGAACTTGAGTCTAGATAGTTTCCAGTTTGGGCATTTTAAATTTTTTTCTTTAGTATCATTGCTATTGAATTAAAGGACTTCTTAAAATTATGAAGAATATGAAGCCTGTCTTTAACAGGAGAGCACACCCTTCATCTCTGTCACCTCTGTAGCTGATTGAGGAACAAAGTGATCAAAAGCTACTAATTTCTGTTTATAATTTCACTGAGTTGTTTCATTCTATTTCCTGTCTGACAAATGTGTACACCACAGAAAACATGCCATCAGGGTTAGAGGTAATTGGCACCCTCACTGGTAATCTCAGCAGAGCAAATGAGGATTGAGGAGGCTGAGGTATGAGGCTCACTATTGGGAGCAGTCCCCAGAGTACTTTAACCAAGTAGGGAGGGAGAAACTTTCTCTACTGCTCTATTTTGTAGATAAAATGTAGATATTTTGTTCACAGTATGGTGATTGTTCACAACTCAGAATGATTAATTTAAGTTTAAATTAAATGGACTGTGTCCTGTTTCTAAACATTTTCATTAGCTTCCTTGAGGCTGTTATAGAAATGAAAAAGAAAACTTTTAAATGTCAAATTAAGATGTCTATTAAAATGCTATTGTAAGATTTCCTTCTGTTGCTGTATGGTATTTCCCTCCACCTAGTTATATTTTGCAGCTAAATAGTGCTGAAGCTGCCAATATGTATTAGTTTGCGCGCTAACTCTTGACTTTGGCCTGAAAGGCTAATCAGTCTTTGCTCTTTGTTTTCAAGACTCATCATTGCTGTAATCAGGATACTAGAGCTCATTTGGTATTCTTTGGCAAGCTATGTTGCAAAATATTTTTGCAGGATTGTAATGAAGTTGTAATGAGTTGTTACAAATGTTATGTCACAAAATAGAGTCCTGAACTGAAGAAGCAGTGTGGATAAATAGTTCAATAATAGCATTGATTCTCTAAACTAATGGAATTATTAATCCTTTTACTCACTTTCTAGGTAATTATTTTCAAATTTCAGCTTATAGAGTAGAAGTAATATTAGCATTCAGAGAAACAGTAATTTTAGCATTACTTCCTAACACTGAATTTTGTTGTGAGAGCTGAGACAAACACTGAAATTTTCAAGGAAGGTCAATCAAAATGCTCAGTTCTACCTCCAGTTACTCCTCCACTATTTCTAAAATTGCCCAAAGCCCCTGCTCCTCCCAGGCAAGCTAAGCAGGTTGTTTCCCAGCAGCACCCACTTGATGTTTGTCTGTTTGTCAAAAGATGCTTGTTTTGTTTTTGTCTTTAGCGTGGGCAATGTGTCAAACTAACAGTGAAAACACCACAATACATAGTTGCCTACAGTTATCAGATTGTATGCTGTTGATGCAACAAGTAAACCTCAAAGTGTGGTGGTAACAAATAGGAGCAGTTCATTGCTTGCTAAGTGAGATTTTGCTAGTCACCTGCACCAGCTTGTTTTTACTAAGACAGGTCATATCCAGCAGTTCTGGGGCTAACCATCCACTTTGTACTCAGTAGGATAGACAAACTTTCCAAAACCAGCCTGTATTTGCTTTATAAGATATTTCTCTGCCGAGAAGTCTGTATTTGCTTTATAAGATATTTCTCTTCCGAGAAGTTCTTGGCAATCTCTTTATAAGATACTTCCCTCTCAAGAAGTGTTCAGAATCCTTTCAGATGACAAACACTTCTTGCAAATTCTTCTAACTCAATCTGGGGAGAAAGAGAAGTCTTCAGATATTGAGTCATAATATCACTATGTGCCAAGCAGTAAGTATAAGTAAAATATCTAAATAACACATCATTCACCTAAAATAGTTTATACCTAGAGGTTTTTTGTTGTTGTTGCTGTTGTTAGATTTTGTTTTATTTTAATTAACATTAAGAATTAAGATAAAGCATTTCGAAATAACACTTTTTTTTTCCTTGGTTTCAAAACTACAGGCCTACAAGAGAAGAAATATGAATAGCTCTAGGATAGTTAATTACAACTTTATTTATTGAACCAGTACTGCTAGAATTCCCTTATATTAGTGCAGGTTACAGTTCCTTTCTTGATCATTGTCTTACATACAAAAGTTTGATTATCCCCTAACTGCTCCAACACTGACCCTCAGACCACTTATATAACTGCATTTTCTGCCTTTGTGAGAGTGAAAAGGCCAGGCCCATGGACTGACATTTTGCTTCCACAAGTGGTCAAGGATTAGATTCAAACGCTAAAAAACCCTCTGTGTCTGCCACTAGCCCTACTTTTGGATAACCAAATGCAGGTCAGTTAATTCTGGCTCTTCTTCAGGTAATCCTTTCCTCTCTGATTCTCATTTATCAGGAACCAAATACCTTATGAAGTGAGAGTTAGGCGCAAGACTCTTGATGTATACATGTGAACATAGATACAAGGAAACAAAAATAAGTAATATGATTGTTCTGTCCTGAAATACACTTTCTCTGACAAAATCTGAGTTGAAAAGAAGAATATTTTTCTAATTTTAACCAAAAATGAAGAGACTAAATGTCCCTTGAACCTTCCTCTCATACAAGTGATGATATTTTATGTATTTAACAATATTTTTAATTGTCAATGATTATTCTGTTTATCAACATGAAGCACACAGTTGTTCTTAGTCATACTATTCTCACGCTATTCTCTTGTGGCTTGATTTAAATCAATTTTTATATATGCAGCAGTTGTTTTAGCACTGTGCCCACCTGGTTGACAGCAAAGTGTAATAGAAATGGAATAACACTATCAGTTGCATTGAAAAAGGGAATCATCTCTATAACTTTGCTTTGCAGTATATAAATAAATAAGCTTTGTAAATACAGAGAAAATGATAAAAAGTAATTGATTTGGAAAGAGGTTGTGCAACAGAATATCTTTAGAATGACAATCATATTCTCTCAAAACAGTACATCTTTTATTTGGCTGTTACAGTCTCCAATTCCTTACAAAAACTGGAAAAAAAAAGACTGACAAAGAAAGCAAGGTCATGGTGTTAGGCTGACCATATTCCAGTCACAGTATTCTTCTTTTCTTTTAAGAAATAATATTTTCATTTCTGCTTTCCAACACAAAAACCCTACTTAACTCTAAAAATATGAAGAGACCGGTTCAAGGTAGAAGAGATATTTCTCAGTATTTGTTATTTATAGTAGGTCTTAGATTGACAGATAAAAGATTTTTTAGTGTAATGGGCTACAGATAATTAAGGAAAATAAACTATTGCTGAAATTGTCTTTTAGAAAAAATTGTTACCACTGAAGTACCAATAATTTTTTTTTTATAAGTCACTGTGCATTTAGACTAATACTTCTGCTAGTTATTATGACCAGTTTGATTTTGTAGCTTTAAACAAATGCTAAGCAACTGAACAAGTATAAAGTCAAAACTCTGTATAGCAATTTTTCCAAACAATCTGTTTTGTGATTGCTTTCTTTGAAGTATGGTTATTGAAGTAGTACTGGTAGTGGGGAAAAAATGATCTTATGTATAATCTTGCCTTCACTGTTAAAGATGTATAGAATATACATGCACACAAGAAGTAACATGGCAGGAAAGAGCCCTTCAAAATCAGCTTCTTTTTGGATAATATTTGAGAAGTGATAATTCTCCTAGTGAGACTTAGAAGTCAGTAGGTCATTTCCTTTCTGAAAAGAATTCAAAGATCCTAGGTTTCAAATGTTGATATAATAGGATTAGTAGCATATTTTATGGGATTAAAAGAAAACAGTTTCAGATATTAGAGCTATGCTTTTGCACAAAAGAATCTCCTTGACATTACTGATTGGTGGCTGGCTCCCTGTAAGCTCTGAAATTGCTACCTTATATGAAAATCAGAGTTATGCTTCAAAGTATATGATCTCTAGTTGAGTATTGACTGATAGGATATTAGAAAAGTTTAGAAAAAGTTTAAAAGAAAAAGGAAAAAAAATCAGGAAATGAAATTTACAGTGTTGCCCACACCACAATTGCTTCCTTATTTCAAGGTGAATTTGTGCCTATCAAAAACTCCATATTATGTTACACTGTCATTTCATATTTGTAATGATATTTGCACAGGAGAAAGGATCAATCTTTAAAGAGTTATTTAATTAATGTGAGATTTTTATATATTAGTTGACTCTGGACTGGACTGATAATGTTTGCATTTATTGTTTTGCATCTTTTCTAGAAAAAAGACAAAGAAAAACAAACAAACAAAAACAATAAAAAAAAAATAATCCAGTAAAGCAGAAGTCCCTGTTACCACAGTGTGTGCTGCAAGTAGGTATCATCAATTTGAGTTGTCACTGGTATTTAGGTTCAATAGAAAGTTGTGTAACATGTTGAGGCATACTACTATGTTGAGTATAGATCACAGAGAAAGTCTGAGGATTCTTCACTGCAGAAGAAAGAATGCTAATTAAAAAAAAAAAAATCTAATGTAAATAGTAATTAATAATGTAAATAGCAAATAAGCTTTGCACAGGGCCAAGTAAGAGCTTAGGCAGGAGAGCGATATTTCCTCAGAATATATGCTAGTTTTTTCTCATCCATAGTTCATGGAATTCTCCCACTATGATATCTAATAGTCCATTGCCAGATTCCTGTTTCTGTTTCACTTACTTGACCATTCCTGTACAGCCTTCACAGCATCTTGCAGGAATTCCCTATTTTAACCAAGCACTGTGAGAATACTGCTTTGTTGTCTGCTTTGAAACTGCCATCTGTTAGTTTTGTCTCATGTTCTCAAGTTCTTCCATTGGGAAAGCTGGTAAATAATCCACCCATATTTTGCTAGCCACTTGTGATTTTTTTATAGTCCTTTTTCCTTTCCATCTGCAGTCATCTCTTTTCCAAGTGAGAAGCCCTAAACTAACTCTTCCAGATATGAAAGTGTCTCCTTGTATTTAAGAAAATAGTAAAAATGCACATCTGTAAAGCAGTATTCAGGTTTTATGATTAAAAAAAAAAAAAAAAAAAAAAGAGGAAAATACTGTAAAAAAAAGATTTACTGGAGCATATTTTTTAACACTTGTCATTTCTTCCATATCCTGGAATTTTCTATATTTTAATTTTCTATATTTTTAATCTTTCATTTGCTGAATAAATACTTCATATAAGTTATTTCTGGCACACTGCTGGATATATGTCTTAATGAGTTTTGTGTGTTTTAAGGTTTTGTGTTGGTAAAATTTTTTCCTTCTTAAAATTTAAAGCTTTTACTTCCAGTCTTAGAGAGATTCCAGTATCAGCCTTAGGGTAGGATAAAAGAAAAATACAGTATCTGCATAGATATCTTCTTATAAGGAAATTGCACAAAATGTACTTTCTAGTACATTCAGACAATATCATCATTATGGGAGACAGAAATGGTCATAAATGTCTACTTTGTCTAGCTGAATGTCTTGAGAGGTCTTTTTTCAGTCTTCAAAGGTCAACAGACTTGTTGAAGGCATCCTAGTTGTGAAACTAATATTTATGATCACTATAAGCCTCTCAGAGGAATTTTTGTATTTGTCAATGGTTGACAGCAGTGACTATTCTAATTTATACTGTTGAAAATCAAGAGCTAATTTGATTTTAAAGCCCTATTAAAAAGGTTTAGAAGACATGCAATTTCCATGCTGGATAGGCTTTTCTGGTTCTGAGATCCAAAATAACTGATTTCAGATGTCTTAAAGAGAATTGTAGTTCAAAGCATGCTATAGCCTATGGAAGTACTCATGTGTGTCTGAATTCTAAACTATTTCTCAATAAATGTGCACCCTCTCTTTTGAAATATAGTCAAGAAATGGAGAAGGGAGTAAAGGCAGAATTTGGTAGAGTGGTTCAGCTTTCTTCAATCTGTGAGCATTTGCATCCAGCTTTAATGAAATTTTCTATGTGTATTTTACTTATTTTTTAATCCACAGGAGTTTATGCTAGCTAAATAGATAAATAAAATAATAATTTAAAATATATGTAGTATAAAGTAGTCATCTAGATGTATTCCAAAGAGATAAATTATCTTGAAGCCTTTCAGGAGAAATAAGCTGTACCCAAGACCAACGTAGAGAGAGACACAGCTAGCTGTGTGTGTTTTTAGTTATATTTTGTAGTTTTGTATCATCTCCTTTCTCTAGACATTCAGTCCATGCTAGTCATCTAGGTTCTTGCCATATTCAGTGGAGAGAGCAAAGGCCTACACATAGATGAGGCACATGATTTAGCAGGTATGATGGTGATGGGTTTGTGGTTGGACTTGATAATCTTGAGGGTCTTTTCCGACTGTAATAATTCTATGATTCACATCAATCCACTCACACTGAATTCACGTTTGCCTGGTCATTTCTAGCATTGGTGTCCATTGCTCTCCTGCCTATATTAGAGGAGACTGTGCTGGTTATTTGGCTACATTTAGTGAAATGCTGTCCAATCAGGGTGAGTGGAAACCACATCATTTGGAACTAATAATAATTCAGTTCTTGTTTATCAGAGAGATAGAAGGCTGAAGGCTGATGTACTCACTTGTTCTCAGCTAGTTTTCTAGTTTTTCATCCTGATCTTTAACTTTCCTATTCCTGTTTCCGTTTATAAAATGGGCACAATTGTCTTTTTCCCTGCTTACCAAGCAATATATCTGTTTAGATTATCTTTCACTATTGTATTGTATTGGGTTGTGTTCTGTTGTATTGTGTGTTGAGGTCTCTTACCAGGTCTGCAGCTACTGAGTGGCATTGTTCCCTCTCATATACTATGAATGGAAGAGAGCCTTTCTCAGAAATCGTCAGTACCTCATCTGACCCTCCCTCCCTCCTTCCTTCCTTCCTGTCCTCAACCTAGAGATGGGCAGGAGAGCAAAATAAATAGGACATTGCTTGCAGTGAATTATCCAGAAACCTGAATATCTAGGGTTTTGTTAGACTGTCAAGTAAGTGTCTACATGTGCAAAAATAATTAAATTTTCAATGAAACCCCCCAAAAAGGATTTCTAGTCTAAAGACTAGTCACCATCAAATGAAAGAAAATGATGTCACTTTTTTTCAACAAAAATGACCAGTTGACAGGCAGATACAAGAAAGACAGCATATGGTAAAACTGGAACTAGATTTTCCCTGTTACCAGTTTCCTCTTGATTTCACTCTATCCTAACTCTCATTCTTACATCTACAGTAGTGTATTATAAAGACAGTAGTACCCTGTAGAGAGGCAGACCATGTACTTCTGCTCTAGTAGTAACATGGCATATAGGTTTTAAAGCTTTATCAAAATCTTGTCATATAAGATAACTGCACAGAATGAATGTATTAGCACTGGAATAGAAACTGCTCAATGATTTACAGTGTTCTTGTTCTAAAATGTGGTAATGTTGAGGAGAATGCTAATAAGAAATACTCCTATCTGGTAATACACATCTTAAACTCATTAAACACTCAGTAAATGGAGCTTAGGCTTATGTCTGAAAATTAAACACTGATGCCTACATAAGATGCTACTTGGTGCAACTAACATTGTGGAATTTATGTAATGAAAACCTTAAATCTGTTCTGAATAAAAGTAGCATCACTAATAAGCGTATCAACAATTAAAAATGTGTCATAATTTAATTTTCAAAACTTCTGATAATTTTTTGTATTAGTTTTGCTGATTAATTCATATGTCGTGAGGAACAAAATCTACTTTGGGACCAGAAAATGAGTATTTTCTAAATCAACACCCACTGTTTGTCCTTTCACATTCTAACAGTAAGTGTCTGAGTGCTTTCTACTGCAACATTCTAAACTATACTATACTGTAAACTATATAAAACTAAATGTGGAGTCTCATCAGAAGTACAACCTCTCAGTAACTTTCAAAATAAAAGGTAATTAAGAACCATGCTCATGTTCATCTCTATCCTCATTTTCTTTTGCTGTGCTTAGCTGCAATGGGTGGAATTCCTTATCCATAAAAGAGTACACGAAGATGTGGCTTTGAGATTTTTTAGAAGCAGAAAAACAATATATATATATATAAACCTATATATATATATATATAGTTTTATATATTTATATTTATATATAAAAATATGTTTATATATATATAAAGATTTATTTATATATATAAAGATTTCAGGTCTTTATTGTTGCAAACCCTGTCTTTTGCCTTTATCATCTTTAAAGTTGTTTAGATAGAAATACTGATTTTACTACTATGCACTTTATTTAATTTATTTAAATGTAATTTGCCATCTATTTACTGTCTTTCATAATGACTGGATGATATACAAACATGTGGGGTTTCCTCAATAGCAGAGCATGTAGTCACTGAAGATAAATGACAAACAATAAAAGGTGGATTTTAGTCATTATTCAGTAACCTTCTGATGATTGGATTTGTACAAATACTTTAGTTTGTACTTAGACACCATCATTTTTTTTGCTTAACTACTAAGTCCCTATTTTGTATTTTCAGCTGTTTTTCCTCATATATATATGTCCTGAAACAGTATAGAGTGTATATTTCTTAGTGAGATCAACCACTCTGTAAAAATTGAGAGTAGTTGCCACCATGAATTTTTGGTGTATGCTCATAAAATTACCTTACAGATTTGCAGTAACTGTCAATCATTTAATTTCTTCAATGAAAAGACTGAAAATGCTTTGTTTGTGGCAAAAAGGTACTGAAATCTTTTATGTATTTTCAGTATTTTACTGTAAATTTTGCTTTTTCCACAAGAGTAGTGCCATACATTATAAAGAAAGGAAAGATTTTGTGGTATCTTTTATTCTTTTCATTTCCATATGAAAATATTTGAAAGTAAAATTCCCTGAAACTAGATAATTAATTACCTGCTCCTAACTTGTGATAAGGTAACACCTCAAGGCAAAGGTTCCCGCATCCTCCTCATCGCTTCACACACATGGTGCCTTGGAAAGTTTCTGTCCAGCATCTTTTTGATTTCATTGTGTCTATTAATAGCCAGCAGTCTGCAGGTGCCTCTAATCCAAAATACACAGTCTAGATTTCCAAACTATGTCATCTTCTCCTGCATTGTGTGCATAGTTTTTGATGTGAGCTCCTAAAGAGCTCACTCTATATGAAAGGCAATAAAAAGCACATTTTATATTTTCTGAGTGTTCTCCACTGTTTTAGTGGACAGCAGGAATATCTTCTGATCAAACTGTGACTAGAGCAAAGAGTAAATTTCTAGAGTGTGGAAGCTATAAGAAGTTTGAATACTGTCAAGATTGACCTCAGTTTTGGGTAGCTTTAGGGAAGAGTGGAAACAGTCTGAGAATTGAAAGGTATTCTGTGGTTTGACAATTGGAAACTGGGATTTGAGGGATATTGTTATTCTGTTCATTGTACAATGTATTTCATATCGTTAAGACTCATATACTGAAAATTCTTTAATTAATTACACACTGAAGTTTTGAAGTTATTTAAGTAGAAGTACAGTGAATTACAAAGAATTTTCATTTTGCTAATGGTATATTAAAATACTTCAGATGTTTTTCTTGAGGGATTATTTATCAGAATGATGACAACTTATGTCCTTCTTAACCTTATGGGGAAGGTGGAACACTAGATAATTAAAAATATGAAAATAGCAATGCCAAAAGGAATTGTGTGTGATTTTTGAGAAAACAATAGTGAGCCCTGTAGCTTACACAGTTACAAGAAAATATATGGATCCATTTTGTTAAATGCTGAAGAACATGAATTATAGTGGCATTTTTGGTTAGATGTTGTGATTATTCTTTGACACTTGTCTTGAACTGTCAGCAGAATAGATGTTCTTGTTTATGCAGAGCAACGTAACTGCTGCCATTTTCACGGAGGACTTGCTGTTTCCAGGCAGGGTCTGTGTGATAACTTCATAATGACTAGCAATATGTTTTGTTGAAAACTTCCTAGTAGTAGTTCTCAAAATCTTTACTTATTTTTCTTTTTCCTTTGAATCTTTTTTTTTTTTTTTCCTTGTCATTCCCACTTAACTCTCTGATACTGGGACATCCAGTGTGCAGCATCTCTCCCTTAGGCTGATGACTCAAAGTGCCTAAAATCCTTCCGTAGACCTGACCTTCCTTATGCTTTGTCATACCCCTGATGGCATTAGGAAAGGCATAAAATCTATATGCTTGCTCCAGTTCTGCAGCACTGCATCTTCTGATAAATATGTTCCTATATGTAGGTCAAAGTGGTTTACTAGAGCAGCACCTGCTACCTGCTGTTTTTTTCCAGAAAGCTCTATGCTCCATTCATCCACAAATTGAAAGAAAATGTTCACATATTTAATTTAATTAACCACCTTAAAGACACTTTCCAAATGGTCATTAATTTGTGCAATGTTTTTTTAAATAAACCAGATGCAAAAGAGGTAGGTCATATTTACTTTCTTCTTAATGTCTCATTATTGTTACTTCGCAATAAGCATTTCCATCCCTTTACTTTCTTTATTGTTCTTTATTTCTTTTTTGGACAACATTGAAACTTTTGAGATTTAAAATAAAATGCTGAGGCTTAGAGTGAATACTATGTAGGTACTTTTGTGATTTTACATATTAACTAGTTAAGGAAAGCTCTAAACATGTTAATAACATCTAAGAGATCATATAAGTAATGTGCTTCACCAAATATTAACTGGTCTTTGGAATTGTTTTTACTTCAACAACATGCTACAATAAAATTCATAAAACACAACTTAATATATCCTTTAAAGGAATATCTTTAATCCTATTATTTTACAAAAACTTCTTTATACGAAAAAAGGAAGGGATAAGTTTGCAAAATATTCTACCAAGAGTACTTTTCTCCATTAAAGAGCAAAACAAATGAAGGTTACAAAATTAAGGTAGTTCACAATAAAATGGGTAACTATGAGTCACAATACTAGAAACCTAGTTGCAAGCACTAGTTATGTAAAAAATATGTTTATACGTTTATTTAGAACATCCCTTAGTAAAATTTTCTGATAGCTTTGAACTGACAGTGAGAGAGAATGCCAGCCTCATGGTTTTAGGTGTTTTGTTAAAGTTTTCCAACTAGTCATATTAAGCTATAGTTAATTCTGGAGGCTCTTCCGGAGCACATTTATTTTCTATTCTTATAAAATAAAGACAATTTTGGATTCCCCAATACAAGAGAGGAGGCGACATACTGAAGCAAGTCCAGCAAAGGGCTATGGAAATTTAGAGAGTAGAGCACCTCTCATATGAGGAAAAACCGAGAGCTGGGCTTGCTCAGCCTCCACAAGATAAGGCTCAGGGCGATCCGACCACAGTGTTTAAATAGTTGATGAGGGTGTCAAGGAGATGGGGCCAGAATCTTCTCAGCGGTGCCCACGCAGTGACAGGCCAGGAGGCAACGACATAAACTGAAATACAGAAAATGCCATTTAAACAAACCAATACAAGAAAGCACTGCAGGCTTTATTTCAGTGAGGGTAGTTAAACACTGGAATGAGCTGCCAGAGAGATTGCGGAGTCTCCAGCCTTGGAGATATTCAGCATCTTGCCAGACATGGGCCTGCCTAAGCGGGAGTCTGCACAAGACATTCTCTAGAGATCTCTAGTCTCAACTGCCCTTGTGTATCTGAGAAAAGGTAATAATGGAAACAGCAAAATGAATGGAGGGCAAAAAGAGCCAAAATTCTTGCCTTTGCTGAGCATTACACTGTCATGCTACTTGACTCATCCTTTTCATAGCATTTCATTTCAGGCGAGGTCAAGTGCAAGCAAAAGCCCTGCTTTCAGAGAGCAGAGAGTAAATTCATTTTTTATTTGGAGCACTTGGAGGCAGGGTGGTCACTAAGGGCAGGTGTTTGGAAAGGGAGGCAGAGAATATGCTTGAGGCACATCTTTATGCAGCTATCAACAAGGATTATGAAGAAGGACAACAGTAAAAGAAGCCATGTAGCAGACATCAAAAATCACATGTGTACGATAAAAATCATATGTATTGGCTCAAAATTTGTTCATTCCAGCTTAATACATTGAACAATTTTCTCAGGAAGAAAATAACCCTCCTTAATAACTCTTAGGTGTGAATCTCTATTTCTTACTCTGATAGAAATTTTATTACTAAGGAAGTTATATAACTTGGTGCAAGTGTTTCCATTTTACTTCCTAAGAGTTTATATCCCATTTGCACTGCTGTCAGTGATTATGCAAGCTGCAGAACAACGGTGCGTAAAGCCACACAATATATTACCCCCTTCCCTGGAAGTAGAAGGGATTTTATGGTACAAAGACCATCCATAAAATAGTATGCACTTCATTGGATATTTTTGTTGTAAAGGAGAAAGAAAAAGCAACTTTCCCTGCTAGTTGCAGTATGACAAACAAATAAAGCATTTGTTATTGTAAAACGCCCATGGCATCAGCCAGCTTGGACTATTCATTGTTTGCACAAAAGACTGAACAAGGGGAATAGAATCAGGGAAGTGGGGAAATGCAAGAGGAACTTCTATTTTCCTTTTTCTTTTCATTCCATGATTTTTTTGCAGACATTAGTTTGCTATGCACAGGGTGAATAAGATGTAAATGTCATAACAAAAAATAAATGCCTTTTACAGTTGCGTTCAAGAAACACCAGGCTAAATTCATGTGTCAATAGAACAGCTTCCTGAATTTTGGTGATACCACTGGGAAAAAAGATAAAGTTATGTCAGTCGCAACCTTTTGTGACTTGATTGAAATTACCAGCCAGCTGGAATGTTTATTAATTGAAGCACCTCCTAATTATCACAGTTATCATTTAGTCAGTTAATACAGGAAGGAAATGCATGCCTGGAAAAGTAAAAAAAAAAAAGAGACATGTTTTTTATCATTGCCTCATGCAAACGGAGGGCCTCTTTTTGCTGTGACGCTTCTGTGACAGGCTTCTTTGGGAATGCTTTTTTGGTGCTCTTGCTGACCTCAGGGCTAGGCAGCCGCTCACATGAAAGCCTGCATTCAGGAGGCTCTGCCCGGGTGCTCTCTCTCTCGAGTCAGATTTCAGACTGACTGAGCCCTTGTGTCGGCCCCAGGATTCTGGGCTGAGTCCAGGGTGGGCAGTTGCAGTCTGCCTCATTTAATGAGGCGTCCCCTGCTCTGGTATTCACTTCCGGTCCTAAACCGTTGTGCAACGTTGTGAACTTGGACTAATTGCTTCATTTTATTCCAGAGAATGCTATATTTAAGTAGAGAAGCAAATGATTCTTCCTTCGATTGCTACCTCTCTGAGTGTGAACATATGCATATTTATTAAGGCACTTGGATACTTTTAATAATAGCCATTCCCAAATAAAAACTGCAATTTAGTTCATCAATTACTCATGATATATAGTTTAATCATTTTCAGATTTGTTGATAACCCAAATATTTCACAGAGAATTAGGGAGTGGCAGATAGAATAGCTGCTATTCCCTCTGTCTAGCAGTGGAGAACATGATGAAAACTGAATCACTTCAGTGATCTGACAGGTATATTTTAGCTGTGCCACAGTTATAGCAGTGTTTTGGGAAAAAAATCCAAATAATGCGCCACGTCATTTCTTTATTTAACTGGCCACTTCAAAGCCTGCTAAGTCAGAGCTGATGAAACTGATATTTAAAGGGCACAACTTTAACAATTCTGCAGAAATCTAGGACACTTGTACCTCAATGGAATGGATTCAGAGAAAGTACATTTTTCACTCAATGCCATTAGCTTAGTCTGTTACAAGATAAAATTATGCAATGGTAGCCAATAGTGCATACAGACCAACTGATAATTTGCAGGGGTAAACACAGGGGATGGTGGTGGGGAAAAACATATATATATACATACATATGTATGTAAATATATATGTAAAAGACTTAAACTTTTTCCTGCTAACAGAGATGAGAGTAGCAAAGCTCCCTAAATATTGTGACTCTGCATGTCTGTTCCTGCCCGAGTTTGCCTGTTTGCTTCTTCACAAAGATATAAACCACTGAAGGATAGCATACATGTTTTGGCTTGAGTTGGTGTTTCCTAAAGTTTGTACTGTCCTAGTCATGTCAGTGATAAATAACTATTATGCTTCAATTTTGAACGTGATAAAAATATATGTTACAATGTGATATTAAATCTCAAAAAATGCTGTTCAAGACAAACAAGAAAATGAAAAAAAAATCAAGTCACAGTTTTTTATGTCAAAAACTGTGTCTTAAGTTTTAACTTTCCAACATGAGAATCATTTTTCTCTTTTCCAATGCAAGTTTCCTCAAATGATGCTTTTCTTTTTTAATGTAACATTTCATACAAATAAAAAACCCTCCAAGTGGCACATAAAGTAAGTAATATCATCCTATGTTGAACAAGTGCTCAGTATAGCATTAACAAACTAATGACCTTTGTGTAGGTTGCTGATGACATTTGGCGTCAGATCATTTCTACTTACCTTGGTTAATGGGTAATTCAGATACACCATGGGGGGAAATGTCATACTTTGAATGTAATTTGCAGGTTGACTATCTGTATGTGTCTCTTTCTTGCTGTCACTGGGATTCACTGCATTTCTGAATACATGACTCCCCATGACAAGTATTCAGAATACTCATTAATACCCAAATACAGTTGAGGCATATTTAAAAACTCAACATTCTACCATTTAGCGTCTGTATGTTAATTAGCATATGAAGATACAAGTAATTGTTTTAATGAAAATTTCACCTCTGATCCCCTTTCCTCAGTTCTTTGTAAATATAATTAGGCCTGCCATAGTCCTCTCCCTGCGAGCCTGCAGATACGCCACAGAAAGAAAATATTTCTTCTGCTGTAATCCTTCTGCTTAATGATGATAGGGAGGCATTGATGAATTCAGGACTGTTACTGTGCTCTAAACTAGAACCCTTTAAATCATAAGCTATCATATGTCTTTTTTTTTCAAGAAATACTTATATTTTAAACAAAGGAAGAATACAACTTTTTAAAGGCATCACAGGGAACTACTATATTAAAGGGATACCTTAGTCTCACGTGAACATGAACTCCAATGTGCATTTATCTATCCAACCTTCCATTACCAATGACCAAAGGAACATGTTCTCTCTTTGTGTGCCAGTGTGTCCTAACTCTTTTGGAAATTGTTGCTAGTATCCATTCACTGTGGAATGAACTCAGGGACAAATTCCAAAAAATGTGTAGAATACTTCGCACCATGAAAATTCTTCTGTAATTTGAATGTCAGGAGTCACTAATTTTAGCACTGTTTATTTAAAACTATTGAGCTTTGACTGAACGATTTTCTTTATCATTTAAAGATAGTTTATTTTAGAAAGAAAATTTATCATAATTCACATCTATATCCATGACTTAAATGCATGACTTAAATGAAAATTCAAATGTAAGAATATTTGAGACACTTTCCATTTTGAAAAGACTTCTGGAAAGCAAGTGCTATTATAATGGATCTGTTTTAATTGAGGGAATATTAAACTTTTATAAATCTTTCCTAAAACTGAGGGAAGGGATTAAATGCAGAGCTAGAAAAAAAAAGTCTCACCAGTGTGGAGAGTTAAGATTTTTTTTTACAGTTTCTTTTGCCGTGCACAGAAGGACAGCCTGGTGCTTATAAAGCACAGACAGAACAGATGACATATAGAAGGATGTTGGGTGACTTTCAGAATTTTGGTGAAGCCACAATACATATTGTGTGAGAACGGGCTTTGAAAGCTGACTGGAAAGCCCAGTGATTTTTATTTGTAGCACTTAGAAAGAATGAAGATCTAATGGAAGAGTTTAGTGATTTGTCAGAAGAAATGCTTGCTGAAAGCAAAGGCATAGACAAGTGTCTGGATTTTACTGAAGCTCTACCAAACTTAATGATGAAACTTTTGCATCATCTCAGGTTGGCATTATCTCCATGGCCACCAAAAAGAAAACAATTTCTCCTCTACCATTTAATAAATTGAAAAAAAAATGACAGTTTTTGAGGGAAAATCAAAAGGGCGAGGAAAAGGAAAACACTAGAAGAACTCATGGTTTGTCTTGTTATGTATAAATCTGCATCACAGGCTTATTTTCATGGGGTGTCCCATGCATGCTTGGTAGGTAGCGAGCACCAGTCAGTGGCACAAAAAGCATGATCATAGCTATGTGGAAGCAGTGGATTTTTGCAGTACTTGTCAAGGTACAGCCATGCCTCATGGAGAGGGGAGCCAGGCATGCAGACTTTGTCTGTCTCCATAAACAATTGCAGAGGATTTCCCAGCCCCTATTCAAACACAGAGTTAAGCCAAGGCTCAACAAATTCCTTTGGAAACCTGGTAGCTGCCCACTTGCTAAAAATGATTTGTTATCCCTCCTTCAAGTCCTAAAAGGACTTGAGCTGAAAACGCCTTTACATTAAAAGAAATGAAATAACAGAAAACTTTTCTCTTTAGGGTTTGTAGAAAAGTATATTGAAATGATAGTTCATAAAATGCCTCTGATTCAGGCTGTTCTATGTTTGTTTTAATAATTTGCTTTGAATTTTTAAGTATTTCTCTGTTCCTTTCTGACATAACATGCAAAAGAAATGACTAGAATTCAGCTGGTGGCTTTATGAAGGTCTCTGAATCTAAGTGCTACTCATAGCTGAAATAAATATCTGATAATTCTGTTAAATGATGGGTATTTGCGCATCGTTAATCTTTTCTGCTTAGCAAAAATGGTTATTGAAAAAGAGCAGTTTTCCAAAGTTTTTAGCATTTGTTACATGATCCTTGTTGCATCATGCAAAGAAGACCATATGCTTTTATCTGTTTAGAAGTAATTTCCAAGGCTAAATTGCTGTCTTAAAGGAATCATAGTGGGATATATGGTCTGTCACCTTCAGGTCATATGTTAAAATTGACTCAGTCAATTGCATCTGAAGATCATTATTATCTGATAGCTCACTAATAATTTAGGACAAGGAAACTAGTGCTACAGGATTTTCATTCAAAAAATAGAAGTCCACACTTTTCATCTTCTCTGAAGTTATTGCATCCATGTCAGAACCTGAGAATCTCTTAATTTTGCACTACTTCATGCAATCTGTCTTCTTGACCCTGAGTTCCAGCCGTCTCTGAATAATGTATGGGTTTTCCTTTTTAGACCTCAAACCGAGTTAAATGCCTCTACAGTACTTCCAGCAGATTAAGGGTCAGTATGTCCAATGTCACAATGTAGAGCACAGTCTCTCCACGATTAATGAGTTTTGGAACTTGTGCTTCCTTTGGGAGAGCAAAGCAGAAATACTGTAGGCATATGTTTATTCAATAGTTGTACTTCAAAGAACAAACAAACAAACAAAATAACTGGCAGTGGAAAATAATATATACTTCACATCTTTTTTTTTTTTTTTTCTCTACACGATACCATTTTTTGAAGTAGATTAGATGCTGCATCTGAAAGAACTGACAATTTTTCTTCCAGTTCCTGGTTTGATTTTCAAACAAAAGATAGATAAGAAAGATAAGATTTTTTTTAGGAAAAAAAATCCGAGTTGTTAAGATGGAAAAAAATCGTTAAAGTAACTGAGGAAAGTACTTTTTATGGAACTCAAAAACTCTTCATTCCTGAACGAAGTTGACATAGTATACTGTATTTCATATAAAGTACAGTTACATAATGTATACATATTATTGTAGTTTGGTAATTATTGATAGAAAAAATAGACAAACTGAGTCAAAGAATTAACAGCACTGAAGAGAATGTGTCTTATCTAAAGCCATTATTAGAGTAAATCATAAAAGTAATAATTCAATATCACCATATTTTATTGGTATATTTTAAGTAAAAATGAAATTTGATAAATCAACTATTCATATTCCTATTTCATATTTCGCTTCTCATGAACCACGATTTCCCTCTAGAAGAAATCTGAACTTTGAAATTGAATTTTTTTGCAACAGCATTACACATATTTATAGAATGGCTATTATTAAGTTTAACTGCTTATAAATATTAACAGTTGGGCCCTAGGATAAAAAATGTGAATATCTATTGTATGTGTTCCTTTATTTTATGAAATTTGCATATAAGCATTGCTGAGTGCATTTCAGGATCTCTTACTAATCCAGACACATTAGTCTATCTAGACATATAGAAAGATACAAAATTGATAAAAATGTACTTATAGAGAAAACCTTTTAATTTTTACTTTGTCTTGGGTATGCACTACTACAATTGGTGAATGTTTCCAAAAACTGAATTACCAAAGATTGCAAAATTAATTTTGTGTGTGAATCCGCACTCATGTAATGGAGTATTACTGTCCATATTTTTCTTGTTGGTTTCCTAGTAATGAATAATTTGCCTTGAAGGATTTTCATTAGCATTTTTTCACATACTTTCCAACTCTAGTTTTCAAAAGCTGGTATGTAATACAGCTTGAGGGATGGAGTTGAATATTAAATACATAGTAAAAATGGAAGTATGTATTCTGCTTAAGATCTAAATTGGGGGTAGTAGTCAAAAGGTGAGCTCTGAAAATAGATGATAATGTGGATTAGGAAATAACCTTGCAGTTTTACTAAGGGATCGCAAACTGCAAGAAAATCTGCAAATATTTGCAAAGAAACTGTGCAGTCAAACATCAATTTTATTCAGTTTTTCTCAACAGAGAATGTTAAATTGCATGTTAAATTCAATACTACTGCTTCCATCCTCCATCACAGAGCCAGATTTTACAAGTTATATGAGAGGCACATAAAATGGTGGGAGGAAAAATATCAATTTATTCATTAGTGATATTTCCTGCATAATGTGGATATCCAGACTGATCGAGTTTGCCTTCTCGCTCAGGTTTTGTCTGATAGTTTTTTAACTCAGCATTAAGAAAACAGAAGCATTCTTCATGATGTCTTGTAAGACCAACATCTGAGTTCTCAGGGAAATTTCTTTCTCTACTCTGTCTCTATGAAGCACATCTGTGCCTGACGTGCATATTGTGGACTCGTACAGCTCTGTGACAGGAGCAGCGTGTGACCTGCTCAGAGCACTGGTGACAGTCTTGCTCTTGCAGCTGGTCGGACAAGGACACGTCCTCAGATCCCTTCCAGCCAGCATCTCTGTGCTACTGAGGCTGCTGCGTTCTCAGGAAAGTCAGACACAACACTCATCTCACACCAATCCCTTAGATGGCACTCGAGAGGGGCACACCACACAGCGCTAAGGATAAATGCAGGTTTTTGTAATTTCTGTGAGGTTTTACAAAATGAGGACTCCACGCCCTTTCATCAGTGGAAAGAAACTGAAAGCTCTAGTGAACAGGCAGATGATCTCTAGAGAACTCCTTAATATAACAAATATTAAGTCCCACTGAAATAGCCTTAGATTGGAGAATGGAAAATTACTCTGTTGGATGCCAGCCGTGGAAGAGACCTTTCTGATTCCATTTCAGCCATAAAAAAACTAGACTATATTACTGTTCAGCGGTGGGACCAGCCTTGAGCACGCAACCCTTTGGGTTAGTGCTACCTTCAGGAGTCTGTCAGAGCACAAAGGGCAGAAGGAGAGAAGGAGATGCTGTGGAACTATCTCCTTCCCTCACATTCATGCATGTCTTGCATGTGTTTCCTCATCATCTGTGCTAAAGACCTCCAAGTCAAGTTGCAAATCTAAAGCTAGTTACCAGGCATACAGTTCTTTTCAGGACTTGAGGACTTGCATATGACAGATGTTTGCTGTCAGTTTTCATAGAGGGGAAAGCAGTGAAAGGCCATTTGAGTCTACAGTGATTTTGCCTATTTGTGTTTTCTGTGCATTCCATCAAACCACAATAGAGTAATGAATAAGGGTGGAATGCTATAACTATTTAAGCATTATTTTAAAAAGACTAGTTGATATTACAGTACTGATCAAATCATTAGTGCATAATATTTAAGCAACTGATCAAACAGCGCAGCAGAAATGTTTGAAAGTGGCTGAATGAGAAGCTGAAACAATTATTAAGTAATATGACAATTCTTTTAACTTTAATAAAACTGTAACATATTTCAATGAATTGCCTGGAGAAATCTTACACCTGAAATAGGCAGCAAGTTAACAAAATGATGGGCACTATATGGAAAAATCCTGAAAACGGTAATTTTGTTGTTAGATAAGTAATAACTATTTACCTAGGCAATCTGATTGTCATGACACACAGGTCCCATGAGGAGGGGGGGATTTCTTGCCAGTGTAGACTTGGTTTGTACTTGTTTTTTAACTTTAGTTGAATTTAGCTCTGATAAGCTGAAAGCAGGTGAGATCCAGAAGCCTTCTAGCAGGTCATAGCATGTCCTGCTATCTTTTTTCTAAGGTGATTGTTGGAATATATATTTTCACTAGACAACAGTATGCTTGCATGTGCTTATCTTCATTATTATTTAGTTTTATGTAAAACAATGGGGAAATTATTTATGGTTGTATTTTGCTAGGCTTTCAAAGAAAAATATTTTTTTGAAAATGTGTATCTATGCTACTCTAAATAGGAGATTATATACATATAGTTTTGTTTTGTTTTGTTTACTTTATGAAGAAATCATTAACTGCTTTTGTGCAGCAACAGCAGGAGAGATTTTTAATTTTAGGTTAGTTGTATATTCCCCACATAAATATCCCAGATGGTCTCCCTGTTAATCTATAATAGTTTTGAATGTTCCCATGATTTTTGCCTATTGATAATTTAACACTCTTTACTGTACCCTTCTGGTCAAAGGAAAGAAATGCAGATTACATAAATAAGTTTCTTTGCCCTGAAGTAGTGTTTTCCCTTTCTGGACTGCTTTCCACTGATATATTTGCTATATTGATCATATTTTACCTTTTTCTTTATTTTTCAAAATTACATCAAAATTATTGCAGGTGAGGAGAAAAGCTTATATTTCATATTTCTGTCAAAATATTTGAACAATTTAATGTCCTGAAAATGATCAGAACCATAGAAACTAGAAATGCTGCATTTGCTTTAGAATATAATGAAGTCCTTTTCATGAATATATAAATATGTAATAGTTGTACTGAAGTAATATCATAGTATGGTAGCACAGCACATGGACTACATCTGGACAGTATTTTGTATGTGTTGCTAGAACTACAATAATTTTTAGATAGCAATAAAATATTTATTTTTTAAGACTTGGAAATATAAATTTATTGAGCTATTGATGCACTTAACTATGGGTAATGAAGTATCTTTTGAGGATGAGAGCTAATGGCTCCTGTTGTCTTGGAATGGCCTTTTGGTATAAATCTCTCTTGTTAAAAAAAATATGCAAATAAGAATAACGTATCAAAACAAAACATATATTTTTAATGATATATTTATAGAGTCTTGTATTTCTGTTACCATGACAGAAGGAAGCAGTGAAAGAATATTAGTTAGATGGAAAATGGTCTCAACACATTTTCTTTTTTCCAAATATCATACTGAAAGGTAGGGATTTGAGGAATATTCTAAGTATGTCTGTTCTCAGAGATTAGTTAACGGCCTGTTTTAGGTGTGTTGGAAGTACAACGTGAATCCTTCATATTAAATGACGAAAGATAGGACTGTGGATATATTTGTGAAGGACCATCAGCCTGTTGTCTTCACCTGCATTTGAATGGATGGAGAAGGGGAATTCAGCAGAGAAACAAAAAGACGTAATTGATATCACTGAAGCGATAACACTAGTTAATGAATTTGGCACAGCTATCTTGAATATGTTTGCATTTGAGAGAGGAGAAAAGGTTTTCATGCTAAGAAAGAATTAAATAAGAATTTTTTTTTCATATATGTAAAAATGAGAATAGTCAAGATCCAGATATAGGCTAAATGTGAAGACTCAGGTAAGAAATATGAGTTGAAGGTGATATCCAAGTTAATAGCCTCAATCTCAGGAGACAGATAGTTTTGGAGATGAAAATCAGATAGCAAGGAGTAATTGCAGGAAAACAATTGACTCCTCTGAGCTAGTCACCCAAACTCTTTTATGAACAGCAAAGCAAAATAAGATACAGCTAGGAATTATCCTAGTCATCTGAAACAGGTAAGTGTCTAAAAACATTTATTTTTTTTTTGCAGTGACTATAAGGAGTCTTATCTATACCACTGGTATAAATACTGAAACTGAAGATGTCTAAGGTTAGAAGCATAAAATTTTACCTCAACGTATAGTTCTGAAATGTGTCACTCATTATATGACTATAGTAAGTGAATTTGCTTTCTGTGGAGAGGTTTCTTGAGAGAAGTAATTTAAACAGGAGATGTACACAGCCAAGAGTAGAGAATTCTGGAAACAATCATAAAAACTGGCACAAGATTTGATGTTTTGTGCACATAGAAATGGAATCAAAAGGAGAAAAAAAAAGGAGAGTTCTTAGAGAGGAAATCTGAATGCCTTTTTTCTTTACAAAATGCAAGGGACTGAAACATGTTTGTAGTGTGATGGGAAAAGGGTCAAAAGGGGAGAAACTCTGAGGGAGAATGATTTGCAGAAAATGGCCAGGCTCTCAATAACATCTAATGACACTACTGGAAACAAAATAGTAAGCCTGATGCAATATTGGTCTGATGCATTTGGGCATTTCTTGTGCTCCTCAAGGTTAAATTGTGAGTCAAAAGAGCAAAACTTTAAGGAGAAATGTAGAAAGCAATTGAGATTTGATATAAGAAACTGTAATAGGAATGTAGAACCTGATTGTAATGGCAACAAGGGTCTCTGACCCATAGTTACAGGGTAGGAAAAAAAATGCTGAACTGAGGATGGCCGGCAGCCAAATTGTCAGCTGAATGTGGATATACTTAGGATTGCTTATGCCAAGTCGAAAGCTAACCATTTCTCTCTGAATTTCAGCATCACGTACCTAGTGATTTACTAGACCGTAAGATGGATAATGTAAAAATAGGTGCAGAATGAGGGCAGAGCAACCAGTTATCTTTGGGTCACTCCAGGAGCTAGAGTGCCAGGAGAGACCAGTTTCTTTGGGTTGGATTCAGGGCTGACTCAGCAGGGACAGGTAAGCATCTGTGGGGAAACACAGATAGGTCCCTGCACAAGAGGGGATAAACCACTAACTCCGAGGCTCTGCGAGAGAGGCGGGCAGCAAGGCTCAGCATCTGAGAACCAGCCCCTGCAGAGGTGACCACCTTCTCCTGGCCCCTTCAGCAGCCCAGATGTGATGCTTGAAGCCCCCGAGCCCCGAGGCCAATGGAGGAGTCCTCAAGACTGTCACAGTTAGGGGGAGAGCTCTGGGAGGCCTCACTGGAATATGGAGAATACAGACGGGTAGTGAAAGTTCTACTTTCTGCTGCCTTTGCTTTCTTTTAAAACCAGACAGGGAGGGAAAAAAAGAACGGACAAAATCCAGGGACTGGGTCTATCCTTCAGAATAAATTAGAGACTTACACCGGCCCAAGAAAAGATGAGAACAACAAACCTGAAGAAGACTGAAAATATTTATTTTTTGTTTAGTATTCCCTGAAGGGTGACTAAGGATAGGCCAAGATTTCCTGAAAAAAAAAAAAAAAAACACTAAAAGTACATGGTAGAAATTCAAATAAGGGATTTGGACTTAAGTTCTCTACAGTAAGCACTAGGCATTCAGTCTATTCTGGAATAGGGAGTTCTCATTTCTTCTGAAATGAAAAAAAAAAAAGTGTATATGTATAAATGAGAATTAGGGTAGTTACCTACAATTTTATCTTCCTTAGCTAACTAGCTAAGTGAATTTTAAGCCTCTTTCTTGGCCAGTAAACTTATTGATAAAAACAATTCTGAGCCCAGGTTCAGTTCTGTAAGATGTGTCAGGCAGAAGGGAAGTTTCTCCCTGCCAAAAAGGACTAACCAAAACAAACAAACAAAAAAGAATCTTTCCTGAAAAAAGTTGTCACATTACTGCACAGGAGCATCTGGATGGATCCTGCTTGCCTGATGCACACACTTCTGCAAAGGGCAGCACCAAAAAGCCACAGCAGGTCAAGCTGAGTGTGGGCTGCCTAACTTGGAAGTATTTTGGAATGTCATGTTATTAAATAGTTCATCATTTCAGTGCTGGCACACAGTAGGTATTTGTAGCTTTTTAAGGCCCTATCAGTTATTTCAAAATTCCTTTTAAAATACACCTCCTCAAGAGCACATGAACCCATATGAATTTTATTTGGCTTCCAGTCTTTGAAGCACTGGATACTCTCACATTCTCTCCAGCAGTCCTCTTCAGTGTGAAGTGTTCTGTCAAACGGATACCTGCTGGTGGATGAAGTATTGTAATTATGAAGAGAGACTGTATTACATTTCAAGTTAAATTCCCAAATGTTCATGCTTAGGGCAAGGACGGTAATGTTTTTTGTTTTTATTATCTAGAATAATTTCTGTACAGTTCTTTAGTGAACTATTGCCTCAAGAATAAAATCTGCAATGTGTGTGCAACCACTGTGATTTTTTAATGAGAAATGTTGTATTTCTTTTGAATTCAACTTCTTAAATGTACACATAAGACACACTTTCATGCCATCATACTGAAGCTATAATGGCTTTACTTAGATATTTGTGTATCTTACAGAATACTTCTTTTTTTCTTTTTTTCTTTTTGTATATTTTACAGCCTGATGCCTGAATAATTTATTAAATCTCTTGTCAAATAATTGGACTTAGAAATTCTGAAGAAGCCCAGAGTGCAGCTGAGAAAAGCTTTGATTTAATTTGGAACCAGGAAAATATACTAGATAAGGTTACTTCTCAGCTCACTTCCCCCCTCACCGCCACTGCGGTATTGTGTATCTTTTCTTGAGCGTTCTATTTAATTCAGGAAACTGTACAAAACTCATTCAGGTTCATAAAGTGTGAATGATAATTTATGTTATACTACAAGTATTAAAATGGACAATTGGTGTTTCATTCTGTTTTGCAACACTGTAATTATATAGTTTTTCATAATTAACAAAACCTCTACGTTTGTAGTTAAATAGTTGAAATTTAACACTATATTTAAACATATCATCATTTTTTCATATGACTTATTTTACAAAATAAAGATATCATTGTTTCTGTGATTTTACTATGTATTGATATGCAGTACTTGTGAACTAGTCCATAGCAACAGTTTAAGCTGGCTGAAATAATTATTTACAATTATAGTAAGAGTTATTTTGAAATACATTGCTAATATATGATGAACCTTGAGTTGTCACATCAGATCAATTGCTGATTAGATCCAGCTTGGAACATGTTAAGCAGTCACTTCAGCAACAATACAACTTGTAATGAGATAAGAAGATCAAATATATTTGCATTCTGGCATAAATTATTCACTATATGCAATCAATCAGAATTAAAAAATAAAACCCAATGCACACTATTCCTAAAACAACACAACAACGTGATTTAGTTCATTTTAATTATATAAAATAGGATAAGCTATTTAGCCAATGAAAATCATTAATTCTTAAAATTCAAGGTGAAATTTACAAATATGTTTTTAGAGGAAATTCTCTTTCAGGTACCTCATTTCACTAGATTTGGGAAAAGATTCACTGTTTTGAAATGCAGCTTTCAAACAACCTATGCTTATCTCATTTTGAGGGGTTTATTCTTTCTGAGATTTTGAGGCATATTCCAGAGCATATGGACCCCATCCATTTACAGTTCAACATGAGCTGTGCCATGAATTTAGCGTAAAATAATGTCACATGCTAAAACCACTGTGTATTCTTTTTTCTAAGTGATAAGAGAGAGGTCTAACAGTGGGTGGGCACAGTTGGAGCCACTGTGCACGGTCACCAGGAAAACCTTTGGTCTGGGGGGCAGTGAGTGGGAAAGAAGGAAAAGAATTTTTATTAGTAAGCAGAGTTGTTTGCTGAGATCTTTCAGACATTTTCTCTAATAAGTTTGAGCTTCCTGCCTGTTTTTACAGACGTGTCTTCATCGGGCCAGTAGTTTTATTATCTACTCGGAAACAATATTTGTTTTGTTTCAGGTTGCTGATGCTATGTATGAGTTGTAACATTCATGTCTTTAGTGCAGAGCTTGCCAGGCAAGCAATCAGTGCCATTTCAGAATATTACATTTGATAAATTTATCTTCTCTTCCTTTTCATAAAACGGACTATTAAAGACCTGTAAACACAGGTGGAATATGCTATCAGCTTCAAAATAACTGTGTCTGCTATATAAGCCTAAGGGGTTGAAATGAGATGGAGGGAACGTTTAAGACACTGCATTAAAATACACTCTTTGGAAAAAAAGGGAAGTGCTTTAAGGTATTATATGTGCTGCCTTTTAGGTAAGCATTGCTTGTTTTGCTGTGTATCTCAAGCTATACAGAAAAGCTATAATCAGTACAGATAAAATGAAAAAAAATCAAAACAGTGTTAAATAAATCCAGTTCCATAGACCATTATGCCCTAGTCTGAATATAAATTTTTGATTATTTAGGCTGCACTGCTTATTTTTTTTCATGCATTCCTTTCATCATTACTATTACTATTTTTTTTTCTTACTGATTCGGTGAAGGTTTGCCAGAGAAAGTGTTGGTGACCACAGTTTTATATAACTTAAAAATTAGACTCACTTTCCACTGTATTTTTACAGACATGCCTATTTTTTATATATAAACATTTTAAAATAAATTGTTGAAGATAATTAATATGCACTGTAGTCCAAATATATTGCAGTTTAAAAAGTTTTTATAGGAAAACAGTCTCCATAGTTTGTTTCACATATGCTACAGAGTTAATATTTGATTTAAACTAGCTGAGATCTACACAAACACCTCAATTTACTATTTAAACAGAAATAATCTATAATAAAAATATCCACTGCAATACAAATTATATGGCACACAAAACAGTTATATGTAACACTTCATTTTATCCTTTTTAGTGAGATGTTTTCACTGGAAACACTTGAAAATGCACTTAGATTATGTCTCATACTTTCATTTATCCCACTTTCTGATTCGAGGCACAGCATCAGTCTGGAAATAGAAAACACTTTCTTCCATATCATCCCCTGCATACAGAATGTTTTTCCTAAGCTAATTTATAAGTGTGCTTTAACACCCACTTTTTTTCAAGATTGCATTAATGAGAATAAATGCGTCCTTGCATATAACTGGTTTTAGTCTTCACAGAGTATCTCTTTCTTACCTACTAGGCTTTTAAGTTTTCCCTAAACCTATATTAGCTCTCTGCACAAAATTCTCCTGGTACTGATCTCTCTTGTATTTCTGTATCATGATATGCTTTCCATATCTTTTTCTCTATAGAAAAGAAAGAAATACAAAATCACAATGAGGTTTTCATCTTTCCTTGAAGAAGAATTGAAATGACTCTCAAATAGTTGTATCCAATATTCATTTGAGAGTTGGATATTTTGCACTAACATTTATTTAAAAGTGTATGTACACATTAAGAAATACATGTGTAATAGCAATAGCCAGCAGCTAAGTGTTTTCCATCTATATTTAAAATATAGATGCAATTTGTGAAACAAATTATTGGGTTCTTATATTTCTGTGAGACTCTGAGTATTTTCAATCCCCAAAATTGTTGCAAAGAAGAGATTTTTTTGTGTATTTTGTTATATATCTATTCTTTCATATCTTCTTCCAAAATTCTTTAAGGAGGTTGAAATTATTATCAGTTTCATCGCTTATCTCAAATAAAACAAGAATGGAAGTTGATTTCAAGATATAATTACAGCCAACATCCAGACGCTGCATTAATCTAAGCAGTTTACATTTACAATATTTTTTCCACCAAATTGCTAGTGTTAGACTGAAGCACATTTTGAAAAATAATTGTCTAAAGAATCAACAGAAAATAGTCTGATTTTTTCCCCACTGTTTCTCTGTTTGTGTTAATGGCAACACAGAAGTAATATTGTTTCTTCATTAGGTAAAATTTGAATACAGTCTACTAAAGAGGGGACTATAAACAAGTCAGCAACCAAAAGTACACTATCCTGTCTTGGCTCTGAGAACTGATGACCCAGTGTACAGAGCAGGATTTACTCATCATCATAATGATAAAATTACTTTTTAATGAGTAGTAAAAGTTAACTTTTATAGTATGTTTGTTGTTGCTGCTGTTACTAGCAAACCTATACCTCTTTTAAATAATTTTTGCTTATTTGATATTCTATTGTGTGAACACTGTTGGCAGATTTAATGACTCATGAAACTCCTGAAAGTGAGTACATGGATAATACAATAAAAAACAACTTCAGTAAATCTTTAGTAACTTGAACCATATGTGTTTTATGGTTAATGTATGTGTAGAACAAGAAGATGGTAGCAGTATCTGTGAAGGTACTAAAGCTGTTAGTCATCTTTTCTTGAATAAATGTTTCCATAGATTTTAAATCCTCAAAGTGAAAATCAAGAAACAGGTCTGGTTTGCCCTCTCTTTACGCATTTTAACTTACTTAAATAGATCTATACATTATACTATACTTATGAGTGATCTAGTTTTCTGATTTTGTTTTTAAAAAGTAGCAAAAGCATACAAAAATCAGAGAAGGTGAGAGTTTGGCTTAAGTTATCAATGTCTAAGTGCATAGTAAAAGAAAGACTAAAAGGAGCATTATGGAGCATAAACTCAGATATTTTTTATTTCTCACGCAAATGACATTGTGTGGGTTTGCGTTTTACTCTGCTCTTTGCAGTTCAGCAGTATTCCTCCTAAAAAGACTAAGAACTGCTGAGGGCTTTGCATCCATCCCCAGATGGATGATATAGTGGGGCAAAGGGAGCTGGAAACCTGCAACAGGGTAGCAGCAGAGATGGCCAAAGGGAACTAGGGGCAGAAAATCTGCCTGCAAAGTGTCAGGAGGAATTTCCTAGGGCAAAGGCAGGAGAAATGAAGAGCCTTCTGCCATGCAGTAAACACAGGAGGATGAAAACCAAGACCCACCTCCAAGAATACTGTGGACAAGGAGTTACACAAGACCTTGAGTTCTGCCTTCAATTCTGACTTCAGTTCTGCCTTCCCAAATGATTTTCATTTCTATCTGAGCAGCTAAGTTTTCCAGTTTTTATTTAAAAAACAGAACAAAACAACAACAAAAAAACTCTCTTTAAGTTTAACAGTATTTTCATCTTTTTGAGAGCTTACTATATTTGGGTCCTGGCATTATTATAACATTTTAAGTTGTTACTTAAAAGATTCAATTAGGGCAGACACAATTCTCAGCTTCAGAGTTTTTAACTGAAATGCTTTCAAATGTGCTGTTTTTACCTCATCATGAATGGCTGTGTGTGTTAGGAAAGTCACTGCATATTTATATATAGGCACAAATGATTAAGAGTTATGCTTTGTATGTGTAGTAAACTTATTTTGTAACTATCTTATTACTGTCTCAAGCCTGTACTGATGCTTTGAGGAGGAGTGTAAATTAGACGTCTAGCATATACAAAATTGTAACTGAGTAAACATTTTTGAATATTTCTCTTAATTGGCAAAGAATATTTTAACTAAAAGAAGTGGTATGGACAGTAAAGTGAATCCAAGATCTATTAAACTTAGAATTCTTACAATTTACATGAATTCTTCATTGAAAAAGAATTTCTATTTTGAAAGGACCTTTTGGAAATGTCTCCCATTCCGTTCTGAAAGTTGTGATATTCAGTGTCATTCTTGCAGCTGAGCAATAGAAATGTCATTGGCTGCCCCATCTCAAATACACAGGTCACCTCCTGCAGCCCTGGGACTTTGTGTGGGGTTTCTTTGTTCTGGAGGAGCATTAGCAGAAGGCTACTTAAGGGAGAGCTGATAGCTGCTGCCGGAAAGGCAACTGCTCCAGATGGCTTTGGGTATCAGAGCAGATAGACTGAGCTGATCCCTGAATTTGTCTGGAGAAAATGTGCAGAAGGAGGGATAATGTGTTCTCATGGTTGCTAAGCAGATGGCCTTTTGCATTTTAAGCTAATTACATTTTTTGTCTAGATGGGTGCTTTCATACCTGGGTGTACTGGGCTGCAATAATTGAGCCCAGTAGCACAAAATATGTTGTCCACTTAGGACTTCAGTACCAAAAGGTGTGAACTTTTAGCCAGTACTGGATTGGCATTTGCTGTCATTGGTACCTAAGTAGTCTTCATCCATGCAGAATCAAAAAGCTTATTTTATCCTGAAGGTGTCTAAAGGCAGATGTTGTCATAACCATCTCATCTAGGATGTCATAAAGGTCAGAAGATATTTCCTATTCTATTCACGAATATCACTGCAACTAAAACTTGCTTAAGTTTTATCAAGCATTTGTCACGGAACAACTGGTGGAGGCGGCAAGTGACACAATGCACTTCAATCGTGTGAAAGAAATAGTAATACGTTTTATTGATATGGACAATGTTTTAAAAAGATTCCATGGCAAGTTTACTTATTATTTAGTGCATGGGGTACAAAATAGTCACAAAATTACCAAGGAAGAGCTTAAAACAGTGAAAAGAATTTAATCCAAAGTCTCTTTATTCTACAGCCTTGGAGCTTTACTTCAGGCAGACAAGCTTGGGCAGGTCAGGGCGCCTCTTCCTTGTCCCCCCTGCCACCACCCACTTCTCTGCTGACAGCAGGAGAGCAGCTTCCAGCACAGCACGAGGTGGCAGCAAAACAGGCATTGTTCTGCCCTCACTTTGCCTAAATCTCTCAGTCCAATACCCAGCAGAAAGACAATGTCCTCTCTATTTGCTTTCGTTTTCTCTGCTTCCCTTTGGACAAAGGTTTTGCAGGCAGGACAAGGTTATTCTCAGCAGGAGGGGGACATAAAGTGATTGTGTCCAATGCAACACTGCTGCCACATCTACTGATGGTTTTAACCTTCCTAGAATTTTCTCAATTTAGGGATGGTGTTCCCCTTCCTTGGGTTTTTCTCATATATTCAAATATTCCCACCTTTGGTCTCAAGCCTCTCTGTATGTGCACCTCGAACCTGAACTCTCTGCACAGACTAAATACTATACCTCTGGCTTTAAAAGTGCTCCTAGCAATATGTTGGCAGTCTGTCCCTATCTTCTGAAAGGAAGGGAAGGCCACCATCAGCAAAGATGGAACATTTCCAGATTTCACCTACAGACCCTGCAGCACATTGCTGGAGACCTGCGTTCAGGACTCATGTCAGCTGTCAATTTATCATATAGGTTTGCATATGCCCTTGGATCAAAGACAAGACAGTTTCACTTAGATCGGGGGTATAAGCAGTGAAGCAGCTTGCCCTCGTACAGAGAGACCCTTTAAAAACAGATACACGCAACGAGAAGCAAGTCATCTTTTTCTTGTACTTGCCCAGTTTCACTTCCATTCTCTAATCAGAGAGAAGACATTGTGCACAGAAGCACAACAGTCCTGTTCAGTGGGAGCTGGGGGCGATGGGAGCCAATGCTGGTCTATTTTCTTTTCTAGATCTCATGCATTAATATACAATATCAATGTGTTCCTTCTATACCTCATGCTGGCTCATACTGACAGAAAACATCTACCCTAGAGCCTGTACCTTAGGCTACTGAGAGCAGATTCCAGCACTCTTTCTGCTCCAAAGTGATAAGGCCTCTGCCCCCTTCCTCCAGCTGTTTTAAGAGCTTGGAGCTAGAATGACCCCAAGGGTCTTTTCTCCAGGAGTAATCTAAGGAAGAGAAATAAATTATTCATGACTGCAAGAAGAAACCAAAACAATTAAATTACACAGGTTTGAAAACTTCTTCCTGGACTATTTCAGAAGTTTGCCCAACTGTTGGCCATTCAATAAGGATGGATGACCCTGTTGCACAGTAAGACAATTTCTCATGTCCCTTACCCAGAGATCAACCAGAAAGACATATCGAGAAACTACACTGATGGTATTGCACCAAACGACGGATGGATTTTATTTAGGTCTGAGCTGAAAGACTTGCACATGCTAAGACTCCAATCAGGCTTCCTCCTTTTACTCCTCTGTCTGTAATTACTACCTAAAAAGAGCAAAGGAAAGATATGTGGCCCTGCAAACCTGCACTGACTTTAATCTTGCTGGACCCATAAGCACATTCATAACTCTACTGAGTAACTGATGGAGTAATGATAGCAGCAGGAACCCTGGCATTACTGGAAAGGCCAAGCAGAATTCAACTGCATCTTCCAGGCTCGTGTCCTGTGTTAACAAGAGCACAGCTAAAGAGGAGGTGCTTTCCTGTGCTTCAATCCTGCTCTCTTTCCAGTTCACACACTGAGGTGCCTGGGTGGCCTCCAAGAAGGAGCAGTCCCTATTTCCCTTCCAGTTCATATCCAGGGTGTTTTCTCTCTAGCTGGAAGCTATGGGTTTGAAATAGAATTTATTATGATCAATGAGATGTTCTGCGTGGAAGGTAATGGTTAAAACTACCCACAGTCACTTGAAATTGCCAGCTGTAACTTTTAGTCCTTCGGTGGGGAGGTGGACTGGCCTTTGAAAACAAAATACAGCAGAGAGCTGATGTTTGGGAATTAATACAGAAGCCTTTGGTTCCAAAGCACTTCTAAGGTTAGTAGCAACTTCCATCCCACTGGACACACAACTCCTCAGGGATGATACATCACACAGACACTGCACTGATGGCTCCGTGCTTGTGACATTTGAGGACCAAAGCCCTGCTAGGCCCCTGCAGCTGGTGGCTGCCAGAGTGTTTGCTCTAGAACCTGCAACCTCACAGCAACACTGGGACAACCACTTCTAAACCGCTTACTCCTTAAGTTGGAGCCTCTCTACTTCACACTTTCTCTTTAAAGGATAACTACTGCTTTTGCGTAACATTTCAACTCAGCAAGACCCTCCCAAGGGCCGAGTGGGTTGACTACACCGAAGGTTGACCACATGGAGCAGACAGGCCCAGCCCTGGTGGGCGATAGCAGGGGTGCACGTCTTGAGGAGCAAGAGGGTTCTGCTGTTCCCCAGCTGCCACCTAGCGGCACCTCGGCCCAAGAGTCACAGGCAGTGACTGTGCTGGCACCTCTCTCCCTTGGGGACAAAGAGCAGCAGCCCAGCAGCAGCTCCACTGAAAAGGGTTGAGGGCGGCCTAGTGGTGTCCACTCCAGAAAAGCACTCAGATCTGCTTCAGCAGCACAGCACTCTCCCAAGAATGCAGGTGGGACATTGCCTCACAAGACAGACCCTGCTCCAGCATGCAATGAGTCTGTGAATGTTGCCTTCTACTTCACAGACAACTTGGAGATCTCAGAGGAAGAATTAGATGAGCACTCGGATCCTACACCCAGATCCATCTCGGCAGCACAGGACTTCCTCAAGAACCCAGGTGGGGCATTGTCTTGTGAGACAGACCTTATTCTGACAGGCAGTGAGCTCGTGAACACCCCTTTCAACTGTGAAAGGTATTTGGAGGCCATCTCAGATGAAAACTTAGGAAAGCTCTCAAAAAATGAGTTTTTCCGAATTTGTATTACTGACTCGCAGCTTACCATTTACACCAAAAAGAGACCGGGAGTGCTGGTGTTTTTATGGCAGAGCCCTTTGATAGAAGATTTTCTCTCTTGCAAGAGAGAGACACGACAGCAGCTTCAGCACAAGCAACATCGCTGCTCAAGCAGAGAAAGCAGCATCGGACCAGGCCATCAAAGACATCGACCATCTTTAGCCTGACCTCAGAGAAGCAGCAGGCAGCAACTACAAGCAGAAACCCAAAGCACAAGAGCAGCCAGACTTCCACCTCTTCCCCTGCCACACCTGCTGGGAAGTTTGAAGATGAAAATTCACTTGCACCAAAGAAATGGCATCACTCATGCTAGCAGTAGGGAAACAGGGTTTCCAGTAGTGAGTTACAGCAAGCTGCCACATCCTGCAACATCCCTTTTTAAGACAGTCTGCTATGTGTTCTAAATTAAAGGAGTGATGCTGTTTTTAAGTTACAATGTGGTATGTATTCATTATAGGCAATAGGAAAATTAATAAATGCTCCTAGCTCTTGGGGGAAGGAGGATGAGGGTACGGGAGGATTATGCAGGACCTAGAGTTGGGCTTTGAAGCTTTGACATCTCTGTCAGAGTATCCTATAAAAGAACAAGAGAAGCTTTAGCATCATATTGGGCTACTCATGGAAGTACGTGCCCTATGATATCATCTTGAGAATTTTACAGACACAGGCACTCTTATGGGCTTTGCTGTTAAAGACTTGGGGCAGATTGGGAACTTAGCCAGGCCCATAGGGAATGTGCTCAAAGGTTCTTCTCAGAGAGGTTCCCTCCAAAACATGCTACTTAGCTTACAGGTAAATTTTCCTTCATTTAATTTTGACAAGTCTCTCAGTATCCTCTGCTTTATTATACTGTGTATTTTTTATTTTCTTAATCTTCTGTAGACAGATTCCTGTTCTTTTATAAGAGAGCCTTATGAAGCAAGAAAAGAGAGTAGCTACTGTCTGCCCCCTCTGCAAGGAAAAAATACCAGGATTAATGGTGGTTACCACACATATTATTAACCTACAAGTTACATCGAGCTCTGATGCATTCACTCATGATGGTAACATGAACTACTTGGATAAGCATTCTTTTTTTGTGCACCAAGAATTGATAAATTGAGACCTTCCCTGCAAACTGGCTTTTCTAATGATTAAACAAACCTCTAAGTAACAGCTGAACTGAGCACAAAGAACAACAGAACAACATAAAGGAATCTCCCTGTGCAGCATTTTTAAGCAAATTTCAGATGAACTAGGAGTGGTTTCCACCTAGTTCAAACTATGGATTCCTCGAAATTACAATGCACATAGAGAAGACAGGTTTTTTTTTTGAGTTTTAAATTACTATGTTACACTTACACATGTAGGCTAGTTAAAAAAAAACACCTTTTTTTTTTTTTTTTTAAAGGATTGCAGCCATATGCTCCATGATAGAGGTCACAGAGCCCAGCCTCTTAGTACTAGAGGTGTCCTGAGCTCTCAAGACTGAGGCACAGATATGTGAAGGGGCATGTGTGGAGTCTACTACTTGGTTCTTGAATTTTATTAATTCTAGAAATGTACCTCACAGGCTGAGTAACTTGAAACAACTGAATTTCCTTAAGATTTCTTTTTAAATCCTCATTGCTGTATACTAGCACTCAAAATGTTTTCCTGTAATGAAAGTACATAAAAGTGATATCTGTAGTAAGTAGGCCACAGGTATGAGCAGTAGGCTTCATGTTGGGCCAGAAGTTACTATATACCCATTTTCCCTTTTAGTATGTGTGGACTTAGACAAACATGCTAAGGTCTGTAGCAGATCCTGTCTGGACAGAGGGAATGAGTGTGGACCAGGAGCCCGTGGCTCTTGAAGTACTGGAAGTACCAGCTCATTTACACAGATGGTGATGCCCATCAGAGGGAAAGTAAAGTGAGTGCCTCCTTGCATTCCAGGGAAATCTCTTCCTCTAGGATGTGTCTCGCATTCCCTCTGAGAGAGGGGGGAGCCTCAGGACACATAGCCCTGCTCCATCTCTGTACACTTCTCCAGTGCAGATTTATACAGAATCACAGAATCACAGAATGGTTGAGGTGAAAAGAAACCTCTAGAGATCATCTAGTCCAACCTCCCTGCTCATGCAGGGACACCTAGAGCATGGGGCACAAGGTGGCATCCAGGTGGGTTTGAAGATCTCCAGAGAAGGACACTCCACAGCCTCTCTGGGCAGCCTGTCTGACAGGGCCCTGCTCCCCCACAGCAAAGAGGTTCTTCCTTACAGGGAGATGGAACTTCCTGTGTTTCCATTTGTAACCATCAGCCCTTGTCCTGTCACTGGCCTGCACCAAGAGGAGTTTGGCTCATCCTCCCTACATTCTCCCCTCAGGTACTTACACACATAGATATAGATAGGTATATTGATATACATATACATACTTATACATATTGCTCTCCTCTCAGTCTTCTCCAATCCAGACCAAACGGGCTCATCTCGCTTAGTTTTTCCTCATACTCCAGTCCCTTAACCATCTTTGTTGCTCTCCGCTAGACCCTCTCTAGAAGCTCCACGTCCCTCTTGTCCTGGGAAGCCCAGAACTGCCCCCAATACTCCAGGTGCGGCCTCACTAGACCAGAGCAGGGGGGCAGGATCCCCTCCCTCAACCTCCTCAACGCTCCTCCTGACGCAGCCAGGATCCCATTGGTCTCCTTGGCCATCAGGACACGTCGCTGACTCATGGCTGTTGTCATCCAGGACTCCCAATCCCTCCCTGCAGAGCTGTTTTCCAGCTGGTCAACCCCTAATCTGTACTGGTGCCTGGGGTTATTCCCAGGTGCAGGACTCTGCACTTGTCCTCATAAGGAGTCGCATTGTGTTCCTCTCTGCCCAACTCTCCATCCTGTCTAGGTCCCGCTGAATGGCAGCACAAGAAGGTTGGCAGCGGCGTTGTACACGCAAGCAGCCTGGCCTTTGCTCTGGCCCAGTCTGCTCTCCCTGGCTGTGCCTCTCAGGAGCTGTGAAGTTGGGTGACGATGTGGCCCGGCTGCTGCTGCTGGAGCTGCCTGTGTCCAGCTGTGTGCTGGAGGCTGTAAGCAGTGGCAGGGAGGTGAGCCACAAAGCCCCAGTGCCTCAGGGTGGGAGAAGCCATAGCAGTGCCCTCATGGGAATCCAGAGACTGCCAAGCCCATGGCTCGGGCACGGGTGAAGCTGTGGGGCAGAGAGGCCCTCTTGCTTCCCTTACCAGTGCCCAGGCCTGCACAGTCATCACAGTTGTCTGCCCCCTGCACACCGGCACTGACCAGGGTCACACCGGTTGTACCGCACATTCAGCGCTTCAAAAGCACCATCTGTCTCCCAGGCAGCCTCTGTGATGGGGGCTCAGATTTAGTGACCAAATGAGGTTAAAGTGAAAAAAAAATAAAATAAATGAAGCCAAATAGTTAAGACTATAGTTTTGTTTTAAAATACAGGAATTATACCTATCTCTGGAAATTACAGAGCAAACCTTAACCTTGCCTAACTTGCCACATAGTGGGACCATTAGGGCTGGGTTGGAGAGCTCTCTGCTGAGGCAGCTACAGGAATCATCTTAAAGCCTATTCTTTCATCTAGGGGAAGTTTGGCTGGTATATATTCAATTAGCTCTCATTTCCCCATCAGAATGCAGTAATCAGGGCTGTTATTGATGGTTATTGTCTGAGTATGGGAGGAGATCAGGGAGGCAACCCCCAGGGTCAGATAACGTCACTGGTGGTTAACACCTGAATAGGGCTCATGGCTACAAGTCAAAAGTCACTTTGGGCTGGGGAAGGAGCAAACCAGTCACTTCTAGTTTTTAGAAATTAGAAGGAAACTGAAGATATGTTCTTTAAATACAGCACAGAGAAGATACAACTCTATATGGGATCTGCATACTCAAACATGTTAACTTGTTTGTCTAGCCACTTTTCTGAATATTGACTCAAGTTAGATGATTCTCTTCTCAGTAAGTTGAGACTTATTTGGAGGAATTCGAGATCAAAGTTATCTGTAGAGTGGGTTTGTTGATAGAAGTTTTTAGTTTTCTGCCCTCTGCAGTTGTTAAATATTGCACACGGCGAAGCTTCTTTCATTTTTAAAAGGATTTTTTTCATGAGATTTTTTTCTTGTCATCTTCAATATTCCTAGAGGCAGAGCAAGACAGAATATCTTAAGTATGTAAAATTTGTATATACATGAACAGACCATCTTTCCTCATTATAGGAACAGTTCTCAAATTATCTGTGGATCAATATTCCACTGAAAGACATATGGAGATGTCTCTCAAATGTGTTGGTTATTTTATGGGGAAGTTTTTTTTTTTTTCTTAGTTTCGAATGTTTAATGAAGTCTACGCTTTCAAAATTTGGACTAAAGTAAAACTCTGACATACTCCAAAGAGCAACATGTTTTTGTGATGGTCTGATACCAAAGGGTAATTCTAAAGAGGAAAAAAAAAAAAGGTGAAAGGTCCATATCTGATATTTTAACCTTCTGTACTTCAGTCATTTTAAATCTCCAGTGTTTTTTGCTTTATTTGTAAAAGCACTGTAGCAAAAAGAAAGAAAAAAAAAGATTAAAAGCGTTTCTGAATCATGAGATTATGAATGATAAATTGAGGCTAAATTGAAATTATAGCAGCTGTTACACATCCTGAACCAGAGGAAAAGGAGCTGTAAAATAAAAGCAGTTAAGAGAAGATAGCCTCATCACTGTATTTTAATGTCCTTGTACATTTTTAAATCTTTATGAGCAGCTTTGTACCCATTTATACTTTTTATAAATAAGTCTAAGTCGGAGAAGCCAAATTTCTGTTTTGATGTTGTAAACAACCAGTTTATTTGGAAGGCACAATAACTTCCTCATTGACTCACCACACAGGACAAGAGGAAGCTGTAAGCATAACTGGACTTGTCAACCTGCCTGTTGCAATTATTAGCTGTGTTTCAACAAAAATGTTTTCCTGAATTTCCTGCTAAATCAGCAAAACTTTAGGCTGCTGTTGCTATGGAGTTTTATATTTTTATGAAGAAGTAGGCAGACTGTTAAAATTTTTAATTTTATTTTAATATAACTCTAATGCCTGGATCAAAACTCTGTTTAGTTTATACAGCGTTTTTTCACCTCATTTCCTCTATGCATGTATGATTGTATGTGTGAGTGAAAGAGAAGACTTTTATCTTCAGTAAGCAACATTCTGTCTCTCTGCATGTGTATATAAATAGATATGTCTCTGTATAAAATATATAATCAATACATATGTGGTGACTTAAGTAGCAGCAATTGTGAAAATTAGGGTGTTAATTCCTGTTAACAATTCTTTTAAATTAATCTTATTTTTTTCCAGTCTTCAAGCTTGCATAGAAAACTCATTTCCTTTAATTAGCTCACCAGTTTCTAGGTAAGGCACTTGATTTGCTGCTGTCTCTGAAATCCTCTGTAGCCTGGCTACATATGCCCTTCACCCTGACATTACCAGTTGCTATGTTCAACTGCTTTATCACTTACCAGGTGTTCAGCAGATGAGGCTTCAGATCTCACTTGTATTGCTTGAGTGCCCAGTTCTGGGGATCCCATTTTCATTCTGCAGCTCTATTGTCATTGACAGGGGAGCAAGTTATCTTCTTTTGTGTTTTCTGCTAGTGCTTTGTTGCTGCAGCTTTTATTTTTAGTAGTAATTTGGAGAACTGTGGAACTCTGATTGCACTTGCAGGCTTATCAAATTTACTAGCTCCTCTCAAATTCTTGATACAATTTAACACCAGACAACTTCGTGTTGCAAAATTGGCTCCATTTGCAGACATTTCACACATTTTTTGAGCTTGTTTTTTATTTTTCGACACACAAAGTCTGCATCCAGGAATGACACTTTGTGCGAGTTAAGCCTGTGAGCATGGCAGGCAATTCTCAAGTTTCAGCCAAAAAATTTTTACCCAGTTGACATGCATGGAGCTATGCAAAGCTGAACCTATAACTCCTGTTCCTTGCAAAGGTCCAGGAAAAAACTGCCCAAGGATTAAACTATGATTTTTTTTTAACCTTGGCACACTGTTACTGTAGAGAACTTTTAAAATAAATGCATGTAAAATGCATTTATTTTGCATTATTTTGCACTCTGATCTTGGATCCTGTTACACATAGAGATGGGAAAGAAGGCTATATCCCCAGCAGTTACTCTGGTAAGTTTATGAGGTAACAAGTTCCTGCCTTGCTTTCTTGGTCATCCCCAGAGGATTTATATTCAGTGTAATAAAACCAATGGAGGCACTACCATTTTGACATTGAAAATCTTAAGTAACTAATTGTGAATGGAAAGTTTCGAAAATGAATAAACCGTATTTTTTTTTCTGCTTTTAGTACAAAGATGAGCAGAAAATAACTATTAGTAACTGTAAAGATAGATAATATACAGACTGGAAAGAATTAGAAGACTTTGAAAAGCAAAATCAGAAGGTTGGCTCACTCATAAACTTGCACAAGGTCAATGGATGAGGTAGATAGAGACAGAGACAAAATTCTGTGTTCCAGAACTGATATTTATGTGGGTAGTATTCTTGATTGACTCCTAAATCTTCACAGTGTATTACTCCTGAAAGAGAGAACCTAAGTTCTAGAAGTCAGTGTCATCCTAAAGTTTAAGAGTAGTAACGTCTACTGAGACAGTTTAAATATTCCTATTTGGAATATTTCTTTTCATCATGCTAACATTTCCAACCCTTGTTTTGGTCTGTTGTTTTTAATCACGGCTGGCTTTGTGCAAACAATCTTGCCTTGAAGAAAAATTTCTGTGGTATAAGCTTTACATGGTGGAGAAAAGCAAAAACACAATCTGGAAAGTGGATCTGCTTGTTAAAACAAATCTGAAATAAGGGGCAAGGTCATTTTGTTTGCCATTTTCCTCAGGCTTCTATGTCTTCTCTACCATAACCACACACACCTTTGAATCGGTATCACATCAAACAGTAAGGAAGGCACATCGTAGAGGAGTGTTTACACTGACAGCACTGAGAGGGTGGTCTGCGCTTGAGCTGCTTCTTCCAGTTCTTGGAGATGTGAAAAGTACCATTGCAAATGCTCTCAGCATCAAGCAATTAGTAATGTGTCTGACTGTAATACAGCTAGGCAAGAGCTTAACTGCTTTCCTAGTCAAAGAGCTATAATGAACTACAAAAATGAGTACAGTGACTCTGGATTTGCTCTGGAGATGCTCTGGATTTCTGAAGTTTAACTCGGAATCACACCTCATTTCCACAGGCAAACATACAATGAATGACAATCCAATGTATTTGTCATTGTTGACTAAAAGTTTTTATAGGCTCTTTTTATCAGAAGCCTCATAGCTTAGAATTCATACCTGATCAAATTGATATTCTCAATGTGAAACTCAGCATGACTAATGCAATATATTCAGTATGTGTAAATTGGTAGAGCTCAGTTAACCTGGCACTGGGACACTGAGGTTTATGTGGGCAGGGAATTTGTTTTGTTAACATGAAGTATCATAATGCTATAGTGCAAGCCAGAAGTAGGAAAAATTGCTATATTAACTAATTAACTATTAAATATCCTGCTGTATTGGCCTGTTTCATTTGTTAAAAAGCAAATTATATGAGATTATTTTAGAAATTGTAATTTTATTAACACTTTTATGCAGATTTTCAGTATATCACACAAATTTTTTTTTTTTTTTTTTTTTTTTTTGTGCAGAACAGCATACTAGACAGATCTGGCTTATTGGCAAAGTTCTACATTTAAATAACTTTATATGCTGTGTAAATCTCTATTCTTTACATCAAACAACCACTATATATATAAAAATATATATGTGTATATATATACAGAAATTAATATAATATATATTAATTACTATATATACTTAATTAATATAAGTATATATAAGAGTACATATAAGTATATATATTCTGTATATATATATACAGAATTTAATATAAGTATATAATTTATTATAAGTATATACATATATATACATATGTGTATATACTTATATTAAATTCTGCTTGCCACATTTAAAGCTTGCATAAAAGTGGTAGCTCAGCAACAACTTGGTTTAAAGACCTGACAAAAGAAAAAAATGGTAATGTTTAAAGAAATCGTCTTTCTTCAGAGAAGGTATACCAAAAAATTACTAATGAATGGAGGAGGGATTAGTCATTCTAATTTTCCATTTGCCTATCTCTAGGTCGATCTTATGTTTATATGAAAGCAGAGTATGTTCTGAAGATGAATCCAATGGATCCATCTGCCCACAGAAAAGCCTGTTGATTATGAAAGATAAAATTTGTGTGCAGTTATACAGACTTCATGAAAAATTTCTTACTCAATTTTTCCATCAGTTGGGGCACTAGAGTCTTTCAGAAATGCTCAGAGATTGCAGTGTACTCATGATTACTTCTGTACCTAAGCTTTGCAAATTTCCTTTAGAAGCAGCGGAATTTTCAGTTTGTCATTATGCCCCTCAGATTTCATTACAACCTTTTTGAAAATGTATACTGACACCATTGTTTAGGAGGTTTAATATTTTTGAGCTTTTTTTTTTATACTGGGGGAAATAAGATGCTTGTTTTTTAGTCTGGGGATAGTAACAAGGACTTTCTCTAGAATCTGTAAATGCATATACTATACATATACTATATATACATATATATACACACATTTTATACATACTATACATACATAGTATACAAAAATATGCACTAAAATATGTTTGAAATAGCCTAATAGTCTGATTGAGGGGTCATAGAGACTATCTTTGTGTGTCAGGAGTTAAACAAACAAGTGGTGACTAATTCCTTCAGTGGCCACAAAGAGCAAATAGGTATCTTTATTTAGTTTTATTGCATCTGGCTCTTACATGTTAGAATATTATGTGGTTGTGATCTCCAGAAGGAGGTCAGCTGATTAGTTGCTTGTCTTTTTTATCCTGAAAATGAAGGACACAAATGCTACCTGAGCTTTGGGCCTTTTTCCTACAGCCTTAATATTCTGCATCAACCTAATATTTCAGAATTTATAAACGATATGAGCATAAGTTATTTCTCTCTCATTTCCATATGATGAGGTAACCATTACATAGCCTTAAATACATTTAAAAATTGGTTTATTTTCTGTGTTTCTGTTGATGTTTCTCTTGGATTAACCACTAGTAGTTAGCCTACTTCCAACAATATGGACAATCTATTTTTTGCTTCTTATCGATTATGCATGCATTGATTACATATGAGAAAACTGAGATTTGCATTTGTTTACCTAGACTTTCTAGAATACATAATAAACTGCACATAAATTTTGCCCTATTGACACAGTTACATGGACTGTAACTTTCTTGATGAGACATATTATGGGAAGTAGAATATGGTAAGTTTATTTCTCATTTTAAATCTAAAAAGAAAATTTTAAAAGTCTGTAATGAATTTTAATGCCCTTGATAATACTTTTGCCTAAAAATACCTCCACAAAGTAGTCATTTTCAGTGTCTGTTGAGCTCCATCATTGTAACAGCGTTAACTCTTACTTACAAGAATACGGTTGTCCTTAAACAGTCCTACAGGTCCTTGGAGCATTGTTAAAACAAGCAAATGTTAAATGTTAATTTTTATTGGTCTGTGAACTTAATCATGCATAACAATGAAGAGTTCATTTTTTAATTAAATTACCCCCCATTCATTACTTATATTATCATCAAAGGAATAGCAGTGAAAAGGGTCAAAGTCTGCTGGACCTCTTGCTGTTCATTTAAATTAACACATCTGCTGATCGTGGGTGTACATGTTGTGCAAAATGGGTAGATTTTTGCATGTTAGAAAAATGAGAGTTCTTTCTAAATGACAAAGTGAGATGAGGATTTCTGGAAAAACTGTTTGTCTTTTGCCTGAATTTGTGAGCAACATGATCATTATTTCATAGTATCTGTCATCTCTGAAGATTCTGGAAAAATAGAACTGCAAATAGCTTTTAAAAAATTATGCAGACTATTTTAATAATATCTGAAGAAAAATATATCTTATTTTATTGGTTTGCCTATGACAGAACCAAATAACTGTTCAAACAGACTTGGAGAGAGAAATAGAATGGAGGCCTTTACCTCATTATTCATATATTTGTTGTATTAATAAAATTCACTATTTCAGAAGCTATGAATTTTTCTTCATTCACATAGTATTTACTCATTCCAAGGGCTAATTGCATTTCAGACCTGTATTTCAGGATTATCCACTGTGCCACATCTTTCAACACTCCCCCCTGCCTTCCCCCTGCCCCACTTTTTTTTTTTGTTTCACTTGCCCATTTCCATTTTGAAAGGCTCTTTTCAGCAGCTTTTCAATTCCTAATATTTGCATGGCACGGTTTTTAGGTTCTAGTGATTTTCACGTATTTTTTTTTTCAACTTCACACAAAATGGTATAGGCTTTTGTGTAGAAATTAAAAAAAGCATACAACAAATCACTAGCACTTTATGGTTCTGGCAGCAAAAAACAGATGATCACAAAACAGATCTTTTAGGTAAACATTTGAATGAGTAGAGGTTAAGAGTAGTGTTTATGTTTAAGAAAGAATTTTGACTAGCAGATCTACTAATGGTTTTTATCATCATATTTCACAAAATCACAGGATCACATAATGACTGAGGTTGGAAGGGACCTCTAGAGATCACCTAGTCCAACTGCCCTGCTTGAGCAGGGACACCCAGAGCACATGGTACAGGGTGGCATCCAGGCGAGTTTGGAAGATCTCCAGAGAAGGAGACTGCACAGCCTCCCTGGGCAGCCTGTTCCAGGGCTCTGTCACCCTCACAGGAAAGAAGTTCTTCCTCACATGGAGGTGAAACTTCCTGTGTTTCAATTTGTACCCATTACCCTCTGTCCTGTCACTGGTCACCAAGTAGGTGGCCCCATCCTCTTTAGATTCTCCCCTCAGATATTTGTACATGTTGGTAAAATCCCCTCCCAATCTTCTCTTCTCCAGGCTAAACAGACTCAGTTCACTTAGTCTTTCCTCATACAATAAATGCTCTAGTCCTTTAATCATCTTTGTGGCTCTCCACTGGACCATCTCTAGAAGCTCCATGTTCTTCTTGTATTGGGGAGCCCAGAACTGCCCCCAATATTCCAGGTGCGGCCTCAACAGAACTGGGCAGAGGGGCAGGATCCCCTCCCTCCACCTGCTGGCAATGCTCCTCCTGATGCAGCCAGGATCCCATTGGCCTTCTTGGCCACAAGGGCACACAGCTGCCTCATGGTCAACCTGTTGTCAACCAGGACTCCCAAATCCCTCACTGTGGAGCTGCTTTCCAGTAGGTCAACCCCTAACCTGTACTGCTGCCTCGGGTTATTCCTCCCCAGGTGCAGGTCCCTGCACTTGTCCTTGTTGAACCTCATGAGGTTCCTCTCTGCCCAACTCTCCATCCTGTCTGGCTCTCCCTGAATGGCAGTACAGCCCTCGGAAGTGTCAGCCACTCCTCCCAGTTTGGTGTCATCTGCAAACTTGCCAAGGGTGCCCTCTGTCCCCTCATCCAAGTTACCGATGAACAAGTTGAAGAGCACTGGGCGCAGTACTGACCCCTGGGGGACACCACTGGCCACAGGCCTCTAACCAAACTCAGCAACTAGTTTTGCCAACAACAGCACTGTTTGCCTTTCCTTTTGTCTATGTGGTATTTGCAAATTTATATGCAATTTTCACCAAAACCGTTTTTCATTTCATTTATTTAGCAGCAGTTGATGTACTTTGCAACATCATCAAATTAAACTATTTGTGTGTTCGTGTATGTTTTTTATTTGTTATTCACCAACGACATAATAGGAGAGGTAAAAAGTTTCCATTTAATCACATCTGGAGCACTATGTCCAGTTCTGGGCTCCCCAGTACAGGAGGGATGTGGAGCTGCTGGAGAGGGTCCAGCGCAGGGCCACGAGGATGATCAGGGGCCTGGAACATCTCCCCTATGAGGAGAGGCTGAGGGAGCTGGGTCTGTTCAGCCTGGAGAAGAGAAGGCTGAGAGGGGACCTGATCAGTGT
>JAWLRI010000224.1:356101-407861 GCA_034781795.1 Crypturellus tataupa
GTTTGGTGTCATCTGCAAACTTGCTCAGGGTGCCCTCTGTGCCCTCGTCCAAGTCAATGATGAACAAGTTGAACAGCCCCGGGCCCAGTACTGATCCTTGTGGGACACCACTGGCCACAGGCCTCCAGCCGGACTCATTTATCACCACCATCTGAGCTCTGCCATCCAGCCACTCCTCAACCCTCTTCACAGTCCATTCATCCAGTCCACACTTCCTATTTGTGCATTTCACAGTTTGTTGACATTATCTAGCTAGCTAGCTGAAAGTCAGTTAAGCATTTTGCTCAAATCACTGCAACTTTTCTTCCACCGGCCTAGATAAAATGAAATCCTGTAACTTTGGTGTTTTTCAGGATTTTTAAGAACAAGGCAAATGAAATGTCTGCAGATGCTCTTAAGTCTTACTGATCCCAATTTGATTGCATATATTAAAAACAAGTAGCATATTAAATTTCCATGCAGCAGTAGCTTTCCACTAAATAATTAGTGGATTTAATACAAAGTATTTAATACTTTGTGAATGTTACAAATGTTTGGATTTCTTTTGGTTACTGCTTCTCATTGCTTCAAATGTAAAGTACCAGACTGAGATGCCCATCCAACATGAGCATGCATAATGCCCTGTCATGCCAAGCAGATCTTCCTGAAATCCACTGGCACCCACATGAACTTTCTTCACTGCAGATCAGCCCAGACCCCTGACAGGCAGTCTGCAGGGGTCTGCGCTGATTTGAGGGATCTCCTGCAGGTCCCCCCAGTTTTTTTGGTACTAAACCAAATTACCAGTTTACCTTCAAACTCATCTTTGCCTTTTCATTGGTAAAAGAGTCCTTATCAAGAGCTAGCAAACTAGATGAGTCCCGCTCAATCTATTTGTATTTATTTTACATAATTGGGATAATTTTCTTCCTAGATAATTTAGAATTACCTTCTCTGACCACATTGTGTCCTGTAACATGTACCTCTATTTCCAGCCCTACTCTATCTAGCAAAAAGTGTGTTTCTACTCTACATTGTATGGCAACATACTAGTGGCATACCTATGTGAATACTGAACATATAGGTCAAGTTGATACTGTGTAGTTCCTTTAAATTGACTGAAGGCATCCAACATTTTCATGCAAGTAAGTCTCCAAAATGGCGGTTGCTTGGTATATATTCCTAAGCCATCATCAAACTTCAGTAAAAGTAATCATCTTCCTTATATGTAGTGGAAAGCGACTGCAATCAGTGAAAGATCACACTGAATTTTTTTTGTCACTCTATTGTATGCCCTGAGTGGTGGAAAATAAATTTTGTAACATCTTCCTTCCAGTCTAGTTCCAGGATTATTTTATTTTCAGCCTTAATTACACTCAAGACAATAAGGAAATAAAAATGAACAGCTATCCAGCAGCTTCCCTTTACCACAGAGGCAAATTAATAGTCCTTTCTGACCCAAATGAAAACAAAACAAACAAAAAAAACCCATAATTTAGATTTAATTTGTAACTGAAATCATTTAAAAAACCCTCCTGTCAGGTTCACAACATGAAAATTTCTGTTACTGGACCTTGTAGTTCATTTACACTCTTTTTCTTAAAAGCTGTAATCATGCCAAATATTTAGGGTTTTTTTTTTGTTTTACTTGCTAATTAACTGTCATTCCTGTGAATAGTCTATTTATTATAAAAAGAATTACATACTCTTGTTTGTTATTAGTATACTTTAAAGCCACACCAAAAATATACTGATACTTGGAGGCTGCTTTGTAGTCTTTCAGAAGTATAAGTTTGCAGTTTGATTGATTAGTTTTCACCACCAAAGAGAAGCAGCTGCAGCTCTGAATAAAATTGTACTAATGAAGCTTTCAAAGCGGTGATCAAAAGCAGACTTTGCTCTTTCAATTGTATGCTTTTCTGAAGATAACTAATTGTGCAGTTTCAGCAAAAAGTGCATATCAAAGCCGCTGAATCATACATTTTGGTAGGAACTTTAGAACATGTTTAACACATTATGATGGCTGATTTTTGTCACATTTCATCTATCAGTGGCAGAGTATCAGAAAGTGATTAACTGTGTTTGCACTGTGTCATGTAGTCAGTCAAGAGTGATATGAAGGTCTACGTTTGGTCATAACTGTGTGTTTATATGCCTGTGAAGATACACGTCTACCACATTATATGTTACCTGATGCAATGGTTTTGATAAAAAAGTACAACACCCGTAACTTCAAGAGGAAATACAGTCTGTATCAGAGAGTTAGGTCACCATGGTCTGCCACAGGCTTTCTGGTGATGGAATGATTTGCTAGAATTGAATTTCTAATTTAGGCATCTAAAGATGAAGCTACACATCTACAGGGATTTTCCTTTGTGGGTTCAGGCAAAGGCAAAATGATTTTAGCTCAGTCAAACCTCCTCCTTAAATCTCCCTACTAATTCAAAAAGGAAAGTTTGCTGTCTCTGGTGAGTTCTGTGCAGCTATTTTTAGACTGCTCTAGTATCCAAGCCACCTGCTTTAAGCTCGATTCAGCAGTTGTTGTTGCATACTTGGTCCCTTCTGCAGTGTTGCAAGACCCACAGATGACAAAGTTGTGTTTCTCAAGCTAAAGTCTGCCAACCAATAAAAACAAAATAAAACCCAGAATGCAATCAACTTAGCCTAAGATAAGAACAGATCACATTGAGTTAATGGCTGAACATGACATTTTATATAATTTTAAATCTAAACAGGCCCAGCTCGCTTAGTCTTTCCTCATACGAGAGATACTCCAGTCCCTTAATCATCTTCGTGGCTTTCCACTGGACCCTCTCTAGAAGCTCCATGTCCCTCTCGTCCTGGAGAGCCCCGACCTGCACCCAATACTCCAGGTGCGGCCTCACCAGAGCTGAGTAGAGGGGCAGGATCCCCTCCCTCGACCTGCTGGCAATGCTCCTCCTGATGCAGCCAGGATCCCATTGGCCTTCTTGGCCACGAGGGCACATTGCTGCCTCATGGTTTGCCTGTTGTCAACCAGGACTCCCAAATCCCTCTTCATGGAGCTGCTTTCCAGCTGGTCAACTCCTACTCTTTACTGGTACCTGCAGTTATTCCTCCCCAGGTGCAGGACTCTTGCACTTGTCCTTGTTGAACCTCATGAGGTTCCCCTCTGCCCAACTCTCCATCCTGTCTAGGTCTCTCTGAATGGCAATACAGCCCTCAGGAGTGTCAGCCACTCCTCCCAGTTTGGTGTCATCTGCAAACTTGCTCAGGGTGCACTCTGTGCCCTCGTCCAAGTTATTGCTGAACAGGTTGAGCAGCGTTCTCCCAGTACTCCCCCCAGTGGGGAGACTCCACTGGCTCAGGCCTCCAACTAGAGTCTCAGCACCATTTACCACCACCTCTGAACTCTGGCATCCAGCCAGTCCTCAGTCCACCTTGCTGTCATGTAACACATGTCTCCTGAGCTTCCCTTTGAGAATGTTATGGGAGGTGGTGTTGAAAGCCTTAAACTAGTGTTCACCTACAAAGCAATTTACTTGATTAATTGAGCATGAAATGTATTCTTAATATGTCTGATTTCATCAATATGACATGATTTTTGCTAAGTGAGAGTAAAATCAGAAAAAAAGCAGAGCTCAAACTGAGTCTAAATGTCAGAACTGAATCCATCATTATGTATCATGATTTAAAATATTTACACATAAATATTTTCTTTTACCTTTTTATTTATTTATTTTGTGTCCAATTACAATTCTGCATTGCTCTTAAACCTAACTTTTAGGATTATAGTCATTCTTTTGCAACATTTCAGGTTTCCTGTATTTTTCTTGTAATTCTTGCCAGGACTTTCTGGATTATCTCATTATTTCACCAGTTATTTAAGGTTCACTTCATTGCTGATATGATTTTTTTTATATATAAAACAGGTCATGCTAGGTGCCCTGTTTTGAAACCTTTTTGGAAGGTACTCTGCGAAAATATAGGTTTGATAATAACAGGATTCTCAGTCAAAATGCCACATACATATTAGTTTGAGAAACTTTTGCAGGGATTTGTTAGCCCTGTGTAGAATGAGGTGAAGAGTTTCCTTAGAGCTCCCAATGGGCAAATAACTGGATATTGCTGCCAGATAAAATCTTTATTTCATAGTCTACACTCTTTCAGTCATTGTCTTTTCTGAGCACTATATTTTTAGATTTACAAATGTTTCGTTGGAAAAAACGTCTAAGATTCACGAGAGTAATGTGGGAACATGTTCTGTTCCTGTCTAACTTCAAAAAAAAAAAAAAAAAAGATAAAGATTATGGAGTTATTAGGGCAACAGATTTTTTTTATACCTTTGGGGAGTTGCTTATTTATTTATTTTTTATTGTTTTCTCAATCACTACCTCAATTACTATATTTTCTAGATTGTGGCTTAATTTGGTTAGAGTGAGCTGGGTCATGGGAAAAAAAAATGTGTGAACTTGAGAGAATCTGGAAAAAAACCCTGATAATAAGTTATAATGCTGGATGGTGAGGCATGATATTAATCTGAATGTATAAGCATATCCTAGATATTAAAAAGTTGAAGAATAAAACAGTTACATCTTTCACTGAGGTAACTGTTTTTTCACTCTCAAGCCCTGCAATCAGAGATTATCCCAAAAAACCTCTACATTCAGACCCTTAATGCTGATTAGAAAATATTTTGATTATAAATTTTTCATAAAGAAAAGACATAGAAATGGAAAAGTACTTATATGATTGCTTTAGAAACCTCCTTATTTTTTTTCTGAGAGGAGGAATTTATTCTTTCCACCTAAATATGTTTTTACTTTTTTTTTTTTTTTTATCAAACTGCACTTGCAGTCCATTGTCAAAACTAGTATTTTTAAAAATAGGCTGTTTAAGAATCTTGGTGAGAAGATTTGAAATTTCTTCTGTAGTTCATAGAAAATGATTATTAATACATGGATTAAGCCATCCTAGAAGTCCAATGAGAATTACATTTTATGTGTCATGAATACAGTAAAGTTTATCTTGTTCCTTAAAGTGGCATCCAAAAATGCCTTTGCAAACTTCTTTTGTAGCAAATAATTCATTTCAAAACTGAAAAGTTGCTTTAAAATAAATGGTATATAACAGTTCTAGAACATCCATTGGAATTCCTAGATAAGAAATAGAAAAATTGCATTGTCAGAAAGGCAGTTATTTCAAGGTCTCCAAACAAAGGTCCTATTAAAATGTTTCCATTCTCCTTGCCACTGTAGGTGCCTCTTCTTTGCTTTCAGCCCAATCTTGAAACGTTTCCTTAATCTTTTATCCCACCTCAGAGAGTTAAGGAGAGTTTGTTCCATACCACCCTCTTCTCACATTTGCAGTGTGTTCAATATTGCCTTTGGGATCCATGTACTTCTGTGCATCTTTCTGTAAAGATGGGATGCTAAAATCAAATAACCTGTACAAGAATATCCATATGGAAAAAAAAGGGGGACCAGAAAATGCTAACTAGATGGCCTTGTGAAGTAAAAATTCAAATTCTTTTGTATTAACCTGCTTGGGTTTATTCTATACTCAGTGAGAATGAGGAGAATAAGAGCTGGAGTGGCAGGGTATTACATATCAGCAGCAAAACACTTGATGCACTTCTGGGAACTGATTTTTTTTTCTCTCTCCCAGAAGAAGGAGATGTGTTATTAGTGATTCCAGGCTCCAGATGGTTTTTCATGACTATTTATAATTTCTGATTTCTGACTTTGTAGTGATTTCTTTAATTTCTGTACCTTGTGGCTGCAGTTCAAGAAAAGTACTCCATATTCTTGTGCAGACAAAGCTGTAGAAATAATACTAATCAAACACAGAAATCTGATGACATATGGCATGCTATTAATTCTATACTTACTATATAAATGGTTTTATTGCTTTTATCTTAGGTATGTTTTATGTCCATGGGTATTTGCATGTTTTCAATGTTAGAATTTTTCAGTTTTTCAGAGAAATGCCTTTGTTAGTGTATATCTTGAGTACTCTGTGTTAACCTCATGCCAAGGCAGGGTCACAGCATTGGTATAGGCCCCTTACTTAAAATAAGCTTGTTAGAAACGTAGTACCACTAAAATATTTGAAGGAACTTTTGCTTGACATCATTGTCTTTGTAGTTGGGTTCTTCCTTATTATTTTAGAGGGATTTATATCGATATACATCATTGCTGAAGTGAAAATAATAGTATGGCTGTAGCTACCCAAAAAGCAAGTTGAGAAACTAGGGTTTCCAGTAAAACCTTGGTGATATCTTATCATCTCACTTATTTGTTCTCTTCCTAGCTTAAAGGTCCTCCTCCCCACCCCAGCTCACCAATTCTTGAAAGCTGGGTCTTCAGTCACCCAAGAGTGCCTAATTTCAGGAGTTTCAGGTGCAGTGATACCCAGCCTACAAAAACTAGGTTAGCGTGGACACTGTACTGGGGAAAGCAGATTCGAAAGAAAACTTACTTCTGCTTCAAATAAACAGAAACCGTAATTAGGTGGGGTGGTTGGGTGAATGCAATGGTTAAAGTCTACCTGAGCTGAAGTCAGAAAGAAATACAGAGGGGAATATTTGGACGATTCTTTAGGTTTTTCCTGAGAAATGAATTATTTAATATGCATATTGCACAACTATTTCTGGGAGGTACTATTTTCTAATCCAGTCCCCTTTTCTTGATAGAAAGCATAGCCCAATAACTAAGCACAGACTCTCCCTTTCCACTTCTGTATCAAGCGTCTGTGCCAAGAGGGTATAACATCTCATATGCAGTCACCATATGCCACAGTTTAATCCTGATTCAATGTGACAGTAAGATCTTTTTCCTTCTGTCATTTTGCTCTGTGTACTGATGTCACTTTTTATCCCCAGTCCACCTTTCCTGTGCAGCAGCTTCATGAACTGCATGGATATTTATCCCTGTACCCATACGATCTTTTTTAGCTGGAGGAAGGTAAATAACCTTTTAGGGGGCAGTCTTCTTTGCCTGTTTCTATGACAGCAGATGATTCTGGAGACCATCAGCAATGAATCCTGCAATTAGTTTTGTTATATATATTTTTATATTCCTTTTCTCGTAGAATACTCTAGCAGCTTCTTTGCATTCTTATTCAAACATCTCCGGTATCTTGGGCTAATTACAGATTTGTGTGTCTTTCTGTCTTTGAAACTCATTCCCAGGCATTTGATAGAAGAAATGGTTTCCGACGAGTCCTTCATTCTCTAATTGTCAGAATTTTTTTCTAATGCGTGATCAGTAAGGTCAGCTAACGTACCAACAAGTTACATGTCAGTGCAATTCTTTCTCTCTATCTTTATTTCATTCTTTTCGCATAATATGCCTGATATATTCATTTTTTAGATTCATGGTCGTGCTTTATTTTATATTATGGTGTAAATGAAATGGGTTGACCAAATGTTACACAGCATGGAGGTTAAAAACACAAATTATTGACAGATTTGTTTATTTATTTATTTATTTATTTATTTATCTATTGAATGCTTCGCTAATAGGACACCAACCTAGGAGCGTGGAACAGCTAGGTTTCCAGCATTACTGAAGGATTCCTGTAACACTTTGAATACATTACTTAATGCTTATAAGTCCCAGTCTTTTATCTAAAAGGTAAAGGTCTTATAAATAATCAAAAGAGAATTTTATAGCTTATAAGTGAGATATGTGACAGAGAAGGTCTCTGATCCTGTGATAATGTTAGTGCTGAATTCTGTTTTAAATACAGGCAGGAGACAATAAGACTGCCCTGCACCTTTGTCCCTCCTTCTCTCTTTCAACAGCCTGCAGCATATCTGTATGAAATTACTGTCTTTTTCTCATTCTTTTTCCATTTTCTTTCAAATATATACAATAGTGGGATTATGTTCTACTGATTTCTACTGTGGCAGTGAGAAATAATAATAATCTATCTATCTGATTGGCATTTCAGTTCCCCAAAGATGAGTAATAACACAGTAGTATTGTGTAATAAATAATAATATTTTCCTTCTTTGCCTTTATCTATCATCTCATGCATATAAGGGCAGTGCTGATCAAAGCAAATTTGGTGAGGATCTGAAAGGAGTTTTGGTCTGGGAGAAATAGTAATCAAATGAAAGAAATGTATGTGAATGTGGAAATGTGTATGTGAAATAGAAAAGTGCATCATCCATTCACATTGCTGAAGAACTGAAGTGAAATCTTTTAACCAAATAGTTCTTTTCCTGTGCCCTGAGAATAACGTTATACCATGAGGAGATTTATTTTTATCTCATCGCAGATGTCTAACATTTTGTTTCTCATGGGAGGATTATAGACTGGTGAGACCAGTTTCATTTCCATAATTTCCATTGAAAAGCATTGAGGAAAATCTAAGGACTGAAGAAAAAGCCAAAGTTAGTTCACCACAACTGTACATATGTCCATAAGAAAAGAGCAATAAAAAAGCTTACAAGAATAATTCAGGGTGCTGAAATGACTTCCTGAATTTAATAGTCTGAGGGGAAGATCTTGCTGTTTGAATGTGGTTCTTCTCTTAATACTTAACTACTGATACTGTGGCTACTATTTTATTCATATTACATACATTTTTAGAAGAATAACCTCTATATTTTCTTTAATTGTACAGATTTGTAAATCCAAATATAACATTATTTTGAACTGTGTTAAATTTTGGTTATTCTCTCCATAGAAAGGTAATTATTGTGGCCCAGATGGACTATATATTTTCCTGTGAAGACAATAAATTTTGCATTGAATTGAATATTTACCTATTTTTTTTTTTAATTTTTACACTTATTAAAATCAGAGATGTGATTTTCTCTATAAAAAAATATAACACAAAGTTTTAATTAGATTACATGTGTTTTTAAAGGAACTTCAGTGAAATTTAAATATCTGAAATTTCCAATGTGTGTCTAAACTTAGACATCCTTGTAGTTACTGTATGTAGTAAAAATGATACCTTTATATCACTCCTGTATGGTATGAGATTTGCTTTTTAAAAGAGAAGTAATTTTTAATTAAGGAAAAACAAAAATGTACTGAAATTACACTGTACAGATAACTGGTTTGGGAAATGTTTTGGTGAACTAATCAAGCTACTGTAGCAGTTATGGAAGTCTTGTGTAATATTTTCATGGTTTATTGTAAATACTTTAGTAGTGTAATGACTTGAGTAAACCTACATGAATCCTGTTGGTAGTCTTCTACTACAGGAACTTTTGACTATGTCCCCCTAAATAATTCAAAGCATCTTTAATTGCTACTGGGCAGAATCATTTAAGTTTAATGCTAATGAAGCAATAGAGATGTGAAGAATAGATGAGCTATACTCTAAGTAGGTACTATAAAGAACCTTGGGGATGGAGGGATGAAAACACTGAAAACCTTTTAAAGTTAATTTCTGAAAGCTCCAAGTTGTAAACACAACATTGCACATTTTCTTCTGTTTTGTGTTTTATTGCTACTTCATGCAAGAGCAAAAGCAAATAGTTCACAATTATATTTTAACAGCTTACACAATTGCTTTTTGATATTTTTATCTATGGAACACATATGCAAATAGTGCTCTAATTTGAATATTAACATTTTCCTAATTAACTTATTCCTATAAAGCATCAGACTGGTGGGTTAAGAGTTTCTCTTTTGAAGACAGTTTTCTAATTTTGAACCTGTTAACTGGATAAACATGTTCATTGTTACCATGGTTATATATGGATATTTAACTAACTTTTCAGCAAGATCCATCAAATCTAAGTGTTTGAAGGCATTGTGGGCTTGCAACAGGAAACAGCAAAGTTGTTATCATGTAGAACAATTTAATGGTTGTTATTTACCAGAGAAATGCATAATTAGTACAAGACAAATTAGACTGGAACGTGAAAAATTACAGTTCATGTCAAAAAACATGAGATTTATGTCTTGGAAAAATTCCATTTATTCATAATGCAAAAATCCTCCAGTGACATTTCTGGTCTCTTTAATTATCAAAAAAAAAATCTTAGTTTGGAACATTTTATGTACTTTTCTTAAATCCTGCTTTGCTTTTATATGTCTCTTGACAAATGATTCTTTAAGGGGAGTGCGTTGAAAGAGATTTGTTTTAAAATTTATGGACAGCAGATGTTCAAATAGTATAAAATACAAACTGGAAAAATACAATTCATCTAAGGTACTACTTGCTGTTTTTCCCATATTAAGTCCTGTCTTGCATTTTTGTCTTCTTTTTATAATTTTAACACAGATATACACAATATTTCAATTTTTTTTCCACAACTTTTGTATTATGTTCACACATTTCTATTTTGAAAGTCTAAAGCATGTAATTGGCATGTTGCTGTTTAGTGCATCTGTATTAGGTAAAGTCTAGCAGCTTTAAATCATGTGTCTTGATACTGCAGTCACAGAAAGAGAAAACATGTTCCCCATGATATTGAGAGGTGATAGTGTTTTCATGTAACCTTAATTTGCATCTGTCCTGAGAGAAGATACTGTAATATATCAAGTTTTGAAAAATGCCTAAATTTAGGGAATTCTTACTTACAGGCCATGTTTTATTTGAACTGCATTACTTCAGCTGTAAAAATGATATATATTTATACATACACACACATATATAATTGAAGTTAATGCCAAGAGATGACCACAAAATCCAGATACTGAGCTGAAGAAGTCAATCTAAATTGACTAGCAACCCAATAAACCCAAGAAACCAAGAAATATACCATCTGCCTCAAAACTAACAGTTATAAAAATGAAATAAAAAGATTGCACCCAAAGATGATGTACAAAATATGTTCTTTATTTTTGTAAGAATCTAATCAAACAATCTAATTGTTTGCATCAAGGAATGTTTCTTTTAGAAATGTTTCTTTTAGAAATGATGATATATCCCCTATCAAAATGGCACCAAATGATATATAAATGTTATTTGATTATATTAAATTACTGTCTATTTCAACGTGCCTCTAAGTGTGAATGAAATACTCTTACTCTTGATCTTGCAGCTATTTTTGTAGAAAGTACACAGTTTGAACAAATCATTTTGTTCAGTGTTAGCTAGTGTTCTTGTAATTATCCTTCAGTAAGAAAAGAATGAAGAAGGGCTGTTTTAAGGTTTTTGATTTTACTAGTTTCACATGACTGGTTCTCTCAACCAGTCTTCACCTCTGCAGATTGTCTTATTGCCTTTTTTCTTGCAGAAGTGTGTAATGGCACACTTTTTCATTTGCTTATAGACTATCAATGTATCAGTGTGTAAATACAATGGGCTGCTTCTCCAGCAGATCTTAACATTTTTCATGCTGGATATCTTGTAAACAGAAAAGGTCCTTTAAGAACTGGAAATGCTTTTTAATACTGCGTACTAGTAGTAATGAATGTTAGCTGAGACCAGGTCCCTATACTTCAGTGTAAACATTCTTGTGTAAAATCTGTTTTTCCAGTTAATGAAATTGGCACATAGAAAATCCATCTATTGTAAATGAGAAATAAGAGGAAACAATATAGTCTGGTAGATTCTCAAGTCTGGTGAACACTCAGTCAAACATGCTGAATCCTAAAGAATGGAAACATCTAAGTGGTGGTGCTTTCTTGTTGCTCACTATTCTCATGCTGTTTTAGTATGTTGCAGTGTAAGACAGTGCAAGAGAGGGATATTTGGTCGTACAGCTAAAAACTGAAACATGCATGTAAGTCAGATCTGCATCCTTTTACTTACTGTATAATAGCTTTGCAACAGTGTCATAGGTGCAATGAGTGTGCGTGTGCACATGTACCCACATTTGTATGTGCAAAATAGGATTATTAAAGGTGCTGTGTCATCTATCCTATTAGACTATGGCTTTGCATTTTAGAAAATTGTTGTATGCAATTGCTTCCAAGCAGCCTTGTCATTGATAGTAATGAAATAAATAAGCAATTGCAGTATGAATGTGTAATGGAATGTAAGTTTTTGGCAGTAAAGAATGTTACAATTAAAGTATTATTTGACTGAATGCAAAAATCAACTGTCTTGTACAGTGATTTGGCGTTCTCTTTTCTCTTGATTTTGTGTGTCTGTCTCTTTTTGTCTCTTCTATTATCTTTATTTTGACCGGGTCCATAAAAAGGACTCCATGATTAAAGCAGACAATCTTGATTTGGCTAAATTGATTTGAACAGAATTTTCATAAAAAATTAAGTTATTCCTGTTCCTTACAATTTAGCTCTTTCTGGTTTGCATCAAGACATTTGTTCACACACCAATTAAAAAGTTGAAAGACTCTAATAACTGAAGACATGTAATGTGCCAGCTTCATTCGTCAGCTTTCTGGTGAGATCAGCTTGCCAATCATTACATTCAACTTCTTAGAATAAGTTTGATTTGGATACTTAAAACGACTGCAGTAGTTTTATAAAGTAAAGTTGATACATTATAAACTAATTCTAGCAAAGAATTACCTTTTCTTTAATATTTTAGGCATGATTATCTTTAAATGTTTCTGGCTGTTTACTGTCTTTTCTTTAAGCCTTTATTAGAGAACTTATTTCCTTGCTTCAGCGAAACTGCATGGCAAAGGTTTTTCCCAGTCACTGTTGGGATTGACTTGCTATGAATTATTTTGGAATAGGAGTAACTATAAGCTTATTGTAAAAACAGGACATCTAGCTTCTAGTGCACAGTTATCTCAATCTCTGGAATATAATGTTAAATATTGGAGGGATTCAGCCATCACTCTCAGAAAAGAGAACTTCCTCATTTAATTTTATAGCTACAAAGATTTTCCTGTTTATCTCTAAGCATGCAATCATTTTTAGGTGTCCTTTTCAGGGCATTCTGGAGATGTGGAAAGTTGTCATGTCAAATACAAGGTGGCAATATCAGTGCCCAGGTCAGACTTCCCATTAGTTCACCCAAGCAAATGTAAACCAGTGTTGTTGTGTGCTGCACCTGGCTGAATTCTGTACCCACAGCTCAAACTTCAAGAGACATTTCCTTTTTATCCTGCTTTGGCCAACACATCATTTCTTTCAGTCAAGGTCTTTGTATTATATATGCCGTATTGTTCTTAATATAGATTGAATTTCCTTAAAGGATTTAGTGTTTTCTAAAACTCCATTGTGAAGCCTTTATGCCAATTTTCACACTTTGATTCATTGTGAGATGAATCTCCCAGAGTGTCTGTTTCAATGATACCACTTTCAAGTGATTATAGAAAACAGGTGAGAAAATGGTGAAGTACGACTATGGAAAATCTTAAGCCTTGAAGCTGATGAATAAAATAACTGGCATCTCTCATCACTAGTATATTGCAATACTCTATTATTCTTGTACATGGCATTTTATTTCCCATTCAGAAGGAAGTTCATTGCATTAGTAAGAAGTAAAGAGACATTCCGCATTTCAACAGAAGACATAAATTCATCAGTACTGACAGCTAGAAGTAGGTCTTTAAAATGAAGTGATTAGGAAATTCTGAACATATATTTAAGTAATTTCAAAATAATTGGCTAATGTCATAATGGTTCATAAAAAATATTTATTGACTTGAGTGTGATATCTTCTGAGAGAAAGATTTGCATTTGCTTGCATTTTATATGGCTTATAAATGTATTTACTAGTTCTACATTATATTAAGACAAATTTTGATTTAAAATCAAGTATCAGTAATTTCAGTTCTACTTAAAAAAGCAAGAGAAAACATTATGTATATGTGAACAAAAAGAGAAAATCTGCAAAAATATTACCTAAAAATATGTGTGTTATATTGTTCAAATGTAGAATCTCTCACTAATTATTAATTGCTTTTAGAACTATTAAATTTCATTTAAGAAGTCCTCAAATTGGAAATATTTTCTAATAACCAGTTTAGATTTGCAAAACACGTTAGTACAATTATACAACAGAGATTCTTCAGCACTAAGAGAAAAAACTGTACAACAATTAACTCTGAAATTAGTCTCACTCTTTTGATGACTGGGAGGATTGGGGTCAAAGCTTCTTCATCTCTTATTTTCTAATATAACATCTGAGCTTGATTTGTGGTCTCTTATGGCCTGAGCAAGTTTCTTAGCCACAGGACTGTAAAGTATTCTGGACTGGAGTGCGCGTGCTCTCTCTCTCTCTCTCTCTTTTGATGAATCCCTGCTACAATTAATGTCCTAATTATTATTAACATAAGACAGCTTGGGAATTTGATATTCCTTCTGCCTTGCCAGATGTTGCAGCATCGTGCTAGGAATCCTCTTCCTCACACATTCTTTCTGAATGCTATAAAATTAGGCTGCCTAATGCACAGCAGAACTCCATCTCTTTCTTCATTTTATGGGTGGAACCACAAATAAAAAGGAAGAAATAAAAGCATAAAGCTGTTATTAGTAGAAATCTAATTGTAAAATGAGAAAATCCATAGCTTAGATTTAGTAGAAAAAAAAAATCTAAGCACATCAAGAAATGGAAACATATTTAAAATTAACCCTTCCCATCAGTATTATCATGGAAGAAGAAAGAAAATAATGGAATTGATCTTTAAAAATCATTTTAATGAATCTGGGATGTTTTTCTGTTTGCTAACTATAATTTTATATTTATTTCATGTTCCCATTAGAAAGAGTTAGGAAAGTAACTGCCAGTCCCATATATCTTGTGATAAACTGTATACTTCTACGACTTACATGCTGATATACAACATCAGAGTGCATTATAAACACATAGTGTGTGAGTTATCATGTAAGTGGGAATAGAGTCATTACTTTTGCCAATAAGTTCTTATATTCTGCCAGTGTACAAGAATAATTTTTTTGAGGTGAGAGCTTATTTACTCAAGTTGTTTAAACATCAGGCATAGCAAGTCCTCTTAAAAATATTTTAACAACAAATAAGAAACCCAAAATATGTGTTTTCCATTTGTTCTATGAGGAAAAAATAACAGTGTGTTTTTTTTGGCTTTTTTTTTAATACCTAAGATTTTATATTAATGCTGCTATTATGTAGAATTATTTTAATCTTCTCGGATACGTTATACCAATACAATTTATTTTTGATCTGAAGCTGAATTAATTGCCTGTTGCTATTACAGAGGAATTACAGGTCTATATCTGGATTCATCTTTCTTCAGTAATGAATAGCACAGAAGTTATCACATTAACCGTCACTGAATCTGCTGCAGACATTGCATGTTCACTTCTCATTATGTTGCCATCACTACCTTAACGAAGCACCATGACTGGACACATCAGACTGCTGTTTATGGCCTATACGTGATGTTTTTTCTGTTTTCAAACTTCAGTGCTGAATGTAAACAAAGGGTCACTTTGGCTCTAGATGTCAGGTCATAATCCTGGTTAACTTTCCTTTCTCTTTTGCCTGTTTTCAGGGCATACCACATTGTGCAGAGCTATGTACCTAGTGCTGGTACCTGTAGACAACCCCATATCTAATGCCTACGTTTTGCTAGGCAGCTTTATGGGTGCTTGGCTCGGTGTTTGCTCTTTTGGAAATGTACAGATTGAGATTTTCTTCAACTGCTAGCACCTGTGGAAACAGCGAACATGATTTCAGCCCATCTGTTGCTGCAATGTTTCCCTTGGATGCGGTTTCTCTCTTCTCCAGAGTTTAACAAACTGTGGTCAGGCACAGATCTACAAGATAAGGTGAATTTTACCTTGTACAATAATTTTGTTAAAACACAAATCATTGCATTACATAGATTCCCACAACTTAATACACACTTTTCCTCTAGAAATCTTAATTCTGTCTAAGCATCTATTAAATGAGATATAAATGGAGTAGGTTTTCTTTACTGCATTGGGCAGCTTCTCTGTCTCTTCCCAGCTGACAAATTGCTCTTTGGGTCCCCAGCTGTACTTTAATAGGGTTTAGCAGCATCCAGAGAGTCAGCAAGAGCCCTCTCAGCTATCCATTTTCTCTCTGTACTGTTCCTCTCCTTTCTGTACTGAAATAGGTCCTTAAAATGCTGAGTAAAATGATGTCGATATCTCCTAGACATATACACGTTATGTGTGTAATGCAACACTTCTTGATTAACTTCATTAACTGTAGGAGAGAAAATCCTATTAAAATGAAAATTTTCCATAGAGCTCCGTTCCGATTACATTCAAATTTTGCACTACTGTAATTTGAATAGAAGACTGTGGTGAAGGATGAGCTTCATGTGATATTGTGATGGTGTTGCTGACTATAGAGATGAAACAAACAAAGCAGAAGTAGTAATTATATTTAATGGAAGCGCATCATAGCAATATTGATTGTAGTGCAGTGAAGTACAGCTGCAAGATTTTATTAATGGCATGATGATACAGCTCGAAAAGATTATATTTTATAGATATACTTCAGAAGAGATTATCCAAAGATTCTGCATGGCAACACTTGCAAAAAGTTGTTCTACAATACAGGAGCCGCAGAGATTTACAGCATAATTTAATGTAGATAAACTACAATAAAAAAAAAAAAAAAAACCTATCAAAATCATCTTATAGGGAAAGGGTAACTTTTATCATACAAACATCATCAATTGCTGGCATAAAATTTTATTGTTTAGTTTTAATAGGAGCAAAGAGCTGTGATAGTGATGTCTTTTATTTATCACTTGCATTTGTTGCATTAGTCACTCTGTTCCTCAGTTCCCTAGCAGGACTTCATTTTTTTCATGGCTTGTCAGAACCAGATATGGAAAGAAAAAAGATTAGAGAGAGCTGATATTTTTAAAATTCTATCATATAGTTTCTGTAATAACATGTTATACTGCAGTGATTTTCACAAATGGAAATTGAAGTTGAATTTTGATTTGTCTTCATAAACAAAATAAATCTTAAGTCCATGGGGCAAAGTAACATGCATAAATATCTGCAGACATGTGCAGAGAGAGTGATTATTTTCTGCCGACTTCCAGAGTACAGTAATACTTGTGGAATTTTTCTGTTGCTATTACAACAATATTCGAGACAGGCTCATTCCTTTTGTGGTTGACATACATAGAGAAGAGGAAAAAAAACTATGCAAAAATACACAGGATTGTAAAGAGATGACATATTACAGCTTTGTCCATGACAGATTGAATATGAAGTTAAAAATTGAGTTAATCACCATTTTGCCTAAAAGCATGATATGTTTTGAGAGTTGATATTTCATGAGTACTGTTTTCTCCTAGTGTCTTCTTTCCTTAAAAATTATATTCTTAAAAAAAAATTATTTAATAAACAATGAATATTTCTCTTAGCACCTTCCATGTTTTGCTATGTAAGGGATGATAAGCTTTTTCTTGTCATTAAAAAAGCAAAAAACAATAAAGAGATCTGTTGTGACGTGGGGCGACGCCACCGACGCCCAATGTCTTGGGCTCCGTCCGGCGGGGTCGGGCTGCAGGCCGCGTGCCCTTTTTCCCTCCCGGTGTGCTGGTCCCCCGACTCCTCCCGTCCCTCTGGGGGGTGAGGCTTCCCCTTACCCGTCCCAGGGCCTGCTGATGGGGAGAAGGATCGGCCGGAGATGTCGCCTCCCGGGATGCCTCCAACTCAGGTGGATGCCATGAAAAGTGTGCTCGCTGGGGCATGCCCCCGGCTGTCCGCCCAGTAAACCCTTCACAGAAGGCCGAGTCAGACACCCACACAGAAGTTAGCGCTAACATCCTCTTTATTAAGGAGGTACATCAACTTTTATAACTTTAGGAATGGGAGGAGAAAGGGAGGGGACAGGGAGGAGTGAGGGTCAGATAGGTTGCAGGATGATCAGGGGCCTCAAGTGATTGGTGGATTGGTGGGGCCTTGTCACTGGGCGTTCAGTCTGCCAGGGCAGACTGCTCGTGCCCCTACCACCGGGCTTCTGGAACATTTCCTACAGCTGTAATGAGTGGCTCGGTCAGGCCTGTCGGCCTGACTGAGCATGCTCCAGCTCCTTGGGTCATACAGGGGGCATCGGGACCCCCCATACAAACTCCAAGGGAGCATGCCCAGGCCCGGGGTTAGCTAGAGAACACCATTGATTTCTATAGGTTTCTCTACACCCTTTTAGCGACTCCCTACAGAGATCCAGACAAATTTAAACTATAATTAGATCAAAAAAAATCAAGCTAATCTCAGTTATTAATTTCTTGAATATAGTTTATGTGTTTTTTGTCACTTTCATGTGCTCTCTCCATAAACGATGTTCTTTTTATTGTGTCAAGTGGTTAAATTGTTTTTCTTCTCTAAACTGTAAAAAGGGAGTCAACTGTTTTTGTATCATATTTTTATAACTTTTTATTTTTTTAGACAGCTGCTAGAACTCAACTTTTAGAATACTTTGGTGTAACATAGATACTTTTTGTAGAGCTATAGAGTAAGAATAGCTGTGGCAGCTAGATTTACTAGGTATGTAAATTCATTTTTTGCTGGTGAGAGCAAACTTTGGTGTCAATCTGAATTTTGACTAAAGCTGATGGAAAAGAATCAACCCAGAAGGAGGAGAGGAGAGGAGAGGAGAGGAGAGGAGAGGAGAGGAGAGGAGAGGAGAGGAGAGGGGAAATGCATTTTAATGAGCAAAGTAACAGTAATGAAAATATTTTTGTTTGTTTGTTTGTAATGGAAATTCATCAAAAGAAACTTTTCTGGCATGCCGTCTTTCCAGAAAGTTTTCTTCTTTTTAACTCTTAGGAGGGTTTCCACATTTCCTGCTACTGTGCACAGGACTGATTCTGTCAGTCCTGCTCCTGGGGTTTACTAATTGATTGTCCATAAAATGGCAGGCGAGCAGAAATAGGCATACTTGATGCACTGCTAGTATACAGAACAGAATTATTATCCATGAACGTCTGCTCCAGTAGAGCAACTGGAGGAATCCTTAGCACAGATTGTTAAATTTTTAGGCTATGATGTTCTCTGAGTATGAACAAAACCTAAGGCTGTCAAAAGTGGAACACCGTTTACAAGTAGTGAAATAATCTTGGCAAAATAATGAATATTGTATGCAGTGTGCAGTGATTATGAAAGGCAAGTTATATATTTATCTATAAGATTAGATAACTCTGCCCAATATGATTTTTTTTTTGTTTATTGCATCTACTTTTAGACTGTCTTGAAATGGTAATTCTGATGATCATATTCACTGTAACTTTGTTTTAGTGCTATGAAGTATTCAGCAGTGTTTGATATGATTTATACCTAACACTGTGTATTTATTGAATAAATACACATAATAAATATAAATTAAATAAATAATTTGTTAAACTTTATAAAGGACACATTCAATACAATAAGTAATCTAGATGTGATAGCTGATATCTGTCTGTATCACCCAGATTTCTAACTGAACACTATAGACCTCACTAAATAGTTCAGTACTAGAAACTCTGGTATCATAGGGTGTAAAATGAATTTATGAAGGTAGTGCATTTCAAGACATTATGGAATTGCTGAAAGACCAGAATTTTCTGGCTGTAAAGAATTGTTTAAAAAAAAAAATCTAGTGTAGAAGTGCTTCTGTAACAGACAAATCTGGTCTAAAATATCATAAAACTCTATCTAAAAGAGATGGATATCACATGGATTTATAGGCCAGATGCAAAACTGAGATTAAAAACAGTTTCTGAACACTTTGGCAACTTGTAAGCAGCATTTGGTCCTCTACAAAGGAAGATACATCACAAAGAAATAAAAAAAGAAAGAAGAAAAAAAGAAGAAAGGAATAGTATGTGTTCTCTTCTCTCAGGTTTTTCCATAGCTCTTACTATTTCCCAGTGATAATTTATCCAAGAAAATCTGTAGCTGTAGTACTGCCTATAAATGTAATCTTTCCTGAATGAGACTCCAAAGAAATATGATGCTGGCAGATGTCTGATGAGGACCCTGTGGATAGTCAATCCAGAAAAGATTAAAGCTTTGAAATACATATTCTTTATGTATATCAAAGATCTGGAAATTACATGCTTGCAGTTTTTATATTCATGCTTTGGGTAAGATGGTGGCTCCTTCTATACTTGAATATATAGAATGGTACTGGCACAGTGCACATGAGCATGGCGAAGAGATTAGAACACTATGAGCAGTTTAGAAATTTAGTCTCTAGGGCATTTCTGGGAACTGTAACAATGGAGACAAATAAATATTTATAAGTATTATAAAACAGTATTGTAGCACTGTAAATTGTTTTGCTTTTTGCAACTCTGATACTTCCAAAATTATAGTGAAATTTCATTACATTCTTTCATAAAAGCATTTGTATTTCTCAGGCCTACTTTAATAAAAACAGTGAACATAAAAATTTGAAGAGCATTTTATACATAAAAAGATTAAGAAAATGATTACTACTTCTTTTCAAATCACATTTCCATCAAATTTGTAGGTAGAACTCTTTTGGATAACATTAGATGGAATGGAATGGCAAATAATTATTGCAAAAAGATCATTTGTTTTCATATAGTATAAAATTTCTCAGTTTTCAAGTCAAAATACGTTTTTGGTGACAATGCAACATGCCCAGCCTGAGCTGCTTGCAGATGATAAAGAGTCTCTCTCAGTACAATACTACTGTTTTACAGTCTTTAACAAGCAAGTCTAATCTCATCCAGTAAAACAATTAACATCACCTCATCGGGCTCTTAAGAAAGAGGGACACAGTGGGAAAAAGATCCTTCATAAAGGCATCTTCCCTGGATATCTGAAGGACAGCAGAACAGATTATCATGGGAGAAAAATAATATTTAAGGCAGTTCAATTCATCTTGCTCTCTGTAACTGTTCCACCCTCTAATGGCAAGAATTGTATTTTCTATTCTATGGTTATGAAAATTCCATTATTTATGACAGCATCTTTTTTCCCTTGTTGGAGAAAAAATGAGTAACGTTCTGAAAAATATGAGTCACTAATGAAGTAAAGTTGGGACCTGCACCTTCCCTGCTCCGTCTCCTCTATACTAGATGTGCTACAGATCTCCAAAGAATCAGAGGATCGTAGGAGAACACATTAATTAAAACTGGATGCCAAAACCCAGCCTACATTTGTGAGATATATTTTAATCTTTAAAATTAGAGGAGAAATAAGCATCCTTTTCATGGGTCTGAGTAAGAACTTTATGTTGAAGGGGACCTCTAAAAAAAAATCCTACTGTAAAAATCAGTTTTATTGAAGAGAGCTAAGAAGAGTATAGAGACATGGTAGGTCTAGAATTTCAGTTACTTATTTTCAGTTACTTATCTTCAGTGATAAGGAATGATTGATCATTCCTTGAGCTTGCAATCCGGGTTTATTCCTATTACACGCTGCTTTGTGTAACAAGAACAAGCTTGTGCTTGTGCTTTGTGACACACTGGTCAGAAAGAAAAGCTTAAGGTCCTTTAGGAGCCCACCCGAGAAAGTAGATAGAAACTGTAGATTGCCCAGAGAGGTTGTGGAGTCTCCTCCTCTGGAGATCTTCAAGACCTGCTTGAATGCAGCCCTGTGCCAGGTGCTCTAGGTGGTCCTGCTGGGGCAGCGGGTTGGACTAGATAACCTATAGAGGTCCCTTCCAACCTTAACCATCCTGTGATTCTATGATTCTATGATTACTGTGTTTCCTTATTTTTCATCATTAATTTTTCCACCATTCTTTGTAGGTAGATAGCATAGCTTATGCAGTATTAGGTTTTGTGTTGTTGCAGCCAGTCTCATGTAGTTCTGCTTTATTGTTTCCCTTCTTTTTTTCATTGAGTCCCAACAGGATTTTCATTCAGATATTATTTGTCTATTGTTAAGTTAATTTTTTATATTTGTCTTGTGTTACTCAAAGGCTGGAATTCGGTAAATTTGCTTAAGGTATATAATCAAAACAGTAAGGAATGTTCAGCAAGTTCTTGAATAAAATATTCATGAATTCAGACATAAACAGTAGACACAAGTAATACTGCCATTGCAAATGCTACACGGCAGACAATATTTCTTTTATCAAAAAATACTGTGCTTCTGCTGCTGCTGCTTTCATACTGATCTTGCAGAGTTACATTTACTTAAGAATAGCCACCATTGATGAAGAGCCAACTGAGTGCCTATACAGTTGAGCTACCTGCATCAGCAATGAACTTTACAAGCAGTTATCGTGTGTCTCCCGGCTCTGTTAATTCACAGTTGTTGTCAATAGCACCAATCCAAGTTAACAGCACAAGCTGCACGAAATCTAGTGAGAACTCCTTTACATCAAGATGAAAATGCAATTCAGAAATTACTATTTATTTCCTACAAAACTTCCGGAAGATGAATATTGCAATCTGAAATGCTTTGTATATGATTTAGTGAACATTTGACATGGTAGACAGTTGCATCTGATATTAACTGACAGGCTATATATGCTTTCAGCAAATAAAAGACGCGGTTAATGGCACAAACTCCTGGCACTGTAAGCTGTAATAAACAGTATACTAATATGTTGGGGAGGTTGAAGATATATTCTATTTCCATATTGTTTTTTGCACAAAGAAAATTCAGCAATGCTGTTATGTACCTTTGGCCTCCGAACTGTTAGTTGAAGCTCATATCTTATTGTGTCCAAACATGTATGAAGGGTTCTAAAACGACTCTCACCTAGTTTTGAGCAGTCAAAATGACATTCAATTACTGCAAAATACAATAATTTTAGATAATTTTAGTAATCAAAGTATTTAATTAAGTGTATTTGTAATGCACTTTTCTTCAATATAAAATGATCAAAAATATAATTTTAATGGCCACTTCAGAAAATGGTCATTTAAAAAAAAAAAATAAAAAAGGAGAATTTAGTTTATTTCAGGAAACCCATATGATACTTTAAAGGAATTGTTCCATGGAACATCACTTCAATTTAGATAAGGAAAACTGTATTAAAATATATATATATGTATATATCTTTAGCAATTCTCCCCAAGTATAAAAAAGACCTTTATTCAAGAAATGGTGAAACTGATTGGATCTCATGAGTAAGAAACAGGAAATGACAGACTTGTTTCTTCATAAATTATCTTCATTTATAATGTGTATCTGAACTGGCATTACTGTTGTTAATGATCTTAATTACTAAAAGTATGATCTTTTTTAAAAACTTTATTAAAGTGTAATAAGTATTTCATTTAGATTCCAAAAAATATTTCCAACATTTCCTCTCACAGTGTTATATAAATGCATTTCTTGCTTCTGCCTGGGATTTAAATACACCTTCATACTGTAAAAACATGCTGAGATTACAGTTTTACACTGCGTTGAAAAGAGAATAACGCGGTTTTCATATTGTGAATGATCTTCTTTTTGGAAGATTTTATGTCTAGCTTTCCAAGTTCAAGAGGGGATTGCTGAACAGTAATATTTTGGAACCGAGTACACTCCTTGGTCTTTTAGAGTAAATTCTCCGGGAAACAATCATGTTTGGAATGTCAGGTCTACGAGAGTAGAAATTAGGACAAGAAACGGAATAAAAATAACTTTCTGAGAAATGAGGACTGTGTAATGTACCAGTCATCATCCAGTAGTAATTTTTTTACTTCTTTCTCTTTAAATCTTGTGAAGAGTTTAAGGAATTAAAACCAGACTGCCTCAGACAGTAGAAGAAGTCCCACTTTTCCCACTGCTTGAGTTAGTTTGGTTTACATGTGTGCTGAAGAAGCTGGCAGACAAAAGGAAAAATATCTGTTTAATCACCTCAGCGGAGGATACACAAACAAGTGTATGGCAGGCTATTCAAAATGAAGTGCTTACCCTGTGACCACTAACTACTCTTCAAAGAGCTCCTCACATAGTTAAAAAATAAAAAATACAGATTACTGCAAATGTCATTTGTAGCAGGCATCCGTTTTTTAACTCTTTCCTAAAGAAAAAAAAAAAAAAAAAAGATTTTTCCAAGGTTTTCCAAGCAGCAAGGAATATGAATTAATATTCAAGAATATTAATGGAGAAAATACAGGACTGGTTTTTCTCCTAGAGAAAATGGTGCGCATTTGCACTCCAATGGATAAAGTCCACCAGTAAAATTGACGTGAAAAAAAAAAGGCTGAAATATAAAAAGCTATAAAGAGAAAAAGAAAGGAGTTTATCATTTACGCTAAGCATAGAACTGAAAATAAAATTAAAACATTCTAAAGCATAACACACTGACTGATTTAACACTGATAATATATCTTAGTGTAATTTGGAAGTGATATATTGTTTCTAGATAATGTGGCAGGAGCTCTACCAACTACAAACGTGACTATAAGTGCTGGCAGTCACAAGAGAGAATGTTTTTATTTGGCTTGAATACCAACTTTCCTGCTGATATCTCTTTGGTCACTGTCCATGTGCAGACATCCTCCTTTAGGTTTGCTAGTTCTAACTCTAACAGCCCATTGAATGTAAGGCATCTAATTTTTCAAAGAACCTAGTTACATGTGTAACTAACTTCTTTCAGTTACATTAAATCATATGATCAAAGATGTTTTTAAACTTTTGGGAGTTTAATACTAGTGGTATTTTGTGAAGAAAGTGGAAGGAGTCCACTATTTAGGGAATGATAGTGCTATAAAGAATAAATCATTTTTCATGTGTTCATAGTGGTTGTAGGTATAAATCTGCTTCCAGAAGAACATTGTTTAGAATCTCAGTGCCCTCTATTTTAGCGTTGTCAATAATCCCTTTTTAGATATTGCATGAGTTACTGAATATATTACTTTTCAAGTAAGTCTCACTATGTATTCTTGCTTTTAGCATAAGCATTATTATCAACATGCAAAATATAACAGGTGGCAATTTTAGCCATGTATGGAACAGAGTAAAGAAGAATATCATTCCCTTTCAAATATGTATCATGGTAGATGATTAAAAACATACATAGCATAAAGCATTATTAGATCTGTTGTTTGGGCAGAACTGACTTCCGTTTTCAGAGACATTTCATCCTTTTGTCATTTTCCCTTTGCAGATCAGAACCTTCAAAATAAACTGCTACATGATTTTAAACAAAGACTTGTGTATGTGAATGATTTTAAGTGTTTCAAAAAATAATAATGTATCTATACTAGTAACTGACTCCTTGAAGTACTTAAAATACTTCATACTCATTAACTAATTAGCAGAGTACTTGCAAAACGTGACGCTGCATAAACATAATGGAAGTGCATTGGGTCATTCAGCAACATGTTGCTTTTCAGCACAGGATAAACATGTATCTACGTAAGACTGATACTCTGATATGTGTATGGTTTTTAATGTTGTGTTGGGATTCAGTCACTTGTGAAAAAAAAAAAGGATTTAAGAGACTTTTTTTTCGCCTGTAACTATAACTTGTAGAAAAAATGCAGAAATTTGGTCTCTGTACATTCTATCCTCTCTTATCTCTCAATTGTCTGCCTTGTTGAGTTACCCTGTTTGTAAGTATAAGGCTTGTAAACCCTTTGTTTAAATGCCCTGAAGGATGAACTAATCTTTAGGGTTGCGTTCTTATTTCTTTATAGCAAAGAATTTGAGAGGAAGGTGCCTTATTGATTCTGGGCTTTGCTCTGACAGCTGTGTCAGACTATAACTGACTTGAACAGGTAATTCAGCTGTTCCTACACCTAAAAATAGTCCCTAAATACTGACATAGTGACTGAGTATCCATATGAAGCACTGAGGCTTCTTGCACTGTCGGTGAAGATGAATGGAGGGGGCAAATTCAAAAAAATTTTGTCTGAAGGTCTCATGTGGTGCAAAGATACCCCCTGAAATATAGTATTTGTCTGTGCTGCAAGGTTTCTTAAACAATCACCATTTAGTACCTGGAAGATTTGTCCTGCCGGCGACTGGTCATGAGATAGATCCTGTTTGTTTTATAGGGAAATGCCTGTTTGTTTTATAGGGAAATTCCTACGGGTTTCAAATAGGAAATGATAGTCACATTCTAAAATGCTTCTCATTTTCACTTGCATATATGATAGTTAATGATTATCCAAGGATCCCACTTAGATTAGATTCCTAACATTAAGCAATGATCTCCATAATCAAATCATACTGGAAATGTTCAGATATGGTTTCCATGCATACAGATGTGATTTCAGCTTATTTCAGCTTTCCCTTTAAGCAAGTTGAAGTTTATAATATTTCTGCATTCCCTTATTTTTTTTACCACATGCTCTTAGAGCATGCACTTTGTCAACTGTTTCTCTGAAGTCATCAAAACCACCTTATTGAATAACTCTGATTTTTAACTCATCTGAGAAATGTGAAGTACAGTAACAGAGTAGTTAAATGTTATTTTCCCTATGTCAAATCTTGTAACACTGTTTACTGACAGGACTGACTGATATTTAGGATTTTGGAACTGGATATTTTATATTTAGAAATGTATTATTTTATGTAGAGAGCATTTGTATAGGATATAAACGCAATATGTACAATAGATTGCATTTACTATACCAGGCATGTACTATTACGCCTGTAAGTATGTCAGTTCAAGATATTTTTAGATAAAATGGTCCATTTTATCTATAAGATAAACATTATTTGGATTATGTTTTTCTTAAATTAACTTTATGAGGTTTAGAACGTAAGACAGGAGGTAAGAAGTTTTTAAAAATGTCCCCATGGCTTTCACATATTCTGAAGTTAATCTAAGCTTATAACCAACTTATTCCTTTATTTATAGTAGATGTGAATCAGAATTTGCTCCAGTAGGAGTTGTTAAATAATGAATGTTATGATTTATAAAACTAGCCATCTTGCTTCCTTTTTGTCAATTTAGTAAAGTTTTCCTCTTCTCAACTGGAACCATATTAAGCAGTGATTGAAGTGATGAGTGTCTAATTATTTGCAGTAAAGTCGTATAGCTTCATCCTATTTACTTGGGTACTTCATGCCTAAGTAATTTTATGATAAACTAAACAAAGAAAAGAAAAGAAAAGAAAAGAAAAGAAAAGAAAAGAAAAGAAAAGAAAAGAAAAGAAAAGAAAAGAAAAGAAAAGCAGAAAAATAATAAAATAGGCTGCATATTCATATTTAATAGCTGACAAGCAGTAAAACCATTTAAGTCAAGTATTATTGTATAATGTATATATTATTAACTGCCTATTAAGAATTCTGGAGGATCGTTTTAAACTAATTATAAGTGCTTTCCTGACGGACTAAAGGAGAGCATTTATTCCCTAACTTTATTACAGAATCTAGATTTCTTGTAAATAAGAATTTGCCAAGCTATCTACTTTAGCAGTAAGTACATTTACTTAATTAATTTTGCAAGACATTTTATTACTTAAACATATTTATAAATATATCTACATGCAGAAAACTTCTATTCGTTCAAAGCTGACATACCTTCAAAAATAAAAAAAGGTGTAAAATTATTAATATGCATATTTGAAGACTTTTTCGTTGCCATGGCAATGGTTAGCAGTTGGGCTTTAATGTAGGACACAGTAGTGTTATAGCTATAGCGATTCAGCCTATGCAGTAAACTTGTTCGGTACGTCTTGCTCATCTTTTAGCTGTAATGAATCACCTGAAAAGAGCTGTATTAAGACAAAGATTTCACTAGCAAAGATGCTTTTAATAATTTATAATTTGTAGGAAAGATCAGAGGTTGCTGGCATCTACTTATCCTATTAAATGAATGTGATCTGTGTGTAGTATATGACAGCAAATTTGAAAGCAATCAAGGAAATTGTATTGAAGACATTTACTATTGTCTTCAGCTCAACCTGTTGATGAGTGAATGACAGTATAATGCTCCCTGGCTTTCTGATGAGGACATAATGATCTGAAGAATGTCTCATCAAGTTAAAATTACTCAAGCTCATCTGCTTAAAAGTTTAGTACATTGTGACTGTGATTAGAAATCAACTGCTATCTAAGGCAGGAGCTGATGATTTAACCTGATCTCTAAGGCATTCTGGGGCTGGAGAGTGCGGTTCTCCAAGCAGCTTATGGCAGACCCTGTCCAGATGGGAAGGTCTCCCATGTGGTCATGTGCCCAGGAATGGTCTCCAACTGTATACTATAATCCTAGAAAAAAATGCATCAAACTTCCTTAGCCTAGAGTTTATTTCATTCCTGATTAACAGAGTGACCTGTGGTCTGGTAGTGGGGAGCACAATTTTTTAGATGGCTGTTCTAGAGACACTCTGGTCCTCAGGAGCAAAAACATCTCAGCAGATGACTTTTCTAGGTCTAACAAATAACTCCCAGGTTTAAAAGCGTAAGTTGTTCCTATCAGGTTTATCAAACACTTGTGTCTCATAACATTTAGCTGTAGTTCAGGCAGTAGAAAGGCATACTAGGCTGCATTAGTTAAGTTTTAACTGGGGACATTGGGGGCACTCGATAGCAGAGAAGTCATTTTAGGATTATAGAATAGAGTTACAGTACTTGAAGTATGTTTTTAGCTGAAGCTAGATGCAATAAAATAATGGCATGTTTAATATTTGAAAGATCTTTTTCAGATTTCTGATGAAATTCACTGTGATGAATCACAACACATACCTCCTTTGGCATTCATGATTTCGAGCTGTTACAGGTGTGATTGATATTGTTGCACTGTTTGCATCTGATTCATATGATATTTCAGAATTGCAAGCAAGAGAATGCTTTCTCTCTTCTCTTCTAAATGAAATGTTAGGAGTCCATTGATTTCAAGGGATTTCAGGAAATGGTGATTTATTAAGCAGAATTTGTAATGAAATGTATGTTGAAGAAGGATCATGTCAGGTATAACAGCTTTGATTCTATACTGTCCTTTTGAAAGAAAATGTTAAATCTTTCTGTCTTTCACAAGGGCAAACTTTAGAGTTTCTTTTGTTTCAGACTTAATCCAGAACATGGCTCCAGTCATCAGAAATCTCCCTGGTTCTTACTTGTTCATAAAATGCAATACTTGAGTTGCAGCAAATTTGTTTTGAAAGTCATGCATGCTGTACGGTGGAAAAATTCTTTATCAAAATATGTGAATTTTAGAAATCACACTTATAGTGCCTATCTATCTATATTTATAAATATGAAGTGCATTGACAATGATCACCTTTTGTCATGGTTATCTAAGCAAGATAAACAATCTTAGAATACAAAAATGATTTGATATGTCATGCATGAGCTAAGTCAATTGTTTAGACATTAACAGAGACCACAAATTCTTGTGCAGAGGAATCTATCTGGTGGAAAATAATTTGTTTTTTTCTTTCTTTTTTTTTGGGGGGGGGAGATAATAAAGCATTTGTATGCCATTATCAGTTCTGTAGGCAAGTTGTGAGGGAAGCAGAAGAATATTTGTTATAAGAAGAATTGTTGCATCTGCCTGTGAATCAACAAATTCTTGGATAATAGAGAAAAATCGGTAGATATTTATATTAATTTAGCAGGAATTAGTTTGCATTTCGGTTTTATTTCAGAAAAAAAATAGATTCAAACAAAATCCAGATCGGTTTTGTTGCTAGGAAAAGCCTCTTGTTTTCTGTGAAAATTTTGAAAAAATGAAAAAGCCATATATAAGCAAATTATAGGACAAAATTTTAAAATATATTTTGCTGTTTGTTCTGGAGTGTGAGCTAAAGCATTTTGTATAGCAAATGTTTGATATGTTTAGATGTTTCAGGTAGTGATGAATTATTTTCCCTAAGGAAATATAAAAGTTATGTATTTTCATTGAAACTGAAGTTTAAGAGGGTAAAGGACTTCATAGGAGGGCAGAGGGTCCTCAACATACTTGTTACTTATCTGAAAATCAAGATGAAGGATGAGGTGAAATAGATGAAGCAATTCAATTGAAGCAATGTCATAGGTCATCATGTGTGCTGGGATTTTCAGCTAGAAAATTCAACTTAAAGCATTCAGTAATTTGTAGTTTTTTTTTTTTTTTCTCTCTCTCTTTTTGTCCCTCTATAAATTGCCTAATTGTATTCTCTTCCTTCTTTTCTGTTTATCTGTACAAGGAAGATGTAGTGTCATTCCAAATATCCGTATCATGCCTTGGTATGCCATGCTGTGTTTAACCAGTTTAGTAGAGATGCTTCAGCAATTTAACATCGTTGTACTGCTTGTTCTTTTGCACAAATGCATTGTGCCCATCAAATGAGATTTGGTCAGTTTGTTGTGGTTATTTCATTTTGTGAACCGTAAACAAGATGCACTGTCACTTTCCGCATGATCTTCGGAGAAAGGCCAGCTTGGCTTCCATTTTCATTCCATGTTCTTCTTGAGACACATCATGCCTAAAAAATAATCTTCCTAATAATCTATTTTGAGATTTCTCTCTATTTCTGTACTATCCCCCTTCCACTCTTCCCAAATGCTGTTTGACAACTCGCTGGCAGCAAATGTTAAAATGACTAATTATGTTACATCCTCTACAGCTGTAATGTGTTACAATTCAGACCAGAAAACTGGTTTCTGGCAAAGGGGTCTGTCTTCAGGAACCAGGTCACTAATACGCAGTGGCTGGATAGAGGCAGAGCACTGGTTCTTGATTGATGTGATGTGAACTGTACTGAAAACAGCTTCCTTGGCCTTTCGGCTGAAGGCAAAGACTCCATGCGAGTAGCCTCCAGCAAAATGCAAGTGAATTAATCAGCAGACAGTGGAGAGAAACTTGAATATTAATGTAATTTTGAATGGGTCATTTAAAAAAATCTTGGCAATTCACATGGCATTAAGAAATCATCATTATCATATCATTAGTATTTTATAAAATTGACGTACTTTTAAAGAAATACGCCTATAGGAGAAGGTGCAAATTGCTTGAGTATAAAATAAAAATAAAATCCAGTTGAATGTTTAATTTGTCATTTACTTCAAGATAATGCATTTTAGATTTTTACTGCTAAAATATTCAGAATTACATGAAATTCATTCTAAGGTTAAATTTCTAAATCATTGTTGTTTAAAAATATGCTTCCGTTGTTAGAGCTTGGCAGTGACAGGACTATTTCGGGCAAATGCAAAACATCAAATTGTGACCTTTTACCAAGCAAGCACTTCTCATAACTGCAATTGCCTTGGGCTAGTGAATGCTAGCATTACGCTCATTTTCACAATAAATATATATCCATTTGGAAAGACATGTCATATATCTTGGTTGCCCAACTTACAATGGTTTGGTATGATTACAACTAATTAAATCATATGTGGAAAATATACTTTACCATGTTAATTGTCTGAAAAAAGAGATCCAGAAACATTCTCAAGGGAAGTCCAAAACAAAATTGTATAGAATGATGGCTTTCTGGAAAATCTTTGTACCCATATTTTCTCGTTTTTTTAGAAATTAGAAATTAGCATCTTGATTTTTCTCCAAATTTCTTTTGGATTTTCGCTTGTTATGCATTTCCTTTTTAAAAAAGCACAAAGCATTGATTCCTATTTGAAAAAAAAAAAAAAAAAAAAAAAAAGCTAAACTTGGACAAGCACTAATAAACCAGTGATGGGGTTTTAAAACTTTTGTTCTTCTCATTCCCTTACCCTAGTTATCATCCCTGCAGTGCTGCTAGATGAGTAAGCTTTGAGTGTGACTCTACCTCCTGCCCTTTTTGCTTTGTTCAGGGACCTTGGGCTTGCACTCCCTAGTGAAAAAGGTACCTTATTTAAGAGGAACACCAGACTGAAGAGTTAGTTTGTTCAATGGAGCTGTCACCTACAGATAATAGGAGGAGGCCACACATGGGATTGCTCCTGTTGACATAACATGAGAGTAGTCTCAGACTGGACCAACCGGTTCGAAGTCAGAGACTGTTTGGTGCAAGGTAGTAGAGAAGTTGTAAGCGTTGCTTACTAGTTAAATACTAAAAGTCCTCTAGCTTTTGCTGAACAGTCATAGATGAGACTGTGGGCTCTGCATTTAGATATGCCTTAAAAAGGAACAGGAAAGCATGGCAATTGAGGAGTTTAATATGAAGAGCTTAGGGCTGAACACAATAAATAGAGGTGCTGAGAAACAGGAGAAAGTTAAAGAAAAATTAATATACTTAGGTAGTTGTGTTATGGCAGAGCAGTTTAATACCTGAATAAGCAAATAATTTTCAACAGATGGGAGATACGATGGGGATTTTGCACATTTTAATTTCCACTTCTCAAACAACCACTGTTCTATTTTGCCGATCTTTTACTTTCATTAGAAAGTAATGTTAAGTAATGTCAACATGTTGTGTCTTCTCACTCTTCCAACTTTTTAGTCAGTGTAGTATTACAGAAATGCAGCATTGTAGTTGTAAACCTTTTACTAGACCATCTTTTATTTATTTTAACAGTTTATTAAATCTTACCAATCAGTGCAACTTATCTTACATATGTTTTAATTCCTTTCTTTTTCCTTTTTTTTTTTTTTAATTTGTGTTTTTCTACAAACAAAAATGTCAGGAAAAATCAAATTAAAGCTATTTAAGTATATGCATGTGAGGGGGAAGGGATAAGCTAAAACACATCTGCAGACCAGTGAAGACAACAATTTATATACAAGAATTCAAAAGTGGACCCACCTAGTAATGATATATCTTAAGGTGCACTTACAGTAATGAAAATGAAATGAAAATGCTAAGATGCATGCAAATGATATGCTGATTGTTCTGTACTTCAAAATAACTTAATTCATAAAACTAAGATGATCTACTGTAAGAAATCATTCTTGAAATTAAAAACATGTTTTGGGTACATTAACTACACTGTCCACATTCATTGTTAACTACAGTATTCAGCATCTATTAAGGTAGCTATCACTTACAAAGATGCCTTTGAGTGTTTTTTTTTTTTTTTTTTTTTTAAATTAGCAACACTTGTTGGAGAATTGGTCATTTGTGAAGTTTCGCTGGTCAGAAGACTGTTTTAGAAAAGTTTTAATGAATCTCACTCTGATGTGATTTCTTGTACCAGAAAACCAAAGTGTGAGAATTCTTGCATGGACATCGGAGGAAAATGGTATATATGTATTTATGTGTTCCTAACACAGAATGTAGCCTCACATTTTATGTTTCTGCAGTGCTTTTTTAAGTTTCTTTTGAGTCTCCATTGTGATGGTCTCTACATTTGCAATCTACAGCTAGACCGTTCAAAGATTAATTTAAGTTAGCGCACTGTTAGACTTTTTCACTGCTTTAGCGGAGGCTGTGGTTGTATCAGACAAATACAGAAGCTGAAAAGAATGGAAAAGTTTACAGTGTCACTCAAATCATTTAAAAAATTAATAACAATTACGTTTTATTTTTAAGGTTGATTTCAAAAATCACTATTAGCAGTGATTTGACATATTCACTCTGTCATCTCTGGGCTATATTTTAAGAATTATTCATGGGAAGAACCTATGAAACTTTTGAAGTTAAGTAAGTGGATCTCATTTAAATCCTAAAAATTATGTCAAATTGAGTGTGATGTCGATATCATACAGAAGCGCAAAGAACATCCTTATGTGACACCAAGAGGTGTATTAGGTGAGATAAATGGAAATGGAAAAATTAAAAGAAAGGGAGTAATTTGTGGATTGTCTTGTGAGGAGAAGTTCCAGGGAAGAGAGCAATAATTATGGTGTAATATAACCAAAATATAACCAAATCTGAACACTTGTTTTCTGCAAGTATTCTGACACTTTTTACATAATACAGAATACCTAATTTTCCAGAGCAGAGAGTCTCTGAATTACACTAGATTTCAGATGGAATGTGTCATTCAGAGACTTTGAAAATCAATCTGCTGTCTCCATATATTAGCAGCTGAATTACACACCCTTAAAACTTCTGTCTATCATTCCTTAGTCTGGTTTGGAAAAACTGTAGAAAGTTGTTAATATAATTTCAATTAAAACACATACGAAATATTAATAAATAATACATGTAGTAGCATACCTATTTTTAATTAAAATGTATTAAAAAATGAAGAGCCTTGTCTTTTTATTTTAGTTGGTTATGTAGTTTCTTTCTGGTTTTATTTTACTTTGCTTGTAGGTAAGGTAGAAGAGGGTACAGACAATTATATAACTCAGAAAGTCCTCTTCTCTGCCCCACAGTACAGTGCCTTGTTGTCCTGATTTGCAACCAGCTCTATTTTACTGTGTAACGGTGAATAATAGTGGAGAGGTATTTAAGATTATCAAAGATGTCTCTCTAATGGGGCTGACTATACTCACCAGTGTGCTGCATAGCCAAGATGTGGTTACTATTGCTGGATAATAATTCTTATTTGCATTCTTTCTCTATCTAAAAGGGCAATAATTACTTCCTACAGATGTTTGTGGGCATAAAATTTACTCTTTCTTATCAAAATTGAACACAGATGCCTCAAGGTTAAAATATTTCCAGGCAACAATTTTCATATCAACAGAAGAATAAGAGATTCTCTTGATAATATGACTTTTTCTATTGTCTGTGTCATTTTATCTGGCATCTGTAAAAGCTGCAATATTTCTGTTTCAATCTATTTTCTTTCTCTCTTCCTCAGTAAAAACTATTTCACTTTTTATCAGGTTGTGACACCTCTGCATTTTTAGATTATAAATAGGTTTATTTTACCATGTCCTGGACATGAAGTGGCAACTCTTTCTTTCATTTCTTCAACATGGTAGATTGCATACTTCGAGCAAATAGAGAAAGTTAGTCATATACACCAGAAGTTAAGAGTATCTGTAAGCAAAGTGAGTTACGCTTTTACTTTCTACACAGACTTCACATGGCTGGTTTCCTATCCATTGGGAAAGAATGTAATTTGCTGGAAAATTACGTTTTCTGCCAAAGAAAGCTTTTCAGGCAAGGCACTTTCTGTCAAGGGATTTAGATCCTTGCTCCTAGATTTACAAAAGGATTATGGCACCTAGTGGCTTTCACAAAAGCATAGGAGCTAAACAAATGAGATCCATAGCAAGCCTAAGGTTTTTGAGAATTAGCATGACATTCAGGCTCCTATGTACCTATGTCACTTCCAAAAATAGAATTAAGGCTCCTAATTTACTAATGATATGTCATAACATATGATCGCACTACTGCACTTAGCTCACATATCAGAAGTGGCTTTATTAGCAGGGCACTCTTCCCACGCTCATTAGCATGGATTACTGGGCTTCTCAAATTGAGTATTTCTGCACACATAGAATAGTCTGCTAATGTGGCCTTTCTGACTGAGCTATCTCAAGATACACTGTGTGACACTAAATAATTCCTTATAAACTCCAAGAAGTAATAGAAAATTCTAACCTGGGTACTGGGGCACTTTATTTCTTGTTGAAAAGTGAAATCTGAATTTTCCCAGGTATTTCTGTTAAAAGAAATAAAAATTTCTTGCGGAAAAGCATGCATATAAAATTAATACACTGATGATCTAATAGGCATTGATCTTCTTATTTCATAGAAAGACTTTTGTCCATCCACTGTTCTCTGTTTCGGAAGAAATTTAAGAGTTGGTTTCTTTAAACAAAATGGTAATTAGAGGGGTAGAAGTTTGGTATTGCTTCCTAGTTACAGAATCTGCAAAAGAAATAATCCAGTGTAATCTTACTGTTTACTAGCAAAGCTGCTTTTTAACAACTTGTCTGTAGTTAAAAGAGCTAGGTTTGAGTTATTTTAATTTTATTTTCTCTGCATGTCAGCAGAATTATTTTCAGTAGCATTTTCAGTTTTGGGAGCTTGTTTTTCAGAGATTTTAATATATACATGTGCATGGTTATATATTTCTATCACAAGTATTTTTTTATGCATACGCATTAAATTATGGTTGTGTAACCACCAGCTCTGGTAACATTTCTGCAGATCAAATGCTTATGACGTTTAATCTCTGTTGCCAAGTAGTAGTAGGATGTAGGCTGATGGGATCATACTGGGTTTGCATTGCCAGCTTTATTTAAGGCTTTACACTCAGATGGTCAGTAAATGACAGATATCAGTGGTCCCAGGCACCTTTTTTGTTTGTTCATTTGTTTTTGTCCCTCTCCACCTCCTCACAGGAACTGTAGTAACTCTTCTTTTACTTTCTTTTCTTTTTCTTTCACTTGTTTTCCTGTTATGGAAAGTTGTGGAGTTGTGTGAGACCAGTACGGATTCCAGACAAGATTTGTATAAAAACTGTATGTCTGAATTCACCTGTGACTGTGAGTCTGCTGCTACGCTACAGGGGTTCGTACCCACAGTGTAGAACTAAGCAGAACATCTGTCTGATTAAGTTTAGAGTTGTGCAGGGCATTTGCAAGGCATGGTCTGTCCATCCATCTGTTCCCAGTCCATATCTCATCAGCTACAAGGATACTATAGGAGAGAGTATCAAAAGTTTTGCTGAAGTCAGGTTGGTTAAGCATAATTTCCCTTTTGTGAATCCATGCTGACAACTCTCAATCACCTTCTTGTCCTACATGTATTTGAAATTGGTTTCCAGGATTATTTGCTCCATCGTCTTCTCATGGATGGAGATAAGGCGGACTGGCCTGCAGTTTTCTGGATCATCCTTCTTAGTCTTCTTAAAGATAGGGGTAGCATTTGCTTTCTTCCATTCCAAGCTTTCCCAACTTCAAAAGCAAAGAAATCACATGATTAGAGTAGATATAAAATAGCTGCCTGAGTGAAAACTTAAATTGCACTCTATGCAAAGCATAAAAAGCACTAAGAAGCCCCTCAGACCATTTACAAAAGTAGAAATCAAGGATTTTCTTGCTTAGCGTTTATACCGCAAGAACTGGTCTTATGTCCAAATTCCTAGCAGAGCAAAGACAAATTGTGAAGGCTAAATCACTGCAACTTAGAGAACAAATGAAAGAAATGTGCAGATCCATAACAGCAGTAATGAAAATAGGTCATCTTTTAAATGAGATAATATTCAAGTAGAGCAACAGAATTAAAAGGTTGACTGCAAATCCTGAAGGAGGAAACTCTATGCAATATGTAAAAGCTCTAATTGCAGAGCTTTAAATGTCAGCTCTCAGAAAGGGTGGGAGTGGTCAGGGCGCACAGGACTCTCTTGCCTTCGCAGTGCCTCGTTGCAGTCTCAGAAATCTGAATATGAAATGTCAGCATTATCGGCAGAAAGATTTAATTATGTAAATCTAAGCATCTAGAATTTGTGCGCAAAGGTCAGGAGCTACAGTATTTCCAAAACCCATCTACCCTAAATCTTGAAAAAACAGGGGATAGTAATAGAAGGAAGACAGGTAGATATTCCCACTTATATCATGTTCAGTTCCCAAAATCAGTGTCCTACTAAATGAATTTAAATGAAGGAAAGTACACTCTAGTCTCTTTGGTTTGAAATTTAAATCTGAGATAAGACATACAAGAATATAGGCCAAAAATGAAAACTAATGATAAATTTATTGGGAAAATATCAATTATTGTGAAAAACTATATAATAATGAATACTAAAATTGAATCTGGAAGGGCAAAATTGAGGCACAATAAGAAAATGTATGCATCCTGGATTAATTAAACAATTATGTTTTTTATTTTTGTTATTAAACAATATGATTTTTTTGAGTTTTTCACTAAGAATAGTAGAGTAATGGTTAAGACTGTAAAGAAAATGTGTTTGGTCTAGACACAGAACATAATTCTGTGATACTTTTTTATATTTTAACATACAAACAAGGCAAAACAGACTAAGCGAAATGATGTGAGAAGAGGATCAGTGGCTATGTATAGAGAAATTATAAGAGCATGTGTTGTAGGATGTTTGCTTGCTGTGATATGTGTGAATCTAGTTTTTCTTACTTGTTCATCTAAAGCTAATGTGTTGTTTCATGAATATATAATCTATTCATGTACCCCAATTGCTAAGAATACTGTCTATATTTCTACTTGTTTCACAAGCTTTGTGAATGATTTATAAAATACTGAAGACTCTTCTTAGCGTAAACTTAACATAACACATGGATATCCAAGCATAAAAATACCCTCACGGGTTCTAACTTGAGAAACACATGGGTCCAGAAATGGTTAGTGTCATAGTCTGTACAGATCCCTCTAAAAATCATTAATAAAGTCTGGCAGACTTACAAAGTGCTAGAAAGCATATCTCCCAAACTTTTAATTTGTGTTTGAAGGGCAAGCTCTGTCCCCAGCTTGTTGCTGCTTGATGCCATCATCAGGGAATGGCTGGGACTGCATAAATGTGAGATCCCATTGACCTGCTTTATAAGGGAGCTCTGTAACATAAGCCATGCATCAGTGTGAGGGTCCTCCTCAAGCAAGTAAAAATTATTTGGGAGGGAGCGGGAGGTTGGTGGTCCAGTCTCTATTTTAGGATGAAAGGCAGTTTCCTTCCTTCCTGCCTGCCTTCCTGCCTTCCTTCCTCTGTAAGAAGAAAATATATATTTTACATCTGTAACATGAAGAGATGTTAGGCTGACATTTCACTCAGCTGTTTAAACTACATATACTTTTAGACTTTTTTGTATTTCAGAAGTACATTAGCATTTGTGATGACAGAATTTTGATTATTTGAACCTTTTTCTTGGAGGACGATAGGAAATGACTTGTGTGTTCAAGAAAAATAGCAGAAATAAGAGTAATAATATGCCTCCTCTCTGAAGTCACAGGGTAGTGGAAATGTCACATCAATTTCAGTTAGAGATAAGTAGATAATGAAACATCTGGCTGTGTGTATTTGCTCTTCTCCAGTAGTATTCAGCTTGTCATCACACTGGGACTTGAAACATTTTACAACAATTATTGGAAATATTCTTTCTGTCTTCTCCTAAGACTTGCTTTTGCAACTCCTTTCCCTATTCGAGTATGCATTATTGAAACTTTTGCGTAATAATGACAACTTTATTAGCTTACATTTTATCTGATTCTACTGTTTCTCAGAAGGAGTGCTAATATTCCATTTACAGCATTTCAGCATTTCAACAGTTATTTTAAGAAGATGTTTTCATATAAAAATGTTGAGGATTATAATCTCAGTTTCAAAAAAAAACATGGGTATAAGAGAAATATAGAGTGTTATTATTTGTATGCCCATACCACTAAGGTTGTTTTTTTTTAGTGTGTAAGAAGAGAAGAAGACAATAAGAAAGACATAAAATGAAAGTAGAAGCAGAATTTTTGTCTCTTAATGCAAGATTTATAGGAACATTTCTTGGGATAAAAGCAGATCGATCTTCAATCAATCACAGAGATAACCAAGTCACATTAGGCAGATCGTTTACAATCATCTGCCTATGGCTTCATGCACATAACTTCAGTATCCTTATATGTGTTTGCCCTCAGTTTGAACTGCTTGATTCAGGATATTACTGGGCTTGAGACTTAACACTCTTGTAGGGGTTCTGTGCCTTTCATAATATATATGACTGTAAATGATGCCCTTGTGAATCAAAACTAATCTGATTGTAATTGAGAAATAAGATTTAAGCGTATTAGGAGTCTTAAGGACATAGCATTTTCTTTTTATGAAAGATCTTGTCATATATGTATTTGAAAAAAAAGACAGTAATTTCTCTTGTGATGTATCTAAACTGGTACCATATCTCAGGAAAAATAAGAAGGCTTATATTGCATTATTTATGTTTATCCTTCACATACTCACGGATGCATTGAGGAGTCACAGAGATCTCAACAGTAACATTTACCTGGACAGTAGCTGCATGTTAATGTTTGAAAATGGCAGGCTTAGGTTGCAACCTTCTAAATACTATTGCTATTATATTCTTTTTTTTTTTTTTTGCAGACATGACTACTGGGGGAAAAAATGACAAAAAAAAAAGTACTGAACTTATCATATGAAATTTACATTTTACATTTTTTCCTCCTGTTCTATAATTACCTGTGATTACTAAATATTACCATCTATGGTAGCTTTTCGTAAATGATGACTTTCCTTTGAGGCAAACAGATGTATCAGTGATAGTACTTCATCTCAAGAGCACTTTCACAAAGTGGGCATTTTTACATGGTAATCTAAAAACCAAATGTAAATTTAATCATCTCCTTTAATATCTTCTCCATTGCTCTTGGTGTGAATTTTCGTGCTTGACAACGGTCAGCTAAATTTTCACAGGCAGTTCAGTGCTTTGACAGTCGGCATACTGAAGTTCTTTCATGACCATTGGCACTAGCCACCTTTCTGGGCAGTAGGAGCAGGCAGGTTCTCAGTTGTAGGCACTTTGCCAAAGAGTATTTGGAGTTTTATCTGGGTAAAAAACAGTTTGAATATTCCTTTTCGTTTGGCAGTACCTTGTCCCTGAGACCACTTGTCAATGCCAACAATAGCAAGATGAAGAGAGGACAGAAAGAAACTCGGACTCAGAAAATCAGTAGGAAATTAGATAGTAAAGAGGAATTCTCTTCATTTCTAAAGGCAAGAAGAGAGATTGGAGGGGATGAGTGTGTTCTTTTCAAAGAAGTGAATTCAAAGAAACAGTGTAGACTTCAAGAAAATAACTTTTTTTGTTGTTGTTTTGTTTTGTTTTGTTTTTGTTTTTTGGTATCCTTTGATTTCAAAGAGTAGGAATGTTTTGCCTTGGCATAGTACTGAATTATTTTCTCCCATTAAACCCAGTACTGCAGTTGTAATTTCTTATACAGACAGGACAGTGTTTTCTTTTTCTAAAAACAGACACAGACTGAGTTTATGAATATGAGAAGGTTTGATCTTATTATATACCATCACACCTCAGCAAGATCAGAAGGATTTTTGTCCTCAAATATAAGTTTTATTACAAGAGAAAAAAAAAATAGAGCAAGAATGTTTTTCAAATACAGAAAACTCAGAATGACTAGGTAAAGGAGATGTTGTTAACACTAAATTTCTCTTTGACTTTTGTTTTGCAGCTGTGCAGAAATCACTGAAAACACTGGAGGGAGGGCTGTGCAAATTCATGCTAAGTATAGCTCAGAGATTGGCTTCATTTTACCACTTCCATTATCAGCTATCATTTAGTACACACAAAACTTACATTGGCATAGTTATTGCAACATTTAGTACTCAGAGCTTCAACATTTGAAATCAAACATTTTTCTTATAAATACTTCCTCGGTAATTTTTAAAAGACTATATGTCATCATTACAATTTCAAATAAAGAATCTGAGACTACTGATCACCTTGTAAAGCAGAATTAAATATAGATTTTTTGAATGATTATTTTTTAAAAGGTCTATTTTTCTAGGCAATATTTTGAGGACCAGATTCACAGTATTTTAATGCACAGTTTGGTGTAATATTTTCTTCATTAGCTATATTAATTTCTGACAGACAGGTGGCTGGTTTCTTCAAATAACATGATTTATTTTTTTCTCTTGTGAGCCTCTTTGGAACAGACGCAAAACTCACAGAACAAAAGTATGTTTCATGCGACCTTCAGCATCTGAAGTTAAAGCAGAAGCTTAGAAAATGAAGTATGGAAGTAGGTGGATGATGTAAAAACATTTTCTTCTGGCTAGTTTCCACTTGGGTGACTGATTGTGGTGGCTCTCAGTTTCATCACCACAAGACAAATTGTTCAATATGTTTTGAAAATGTGCTCAATCTGACAGACATGAAAAGAGAATTTAGGCACTTTTTTGTGGGCAGGATCTCAGTGCCTGCAGTTGGATGATACTTTTAAAGTTAAATATTAATTTTTAAATAGCTTCAGGGTCAGTTACTTCAGTGATGACTTTTTTTTCATCTTGTTTTTTACTAATTTAGTTACTTATTTTAGATTGAAAAGCCAGTAAGATACAGATTTATCTGCAGTGTTGGTGGGCAAAATTCTGTGTTTTGCGATGATACAGGAGCAAGTCTATTGCTTAGATACTGGGAACAGCTCTGCAGAGATGGTTCAGAATTCACGCAGAGCATGAGCAGTTAACTTGATTGTGAGATCCAACAGGTTTTCTTTGCAAGAAGCTGACTTGCCAAAACACAGTTTTTTGAAGGTAACATCCCAGTCCTGGGAAGGTATTCCAAGTTTGGCTTGAATAAAGTTATTAAGTCTTAACTGAAAAAGAAAGAAAGGGAGAACAAGAGAGACAAAGGAAGAGAAAGAAAGCAAAAGAAACAGAGAAAGCGAAAAGTAAGAAGAGATTGAATGTGCACCCATTATCAGTAAACAATAGCTAGGAGTTCAGTTTCTTGCCAAGAAACCTGAGTACTCCTTTGCAAATTCCTCTTTGAGCATCCTCTGCTTCTCCTGCATGACAGCCATATCAATAAGTACCTAATTAGCTGGGCAGAGGACCTGCTCTTTATTTTTTAAAAACTTCCAACAGAATTTTAAGTCTTTCCATATATTACAGAACAGGAAAAGCTTTGGAACCATGGACAGTTTTGTAGGACATGAAAAATATTACATTCTCACATCTATTCATACGATAGAATATAAAGAATTTAACTTGTTAACAGACTAGCTCTCGTTTTGAGTTTTGTAAGTTTTTAATCAGTTATTGTTATATAGTAAAATAGCAGGAAGAAAGGATTTGAGGAATGCAATACTGAAAGGATGATATTTACCCTAAGATAGACCTGAGTTGCATTGTCTTATGATTACCCTTTAAATTATTAATCCCCTGGAATTCTTCCTTATCAAAAGCATTTGCAAATATTACCTTAAAGTAAATATACAGTAAAGATTAATACTAACTTCTGGTATATCTTTGTTTTAATATTGTTTATAGCTCTTTTTTTTTTTCATCCTCGGTTCCCATACTTTTTGTACTCTGCACCCTGATGGAGTGTACCCCGATGGAGGGTTATCCTTCACCTCTCTTTGTCACCTGAGAGAATGCGAATCAATATAGTGGACTGAGTCCAGCACAGGGTCATCAAGATGGTTACAGAGCTGGAACACTTGATGTATGCAAAGAGACTGAGGCACATAGTCTAGCTCAGCCTGGAAAAGAAAAGAATCAGAGAGCTATAGAGAAAATGTAGAGAAGGTCTGTAGAGAAGGCGGATCCAGAATATCCTCAGTGATGTCCTGTGGAAAGAGGAGAGGCAGGAGATACAAGCTTAAACATGAGACATGTTCATTAGAAATTAGGAAAAGTTCTTTCATCGTGAGATTGGCAAAACACTGAAAGAGGTTTCCTGGGGAACATGTGAAATTCCTATCCATGGAAGTCTAAAAAAGTCAGCTGGACAAAGTCCTGACCAATTTAAACAGACCTGCTTTGAGCAGGAAGTTGGACCAAATTGTCTCTGGAGGTGGTTTCTAGCTTATATGATCCTGTAATCCTAACACAAAAATTACACGTCTAATTTATTACTTTCAGTCACATTTTCTCCGCTAAATTCTCTATGGAAGAGTTGAACCTCACAAGTTAGAGGGAAATTATACTGATCAAAAATTATATAATAACTTTCTATTATTTATGTTTGATTTATGTATGTAGTACTACTACATACAGTGTCTATTCTTTCAAAAGTTGGATGCTTTTTCAGGAACTGAGTTATAGGAGCACAAAAGTAATACAGATCTTTGCATAAAGAAAAAAATATATATATACACATACTGCTTTCTAATCTGCTCAATTACTGTGTTCAGATTAACTCTAACAATTACTATATCTTTACTCACAATAAAAGTACTTTGCTTTGGAGAGTGTTAAAACATATTTAGAACAACAGTGACTCAGAAAACATTATCTGATGAATGGTAATTGAGTTGAGAATGACAGAATTGCAAAACTAAATTTAAATTCATGGTGAACAATTTAAAAAAAAATTGCATTATGAGCCTTTTCAGAGAAGTTAAGAAATGAGAATGACTAATTTTGCAGTTTAAGAAAAAACATATCCCAGCAATTTAAATCCTTTTTCCACCTACCTGCTTTAGCCCCCAAGGAAAAAGATAATAATAAAAAAAAAAGTGAGCAAGCTAAGAAACATTCAAATCAGTGTAAAGAAAAGTAATCCATTGATGTTGCCTAAAAGTCTTTCACAGCTGTGGGATCTGCCTGTGGGCAGTCTATGGTGCAGGAGGCTTTCTTGTTGCTGGAATAGTGAACTACAAGAGAGGCTGCAGCATAGCTCCAGCTCTTGGCTATCTCTGAAGAGAGATTTTGATTCAGCACTAGCACTAATGGGTCAATATCTCAGACCCCACTTGGGTGGGTTTATGCTCAGATCAGATCAATGAAAACCTCTGTAAAGGAGAAACATGGGAGTTAATAATAGATCCCTTCTGTACTTGCTGCAGTGTTAGATTAATACTGTAGATTTCAAAGGGCATTGATAATTCAATCCAAGAACAGAGAAAATAAACTGAAGCAGCTAAATCTCTTCTGCAATTCAGCTGACAAGAAATGTGGATGTGTGTGTGTGTCAGTAAGGAAGGGAACAGTAATTTTGACAAGCGGTTGGAGCAAATATTATAGAGTTACATAAAAATGTCAAGCGTACTTTAAATCTCTGACAGCCCATAATCAGCTCTAAAGACTTATATATGAATTAATGTTGAAAAGCAAAACATCCAAATGTTCTATGTGACTACAAAAGTTGGAGCTTTCCCATGAGCACTCATGGAGCTCTAATCATTTTGAGGAGAAAATATGAATATTCTTCTTTTCATACCTCATGCACTTATCTGTCAGAGATCAGTAAAGTAGACTTACTAACAGCTACAAAAGTAGTAATAATCAATGTCACTTTTATGAATTAAGCATATGGAATCTAGTAGAATGACTACACTGTTTACCTGCATGGTTTGAATGGGCTTTAGTAGGTTACTAGTAGCACCTCTCCAAAGTTCTTGGACCATTACAAGTGTCATTCTTATCCCATAACTTGGAAGATTCTTCTAAAATTATTTTCGGGTTGATCAAAGGAATGAGAAAAATCATTTTATTAAAAGTCTTGGCACTGTCTCGCTACATCCATCCCTTGAATTTTGAAACTAACCCCATAGCTGCAAAAGTTTCAGCGATGGGAAAGTCTGTAAGTTTACAGCGATTTGCTGTAAGTCAGTAAGATCTTCATCAAATATTCAGAATATTTTCACAACAACTTAGTTTATTTAAATTATTTCTCTGTCAATTAATATATCTCATAAGAAGGTAAGATGAATTATGTAGTTAATATTTTAACAAACGTGTGGTTAATATTTTAACAAGCGTTACAACACTAGCTGATGTTTAGGAAAACACACAATTGTAAGACATTATTAAAGGTTTTTGTGAGGGTGTGAAGCAATAACTTTCAACACTAATGCCACCAATATGTCAGTGTATGAAATATTCTAATTTTTGGAGCTATATTTGCTCTCCACATGAAAAACAAATATATATAGTGTGAACATTATTTAAAGAAAAGAAAAATCTAAGTCTTTCTGCAAAATTAAGTAATAATCTACACAATAGTAATCAGAAAACTATATGTTTGAATTTCTTTCTTTTCTAGCACCACTAACAGATAAACCACCAAAGCTTTTACATCCTTTGGAGAGTAAGCTAACAATTCAGGAGGCCCAGTTAGGTAAGTAGCAAACACATATTTTCTACCGATATTGTATGGAGATATTTTGTGTGCTAATGTGTGATGTTGATATAATTATATGACAGTGTTAATATTTTCATTGAAAAGACATTAAAACACACTTTTCATGCACAACTGTATAATATGCCACCCAAAACTGTTGCTCCTGCTAATTTGTAGTAATGAATACTAAATGCTAAGCTCTTGAATATAACTGAGTTATTCAAGTTTGATGAAGTTTTACAGTTATAAGTATACTTCAACTTATTTTATTGAAAGTAAAAATCTGTACTTGAAATTCACTGTTTATTTAAGATTCAGTGTGATTTTTCAGTTTAAATTTTGCCTACCAAGCTCCTGTACTTTGTTGATTATCTATAAAATTACAAAAGCATTCTGAATTTATAAAAGGTATACTGGTCTAAAACCTACCGGGAGACAGTGAGAAGATACATAATAGCATGTGATTATTTTGAATGTACAGTTATCTGAGGGATGTAATCTTTGTGACAACAAATGGAGAGAAATTCAGTCACGAAGAAACCTTTTCATTTTTTTCAGCCTTGTGGACGGTGGGTATGTTTCAGCACTTTGGTCTGCTAGCACTGTACAGGGAATTAAGTCTCCAAAGCTAAGTGAATGACTTACTATAGCTTGCAGGATGTTACCATCCATCTCTTTTGTGACTTGACACAGAGGGCAGTTTGTAAGAAACAATCCAGTGTAGGTTACACTGGAATTATGCTTTGGTGTCCATATAGCTACCAATCAATAGATCTTTTAGCGTGTTAGCTACAGAAACAAATGGGGAAAAAATATGGTGGTTCAGTCTAAATCTCAGCCAGACCTTTGCAATCTAGAAAATGAAACAAACAAAGCCCAGGAGATTCTGCTGCGTGACACCAGGAATGGCAGAGCTATTGTGAATAAGGTGTGCAGTCATTAGCAGTATTTTATGGCTCTTGTCAACCTCTATTGAATAATAGCCATCATGTACCTCAGTTTTATTTGGATATCTTGAAATAGTACACATTGTAGATATCCAGATAATGCTCTGAGGTTTTAGTACACATTTTCTGAAATGGTTACACTGAAAAGTGGAGATATAAATATATTGCATTATAGAAATAGTTTATTTTTCAAGGTGTTGTTTTTATATATTCACTCAAAAAAATTTTTCCTATGTGACATTTCTAGTTGATTTTCTCTTTTCATTCACATAGAGACCTAAGGAAAATAAAGAGAACTGACTCTGTGTTCTTTTTCCTAACTAATTTTCCTTACTGAAACACTATTTTTAAATAATAAATGCAGAGCCTTTTTGGGCCATTGTCTGGCCTAAATGTACCATATCGACGAGACTAATTCAAAAAGGGTCTAATTCTTAGCAGCTATCTAGAGCGTTTTTTTTCTTTTTTTTTTTTTCTTTTTTCTGTATGATTATTATGATTAACCATATTTTTGACTTCTCATAGTTCTAAGAAACTGCATATATGTCGTGTGCAGCTGGCTATGGGGTGTGGGAATGTTAATTGCTATGGTTTACTCCAAAATGGTCCTGAGCTGGCAGGCTGGTAAGAATGCTGATGGGCCGCATTCTTAGTGCTCAGTAATCCCAGTGGATTTGCAGCTTCTAAAAATAGTAAAATAAAGAATCCTTGAGTTCAGACCTCAGAAGTGAATTAACTGACATTGTTTCTTATATAAGGTGTAAATGAAAACTTCTAAATTTCAGATAATATATTTTCTTTTTAATTCTAGGTTATTATATATATACGTTTTGTGTGAATATATGTATATGTATAAATTCTATTCTCGTTTTCCATATTGGCAGATTTTAAGTCTTTTGATTTTCACCTCTCAGGCAACAACAGATTTCCCACTGTCACTGTAAAATATATTTACTTAATCGTGGAAACAGGAAACATACTTTCAGTCTTATTCTAGAAAATATAGTTTTGTTGTCCAGTTGATGTACTTTATGTTCTGAAAAAAGGCAGGAGCATCTTCACACCAGAGAATACTGGCTCTGAATAAAACACTACTAAGTAGTGATTTTAAAAATCTCACAAGTTAGTTAGCCTATGTCCTCAACATTTTTCAATACAACAAATATCAATATTCTCCTAGAAAAATAAAGCAATTGCTGTACTATTTTTAGATTATCCTGATGTCACAGAAAGGAAAAAAAAAGGAATAACTTGAGCATCATATGAGTGGACCTAAGAAAGAAGTTGGCATAGACACCCAAATGTTTGCTTCGTCACCTGAAGCAAATGAACACTAAAAAATTAATATTTTGAATCAAATATGCAGGGTGGGATTTTTTTCGTATTTGTCTTTAGGACATTTTTTCAATAATATATTAATATAAAGACATATTCAATAATTGTACGTGATGACTTGAGGCTTCCTTCTTGTTTCTTCCCTTCCCCACACATATCACTAAAACTTCTTTTATGTACTGCTCCTAAATGAAAGATAGAAGCAATTCCCAGAGTTAAATCTTCAGAGAGAGAATACTAGTCCATTCATAATACCGTATTTTAATAAAAATCTTCTGTACAAATTGACCATATTAATGATGAAAGCACTCCTTAGCTAGCCTGATCAGTAGCTGTATAAATAAATTAACTAAAGTGATATGAATTAACTAGCAATCCTGCCTCTATTCTGTCTGAAAATTAAACTGGAAGAGTATCTAAAATTATTTCTTATCTCCGTACAACTCATGTGAATGCCATATTGACTCTGTAACAGGAACAGAATCATTTTCATGATCATATATCTATTTTTAAGATAATCTTTTTTAATTACACCAGTGCTATATAAACTAAAATGATATTTTCTGAGGATGAAAATTCCAACCCTTTCCATACCGTTTTGGTGTGGCAGCACACGCTACCAACTAGGATATACCCATTAAATGAAGGTCTGGGACAGCCGCTGGCCTTTTTAAAGTTGAAGGTAAAGTATTTCTTCCAACCACACTCCCAAAGTGGAGCCAGTGTGTGATTTTCCTTTTAGACCAAACATTCAGACTTTGGGCTATTAATGGGGTCTCAGCAGTGTGGTGCTAGGGTAACCTTACTACCTCCCTTTCACCCTTTATATTAAGAGGGGCTAGCATCTCCTTCATCTGATTCACAGAATCACAGACTCAGAGAATGGTTGAGGTTGGAAGGGGCCTCTAAAAATCATCTAGTCCAACGCCCCTGCTCTAGCAGGGACACCCAGGGTATGTGGCATAGGCAGGTTTTGAAGATCTCCAGAGAAGGATTCCTCTTTAAAAAATACAACTGTGTGAATGTTGCCCAAATAGAGAGTGGTAAGAGGTTAAGAGTTGATTTTATTTATGCTGCCTGCTCTGTTAGTAATGTTGGTTAGAAGTATCCAGCAACAATTTATTGGCAGAGGGTCAGACTTCCAATAAATATCGCGACCATTTGGTGGAGCTGCCTCCTTCACTACTTACCTGGTCCTGTCACAGAATTGGAAGGGCAGATTGTCCCCTGATTCTCATGTCTGCTTTCAGTTCTGAATGCCAAACTCTCAACAAACACAGATCTTGAATAAGTGAAATGAGAAGATAGAAGAATTATTCTTTTATTCTGTAATGAAGTCTACTAGACCAAAAAGCATGAGTATTTTCCTTTTCTTTCAATTTCTCATTGCCCATGAGAAAGACAGTGTAATTGGAGCAATCATTAATATCAAGAAATCAAACAGCAGGATATAACAAATCATAAAAAGCAAAATCATAATAAATACAGAATAACATATACTAAGAAATAAAATTTAGAAATAAGCATACACTACATAATTGGCACCCTTTAAGATTAGAGTTACAAAAAGACTCTGATTATACAAAATTCAAACATCAGGGGTCATATTGTCTGTGATCATTTTCCCTGTATTTCTGGCTTGAAACTATGCTGAATGTTTCTAAATTATGCGTAGGCACTTCGTCATATGTAATGTTAAAACATAGAGAGGTGTTTTCTTTCATTTTAAAAAAATACAAGATCACTTAACAAGATTGCGCCTAAATAATGTTAAATAGTAAATAATGAAATTAAAATTAAGTACTGCATCCTACACTCTTATGATTGATAACTGCTTTAAGTTACAGAACTCCTCCAGAATTTTATGTTCTACATACAGGTCTCTTGTGAGCAGCAGGGATCTTCACATGTAAAGCTGATCTCAATAAACATGTCTTTGGGCTAACAGTGGAACTACAAACACTAGTGCAGTTTGTCTCCCAGGAATTAGTCTATTCTTCAGTTCTACAGTAAACCCTTCCCAGTATTATTGGTGAAGTCAGCATATGCTTACACAGTTCAAATTAGGAGTGGTTTTACAAGATGCTGTGTTGAAAACTGCTTTGTCTTAGCTGCATTGTATTGAGATTCAGCACTGTACATAAGTTTCATATTGAAAAAATCCATCTAAATTTGCTTGCATATATATAGCAGCAATAATTAAAGGGGATTTGACAGGTCATCGTGTTCTTTACACTATTTAAAATGCAGGGGTTTTGGAGGAACACAGATATTTCTGAGCAACTAGCTGCAGAATTTTTAAAAATATTTGCGATAAACTCTTATAGCTTGGAGCATCATAGTGGTATGAACAGATTAAACTAGCTGAACTATATTTTTTATATTTCTTAATGAATGTCAAAGTTTGCATTGTGCATTCTTTAGGAGGTATTTTTGTTTGTTTACAAGGCACATCGTGAATACAGAGGATAAAGTATCCCTGGATATACATGTCACATATTTGTAATAAATGTCCAATTCAGTTGTACATTCTAATTTTTTGTATATGATATATACATGAGTATTTATATTGAATATAAATATATTTATTATTTTAATATTTAATGAGCTAGCAAATCAAAAGGTCTAATGTAAATTAACTTTGACTTTACATAACCGAACCAATGCAAAAAAAAATTCTAACAAATGTTTATTTGTGGAATGTACTATATACCTTTGTATGGGACTTCAGCAGTGATAAATGGATGATGGTCTGATTAAAAACTGCAGGTTAATAAACCACCCCTCAGCTATGGTTATGCTTGAGAATATAAATGGTTTTTCAGTCCAAATTCTATATTTGAGAGTAAATTAGCAGCAATATGTTGAAAATTCACATCCCAAACAAAATTTTTGGCATATATTCATCCCAGAATACTCTAGCCAACTAAAAGCTAAAAATAGTATAAGAGTATTTTTCATAATCTGTCCTCTTTTTTATCTCTTATCCTTTTGTCTAAGGTACAATAATGGTAATCAATTTTTTTTTTATCATACAAGAAATTAAAATATGATCTAAAACATGTGATTTGTTCAATGCCTTAATTTGTCCATCAAAAAGAACACACACAAGTGCCTATATAGAAAGAAACTGAGCTTAAACTCCTAGTTCACTGAACTCAAACCACCTCTTGAGAACCATGGAGACAAGAACATAAAGAGTGAGACAGCATAAGCATTAGTAAAAAACAGAATTTAAATTAGCACCTCTGGATCGAATATGTCACCTTTTCTCTCATCATTCATTTTACTTCTTAAAAGTATCTTTGAAATAGGAATACACTATATTCCAACATGTTAGGCTTCTTCCAATAATTGAAAATCATAACTGAAAATATTTGTATTGCAAAGACATGCTTATCAAGAAGTAAAACATATCAAGTGACTATTTAATAAATGAAAAATTTACATTTACTACAGAATTTAATAAAACACACAATTCATTTCACCTTCTTTAGGCTTATGTAGAACAAAAATTACATAAAGAATTGCAACATTACCTAGCTCCACATTAATGTCATGGCTAGATTTGAGATGAGGAGCTGTAGGTTCATATGCTTTATTCCCTTACAACTCTTCCTAGAATTTTTTTGAAGTAATAAATACTTGTGTTTTAAATAACTTATTCATGGTCTGATTTTTCATGGGATTTCCAAAGGCAACACATGGACTTTGGCGCTCATTAAAATGATATGAGAACTAGTTTCTTATCATTGGTTTTATAGTTCTTTCAGGGATTAATACAAAAATACCCTCAAATCTGTTTTAATTTAAATTATATTAATGGAAAGTTTTTGTGTTCATTTTGTGTGTGTATTAATCTCTCTTTTCCTAGTTTCTTTTACCCAATATTTTGAATTTGCCTAATGTAGAATTAGAGTATGTATTACATTTATTATGTTTTCTGTTTGTAATATGGATTTGCAATTCTAATAAAAAGAAAGATGACATAAATGGAGCAGCAAAAAAGTACATTTTTTTGAGTGATAATAGGTATAAAAAAGCACATTTTTTTCATCATGGATTCAGTATCTGAGATGTAGTTTCAATTTCTCAATGCCTTGGAAAAATCCTATGTTTTAAAAACTTATTTATATAAATACCTCCAGTCACATGAGTATTTACATGAATGAATTATTCTAAGAAAGAAAGAAAGAAAGAAAGAAAGAAAGAAAGAAAGAAAGAAAGAAAGAAAGAAAGAAAGAAAGAAAGAAAGA